>JACATO010000307.1:0-330000 GCA_018389105.1 Nautilus pompilius | reverse complement strand
CTCGGGTTGCTGTTTTGAGCCATGTCTTTAAAGCGAGGGTCGTCCCGACTGATCCGACCTTCGGCCTTGCCGCTCGCCCCTATCGTGTTCTCGGACACGTTGGGAATGTGCTGTTTGTAAACCAACGGAGTTCTTTTCCGGGGTCCGCGACGCTTGCCCGATCCACGTCCAGGGCCACACCCCAGCGACGAGCCGGTGACAAGTAGGAACGTTATGAACAACGCTTCGAGGGTGACGCGCAGCGACGTCGACATGGCTAGAGTCAGTTCCGCAACGGTCGGGGTTCGCCTAGGTGCGTGGAGCCGGTCCGACAGCAGCCACTCCGCTGACCCACCCGGACAGTCCAGAAGCATGCGTTTTTTTCATTCAGTGTCGTCCTTCCCGGCCAAGACAAGCAAGCAGGCGGACGGACGGACAGAGACTCTCGCTATTCCGTCATTCTTCGTGTCGGCGCAAACTCTGTCGAGTTTTCGGGGTGGTGATGCTGCTGCTGCTGCTGCTGCTGCTGCTGCTGCTGCTGGCACGGCGGTTTTGCCCGACTCGACCAGCGAACTTTGTTCGGCCGGAGACCTCCCTTCCAAGAAGAGCCGCTCTGCTGCTGGGAGTGGAAGTCAAGTTACGACTCGTCACAAGGGCTGTCGGGGTTCTCTCGCGGAACCCCTCTTTAATGGAGTCTCACGACGACTGGGAGAGACAGAGAGAGAGAGAGAGAGGAGAGAGGAAAAAGTTTGGCGTTATATTCTGATGTACTTGACTGCTTTTCAAACAACCAAACATTGGAGGCGCGGACTCCGCTCTCTGATTGGAGGCAGGCTTGTTGACAAGAACTCGGCGGGTTTGCACAGCGGAGCGGCGCCTTGGCCCCGGGTTGAGCTGGCTCTTCAGCGACTACCTGGAGTACGGCGAAGCCCTCTTCATCCGGCGGCGCGGGTAGAGGGAGGGAGGGAGGGGGGAAGATGCTGCTGAAAAGGTCTGGTTCAACTCTACATCATCCCCATCCTCGGCAAAGTTTCTCCGGAGAACTGTGGAAGAGTCCGGCCGGCCTCTTTCCGAGCTTTTGCCGATATCCGGAGACGGCGACAGATCACCTGAAAAAGCCATGTTGGAGAAGGTAAAACTGACTGACGCTCGGACCACGTGCTTCTGTTTCCAAAAGCTGGGTAGTGCTGGCCGCCAGGGGTCCCGGATACTAACTAACTAACACGGTCCGCGGCTGGCGGGCAGACAGACAGACAGACACGGAGATAGATTTATCGCCGTCACACACACACAGAGAGGGGGGGGAGAGTAAAAGCAATTTACAACTTTAACGTGGTCCCGCTGTCGATAGGGGATAAATTAGCTAATAAGAACAAACAAAAAACTCTCAGCCGGCGGCTCGTAGAGGGGAAATTCCCATAGCGGTCCGCTCCCATTCAGAGCCGCATTCCAGCCTCACAGAACAAACAGGGTGATTACTTCTGCTTTAAAAGGAAAACAAAAACAAACGAGTAGAAAGTGCGTGTTTCACGTCGTGGAGCCGACTTCGAAACCCAAGCCAGACGCACAACAGGATGTTTTTTTATTGGGGAAACAACACCAACAAAAACGGCAGCAGCAAAGAGCGAACAATGGAGAGGCGAGGAGGAGGAGGTGGTGGCCGTCGTCGTCTTCTGCGGATCTGTGCCGGAGATTCTGAATAATGGAAAGAAAGCCGTCATCTACTTACGTGGCGGCCGGTCTGCGGGGAGAGACCGGGAACCGACTCTACCAACTGCCGGGCGAATTAGACGGCCGCGGTTCGACAAAGATCTGATCGCTCGCACGCGGCGCCAAGACAAAGACCAGAAACCATGCATCTCCGGCTTGATGCTTGTTTATTTCATTGTCGCGCGCGCGCGTGCGGGCGGGCGTGCGTGCGTCCAGTCGGCCGTCCCTGAGTCGCGCGCGACTGACCTACATCGCGCATGTGTGCCGGTCAGTACGTGAGCCAGCTTCGTCGCGTATTGATCCGCTCTCTATCTCTCTACCTTGCGCGCCCCCCCCCCCATCAAGGCAGCAGCTGATGGGCACCGGAGTGATGTCACTCCGGCAGATCGCGGTTACGTAACGTTTCTGGACCCGACCCCCCCCCCCTCGAACCCTTCGCCTCTCGCTCCCTCCGTCTGCCTCGCCGAACCATAGATTTTCTCCCCCCGTTCAAATTTCGTCTTCGGATAACAATTTTACAAGAATTCGTCTGTCATTTTGGGTTCTCCAAACCACCAGCGCCCAGCAGCAGTCGGAGTATTGATCCCGCAGCTCCGACTGCTGCTTCATGTAACCGTAGTAACTTTCTGCCAAGTTAAACTGTCTGCTCCGACATCTGTCACTCAATTCGCGTTCAGAAATAATATTTTAAACATTTTTCTAACAAATAACACGTAAAATAACCATCCATCCCTCCATCCATCCCTTCTTTCTTACGACTGCAGAAGACGGGATATTTTTTCCCTCTGAACATCGTTGCCCGAATCTACGGTAAACCTGAGCCGAACCAGACACATCACCACCTGACCATCTTCTTTCTTTCCCAAAAACCCACTATTACTATTATTACTACTCTTGACTGTTATCACGTGATGTTGGGGCATCACCACCATCTTCTCAAAGCTACTGACACCCGGGGAAAATGCGACAATTCGGTGAAACTCATACTAAGCAGGGCCAACGGGATTTCCTGTAGATCCGACCGGACGTGGATCAAACAATAATTTTTAAGAAAGATCCCGCGCCGTGGATGTGCTGCTGTGCGCAGAGTCGACCAAACCGCGGTCTCCGCCTCCCATCGTTTCTTTCTCGCTACTGAATCATATAATTTACTGCAAAAATTCATAGAAAGCAACGGCACTTAATTCCCTAATTCTCGCCAACAGACGAATAATAGATCTGCCTTGGAATCCGATCCGTATAAGGAAGAAACCCTCTAACCATTGTTTGCTTTTTAAAATTCTTAGAGTAACATTCCGATAGACGGCGCTGTTTCAAAGCGAGTCCGGGGCGTAAAGTATACATTTCTAAAGCGATAATTAGACTGACTGTATCCGCATTTTGTCTGAATTTTTTTTAAAAATCTTTTTACATTCCGTTTATATCTTCTAAGCCATTCCTTTCTTCTTCTAATTTTTTGTTTGTTTTTAATACAAAAATTTATGAGATTTCTATCAAAATTGATCAGTCCATGCAGAAATTATTGCGCTGTCTAGTCGAGTTACATTTATATTTGAATATTCAGACGATAAGCAGGGAGATCTAATCCCCCGCGGCCCAAGCGAGTCTAGACTCCTTCTTCTCCTTTTCTACGTTCTTTTTGTCGTCCACATAGCGGCAGACTGATTTTAAAATTTAAAATAAAATATAATTAAAAATCGAGTAGCCAAATTTCATTACTGCTCGCGAAGAGATCAGTAGTAGCGGGTGTGACTGCTAGCAGCGATCCTGTTGGCATTTAGTTTAGTTATGTAGGTAGGTACGGGATGTACAGAATTTTTACATCAGATGAAAGCACATCTCGCCTATTCCAAGTAGGTTGGCTGCGCATTGGCAGCAGCAGCACCAGGTGTTTTTTTTTATTATTATTTGCATCGCTATCGTAGATTGAAACCCGAAAAGAGCAGATTCAGTAACTTCCAATTAAAGGTGATCCAGTCTCAACCGTATGCACTCCCTTGCAGAGGAAAGTCCATCGCTCGACTTCGGCGTCACAATATGTCTGCCATTTAAGGCGTCGCCATTCTTTAGAAGTAAAAGGTGCGATTAGTTCAAATAGAACTTTCTTAAATACTTCGGGGCTTTTATGAGAGTGGCCTATTATTTATTTCCTTCGTTATGAGAAATACGAAGATTATCTGGAATGTTTTGCTATCATCGTCTATGCGCGTAAGGCTGGCGGGCCACGGAGTGGAGTTGAAGCACCGGACCCCTCCCCGTATAGTATCGAGACCCGGGGGTAATTATCACCCCACCCCCTCGTAGTCCTGATGGGTTTTAGCAATCTTTAAAATAACCTACGTGCAACCGAACACAAATGTCATTTAAACAAGGACGATCATCACCGATTATTTTCACTGCATCCAGAAACAAAATTTAAAATATCGCAATCGACAGATCGATATCTTGAAGCAATAATCACATATAATTGCCATAAAGCTGCGTAACCATACAGCTATAAATAATAGAAATGGAGGATTTTATTGTTATTGATTTTCAGTTCGCACGACACACACACGATCAGAAACATTGGTCTCAACGCTTCACTAAGCCAATACATACTTTTAAACCAGTTTTTTCTTTCTTTACAACCACTACAAATTTGTATTCTCTGTGGCTTTGTTCGGAAAGTTTTCAGCCAGCAGAATTAATCCTATTACTTAGCACGATGTCCTTTCTTTAGGCTGCACGAGACGAAAGCTGATGCAAACGAATCGGCGCGCAACGCCATCTAACGGAACTATTTAGATTTATCGTCTCTGGCATTGTAAGTGCTATTCTACAGACCGCTCGCTTGCAAGCCTGTTTTTGTCCGACCGTTAGACTCGGACACTGATTTCCTTTACATTCCTAGCCTTCTCATGCACAATTAAACAAATAACTTGAAATTAAAGTAAAAAGCCGTGAAGAGAAAGTAGTAGCTCCACCGTAAACCCTTCTCGGCCTGGTTTCTAAATAGATAAATAAATAAACAAAAACAAATAAATAATTTGCATTTTTTGAGGAAAGATAAGGACTCAGCACACACACAGCACCCTCTTTCCTCGGTAATATAAGCATTTATAACGACAAATTCTGTGTATCGCCCCAACCTCACGTGCTTTGAATTACGAGGGAGTTGGCTAAATATACAGCCAATTCATCACAAATACTAACTAGTGCTTCTGGGCTGCAGCGGTATAAGGGAGGCAAAAACTGGCGTGGTATGCGGAGGGTTAAAATGTTTGAGGCAGAAAATAGGTTTTGAAAAAGACACTATTGAAATCTTAGTTTTTCGAACCCAGGCTCTAATGGACAAAGAAACATAAGCGTAACAAAGAACAGTCTTTGGTTATCCAAAAATGAGCGCATTCAGAATCGAGGTTGAAAGATTAGTGGTCGCCCTGACCTTCTGGCGGCTCAAAGGCAAAAACTAAATCGTATTGTAGAATAAACCCAAATACATTGCAGTCGGGGCTGGACTGAGAAATTAGCCCAGCCCTGAAACCAAAAAATTATAACTTTTGTGAACTCTTTGTCTCAACCTACTGAAAAAGGCGGGTAACATATGTCTACCTAATTCTAGAACCACCCCTGATTTCCCTTCATCGTTTATTAAAAACTGACTTTAATACCTCAAGATTCCAGAGATCCAGATGTTTACCATGAAGTAAATCCCCTAAAAGCACTTAAAAACAGAGAAATCCGGGGTGACCCAATCTATACGTAATGCCTCCCTCCACGGCGATCTGAAAGCTCTTATGTTATGGTTTCTACGGTGTGACGATGATACCAATAAAGTTATCGAAACGTTAAAGCTTCCAACCTCGCTGTAAAATGTCGCCTATGTCGGGAGCCATCACCCTGGCTACCGTGGCGGTCGGAATTAGATTAGAAGACATTGAAAAGGACTGGACCACAAAAAAATGATTTTAAACGCACAAACACGTACTGGCATAACTGTAGACGCATAAACTTCACGAAAATATCCAAGCTCCAACACAGACTTACATTTATGTCTACAGGCGGTCGTTGGTTTTAGTGTTTAAGGTTACTGAACTGCCATAATTGTGCGCCCGCCCGAGGGATGGCCTCGGCTCGGATTGGCACACCTTCCTCACAGGCATGGTTTCTTATCGTTCTTCTGCACAGACGGCCGTGGGGAGAGTTTCCACTTTCTGCCGAAATATGGGCATTGCCGATTCCCCCCCATCCCGTGACGCATGAGGATGCTCTTTCGCCAGGGTTGTCTCCCTTGTAGAGACTGGTAAACAAACAAACCAAAACGCTAATCAAATAAAATACGTACATATTAGCGTACGACTAAAACTAACAACGAACAAATGTTTTTTTTTTTTCCTCTACATTTTTACCTCATTGTTAATGGCTGCACAATTTCGTCCATTCTACTAAATTAACGACAGCATATGAAGTACGAAATGAGAACACGCGATTAGTATACGTACAGAGTACCGTGAAAAAGTCTTAGGCTACTTTACAAAAACACTGATGCTTGTTATCAATCCTTTTCAAAATAATAACTAAATAAAAATGGCTAAGGTATCCATCGCCAACAGAAATAAAACCTTACTCTCCACAAATAATGTTAACTTCAAAGAAAAATAAATAATATAACCTGAATTATAAGATGCGCCATTTAAGAAATTATCAGAAAAAAGTTTGAGATATTGATTCAGTTTCTGATAAGAAAATGTGCGGACAATCTAACCCAGAAAACTATCTAAAAACGGCGAGTGGTACCTGAAGATAATTTCTCTAAGGGTTAGAAAAACATCGCGCAAGGAGAGAGGAAGAGGAAGATCAGGCAGAATCCTTAGAGGTTCAGGTTCAGATTCTACAGTACGAAAATCTGTAGACTTAAAGGTCGTATGGCAGTCAATAAACCATTTATACGTAAAGAGAATAAGTGTAAACGACTAAGGTATTCCACCTGGCAACAAAACTGAGCTCGAGAAGAATAGAACAAACTCCTTCTGTTAGTTGAATGAAAGTTTGGAGTTTGTGGATCTAAGAGAAAGTAGGATGTGAAGAGAACTGAAGAAGAGAATACGGAGATGTTTTCTGCAGCCTATGGTAAAGCATGGTGAAGGTTCTATTCAGGTTTGAGGATGTATTTCTATGCACGGGTGTTGGACATTTAGTAAGAATAGAAGGAAATATTAATTCAGCCAGATACAAGCAGATTCTTACTTACCATAATATTCCTTGAGTGTTTGTATTCACATTTCAACACGACACCAATCTAAAACGTACCTACAGGGCCAGAGAAGAAAATGGAGCACTAGTTTTATCAGAATGGCTTCCGCAAATCCCTGACACCTTAATATCATTAAATATGTCGAAGACTACTTGGACAGAATAAAAAAATTAGCAACAGCCATAAACCAAGTATGAAGTCTGCAGTGCCTAGAAATGTACAAGGCAACATTCCAGCTGATATTATTTCAAAATTACAAGTCTCCCAAGGCACATTCAAGCAGTCGTTAAAGACAAGGGTGCACATAAAATCATGTACACTAATACTTAGCATTTCATCATTTTTATCTCGTCTATTACTGTACAATATTCATTTATTAAATTGTATTTTTCATAGTTTATTTTATTTCTTCCTACAGTTGAATTTATGAATAAAAATGCAGACGCGACTTTTGCGCGGCACTGTATACAGTTTTGATAAAACAACCGACCACATTTTTATACATCAAATTTTTATGGCAAAAAATATTTAGATGAAACAAAAGTTAGTTTCGATTTTCTGTAAAAAAAAAATACAGGCTATGAAAATAATCACTTGAATCATCGGCTGCCACAAAGTGAACATAACAGTTTAAATGAAAAGTAATAAATTTAGAAGAATGACGTCATCTGTAGACTTCCGGTGAAAACCGGCGGCGTTCAGCAGGTAGGGCTTAGAAAGCTGCTGCTGCTGCTGGAGTCCTCGAGGTGCACGCGCCGACGGGGTGGGGACCGTCTGGCGTACCGGGTCCCGCTCGCCAGAACGGCTCTCCTTCCCGCACACTTACACGACAGCAGGGTTGCCAAACTGGCTGGGGGGGGGGAGAAACAGGGCGAAGCTCCCTTCGAAAACAACCCGTGGGCGTCCCGTTATCCCTGCACTTGTTAATATCGTACGAAGCCTACAACGATGCGAGGCCGCTCGCGCCGTCTGGTTAAAAGGAGTAAAATAGGGGGGTTGGATGGGGCCGGAGACTTTGCACGAAGCCGATTGGACCGGGCACATTACCGCGGCGTTGTCGGCAGCCAGGACGCCCTTCGTACGCGAGCCGGCTCCGAATCTCCTCGTCTGTATTCTTCAGAGAGATTTACGATCGGGCCACTGCTGAGACTCGCCGTCGTTGGTCCCGGCCTGAAAGGGCGATGGGAATCCGGAAACCTAATTTGCATTTCTCTTTTTTTGCTATGTGATAGATGAGGTGGATACAAGGCGACGCCAACAGAGCAGAGTCAAGTCCCAGTCGACGTGCGTTCTCCCCACTGTGAAGTATCGAGTCGTTGATTGGCCGTCGCCCGAACGCGCGCCCCAGACTTTCGAAGAGCAATCACCTAAAAGCCATTTCAGATCGCTCTTGAAAATGCTAAAGTCTAAAAGGTTTTTAAAAAAAAGTATTAGAAACAGCGAGCGAGCTCCTCGCAGTCGTGAGTTCTTTTACCCTCAATTTATTCAGCTGGTAGACATTTATTAAAACCACAAACTTAATTTTAAAAATCGAGACTTCAGTCGAGGAGAGCCTGGTTGGTGGTTCCCTCTACCGGTGGGGATTAGTTTATCGCATCCCTCTGTAATCTTTTATGTTAATTACATCGCCGCAAGTTCACTCAGCATGATTGCTTGTTTGTATTCATCTAAAAGGTGAAATAAGAAAACACTGGGAGCTTAATGATCTTTTTTATTCGGATATTTAAAAATGTGATATACTACACTAATAGAGTTCTGGGCAAGCGAGCTAAGTCAAATATTTCAGAACAAGCATTCTATAGTTTTATTCACAGATTTTCACGGTTTTTTTTTTCTTTTATTTCTTCTTTCTACAAGAAGATGGAAGTATAAGTGGGAGTAAACTGGCTAATTTTACTTTCAGTATCGCCAACTTTGCTTAGTTGGTTTTTGCAACAATAAGACGTTTACAAGGAAGCCATCGCCGTCACCAGTCTGCCACACCACCCCCGCTTCTTTCGGATTCAACCCCAGAAATTTCTGCAGACTTTCACAACGGATGTCATCTGGAATAATCATAGCAGTTATCATTTTACTGTGGGTCACATAACCACGTGGTCGGTCGCCCCTTAAACTACGCCAAAAGCGGTCTGAACGGGCGGCGAAGATTATGAGGTACAGGTCACGTGAGAATTACAGAACAGCGCAGCGACAGGTAGGAGACCTTAGAATTGCCATAAAAAGACGATTTGTCCGAATAACTATGAAACTATGACAGAGTAAGAAGTAGTTTTGTCAAAACTTGGGGGGGGAGCTAATAAAGTAAATATGATCAAAGGTGATAGCAAAACCTACGTATACTTCAAAATTGCAAGCCAATCGCGTTTAACAATCGGACGAGAAGATGTAAACCAAACACAGACATGACGCACGGGTAAGACGCGAGCGAGGGAGAAAGAGGGGTCGGTTAAAAATGAAGGAAGGACCAACAGATACGGCCAGCGGATGAACTCTAAAACATTAGAGGTTCTAAAAAGTCGTCAATAATTATATTTACGTTGGAAAAAGAGCTCAGTAAAATTGTATTTATGCGATGAAAACATTACCAATAGGAAAAAAAAAACAAAACAAAACTTCTATAATACAAAGAGAAAGTAAATTAAGAAACATTACCTTGTCCCGTGAGCGGAACCACAAACAGGTGAGTCACCGAACCGAACTACCGAGATCTCGCTGCCTGGGAGAGCACTGCTCTGAATACGAAGGCGAGGCGAGGAGCCGCTTAGTGGCGACGTTAAGTTAGAGTTACAATATTTGAAGAACGAACAAATTAAATGTGAAAGCGTACAGAGGTAATGTTTCACGTGTTTGTATATTTATTTAATAGGATAACGTATACGATGAGGAACACACAGGGACAGATATAGAGGGAAAGTAGAAAAACACCGCCGAGCATAAATTAGAGTAAAACAAAGAGGAAACAAATACATTGCGAATGATAGGGGAAGTAACTCAGACGAAGGAAAGGTTGACCAATTCCCTCCTCATTCGTTCTCAGTTCTGTGTCGAAGATGCTTTATAAAACGTAGTATTGTGTATGGTTTTGATCCTACAAAATAGCGAGACAATAAATAATAATAATGAACCAAACATCCGAGGGGTGGTGTCTACATATCGTAGAAATGTTTGCGGTTTCTGATAGTAAAATGGTCCTATATCGAAATACAGTGCGACACACATGACATAAGCTACATGTTATAACGTCTTCAGACACCTGCAGAGAAGGCGGGTGTGTGAATACAATTCTAAAGCGGGAATTAAGCCAACTTGCGTCAACTTTATAATCGCGAATTAGGAAAAATGGCAGATATCAGATCTGACACCAAGATCAAACACCTGGCTGCGACACATTAACTTCAGCGCTCGCACGACGACAATGCACATCCGTTTACCCGGTTTGTAATGGTAGAACATTAAGTTTGGAAATGAGATCGTCCCGCAATCCGTGGCTGCCACAGATCTGGAGGGGGGGGGAATAATATTAAAAAATGGATAGAGCGAAAAGCCGAGTCTAGAACGTTTGGGAAAATACAGTGGAGTGGGAACCAGTCAGAAGCACCGATATCAGCACCAGGTCGCCAGGTATTGCTGTGGATGATGATTATAGCAGCCGGCGGTGACAATCACTCACGTCTCTTGCGACGTAAACAGAAATGCGTAGACCGATAGCAATTTGTAATAACAATAATACGGGAAACGAACAAACAAGTTACAAAAATAATTCAAACTCGACAGACAACACCATTAAATTCCAGCACAGATACGTATACATCAGTAATATACACGACACGTGGGCGCACATCTACGACAAGAATTAGCCAGCACTTTAGACTAATATGACTGCCGTTTACTACTTCTCCGTGGGCTTTAAATGGAGAAAGACTTGACGGAAGTCCATCCCGTTCCACGATCTAACAAAGACTGGAGGATTCTAAAGCGAACTTAATTTACGCTGTCCCCGTCCAATAATTGTAATAAGGGCGTATTTAAAAATAACGCCTTTTTTTTTTTTGCGAAACCATAAAATAGCTAATAAGGAAGAAGATTCTGATGCCTGTGTATCTTATGTGCAGATGTCAGGGGCGCGTAACCTGACCATACTGAACATCGTATCTGTGAGTTTCTATCTGCGATGAGGACAACCGACAGCAGAACAGGTGCTTTGTACCAGAGATTTAACCGATATGTACAGAGACACACTTTTATGATTATGAACGTAGGCAAGATGTAGTGTAACATACGCCAAAGGTTTGCGTCCGACAGGTTTATGGATACGTTCTTCGATCGGAGTAAAAGTGACGTAAACTATACCGATGGGATAAACAACCGAAGGGTTATCGTAAATAACAGTCGTCGGTCGTAGGGCTGCAGCTGACTTACTACTTACGAGGGGCTATGTCCAGATTCTTCCTGACCGGACGACGAACTTTATCGACGAATGCGTGGCTTCGTTGTCCGCTCTTATAGTGGTGCGGCAGTATCTAGTATGGCTCAGGACTCCTGCCCCTCCTCCTCCTCCCCATCCTTCAAATTTCGGGAAACCTTACTACCCTAACCCCCTCATTTCCAAACCGTCCGTTCATGACATACACGTGACCTTCAGCTTCCCAGCCGCCTGAGGTCTCGGCAGCAGGACTCGCACAGCCACCGAGTAACACGTTTAACGAAATGTACAAAAACTGCTGTTTAACTGCAATAGTTCGACTTCAGAAGAGAAAATAGCGCTTATGATGAGAGGCCGCCTGTCCCTGGCCCCGATTTGCTCTGACCATGTTTGAACGCCTCAGAAATGAATCTTAAACACTTTTAAATGGGCGGGGTACCGTTTAACCCGTGTCAAAATAACCACTTACGGCGACATAAACAACCGTGAAGTGCCCTGGCCAAGAAACTGGCGTCAGTAAAACAAACAAAGCCGTTCCCAAAAGGCCCGCTCCTGCCCGTGTTACCAGGGGTCCAGTGCTGAACGGAGTGGTGAAGGCAGCGACAGATCTCCGACTACTTAACTGTGATTCATGTAGGCAAAATAGCGTTAATACCGCACGAGGTGATTAGAGGTTTAAATTATGAGCAAACCTGAAAATCAACGGTCTATGACATTGGGTCGTCCAGTAACCCTAAATGACAAAGATGAAGACTACGCAAACCCACTTTCAGTTCTTATTAAATATTTACGACCTTTTAAATCCGCCCCGCCTGTGGCGCACGCCCCATCCACCGGCATCTCCAGATCTCTCCCTCAGTTCAGCTCTTTCGGGGCCAGCTAAAGTATGGCCCGCGGCTTCCCGACTTTTGGGATTGGAATGGAAAATGGGAAATTGTTACTTTTGAGTACCAATACCATCGATTGGGTGAACCGCGAGATTGACTACCGACAGGAAGAAGAACTAACGCCTTGGATAGGTGACGACAACTTTTTCCAAAATACTGATGGGTTTTTTTCCTAATGTAAACGTTTATTGCGATGTTTTTTACCGGGCTGGGGCTACCCGTGTTTCTAGGAGGCCGCTTCCCAACACCGACGCGGTGCTCGGTTGAGCGGGCTCACGGGAGAAAAATATGCGATATCTCTTGGAAAAGTCGATGGGTGCGTAGGTGGTAGGTGACACTTTAACAAGGGCCTGCTAAATCCCGAACGACACGGGAGGTAGAAACCTCATGCATCATTTACATCTCAATTGGATTTGTCTCTTCTCCCTAACCCTCCCTCCAGCACCCGCTTCCACGGCAAATGATACCCGGGCACTATTTCGTCTGCATGGGGAGGGTTAACAAATGCCTCCCGTCGAATTTCGCATCGCGGTGTGGGTCGGTCGAAGATGGATACATTGATCGCTGTTAGACGGCAGCCAGCACTCTCGATGAAGACGAAGTCAACCGCTCTTTCCATCCAAGTAGATACATCTTCCTGGTCACCTCCTCTATAAGTACCTGCCGCCGCCGCCATTCGCGTGTATATTGTCGTGCATGGTCAACGCGAAAAAAAATGGATAATCTTAATTTATCCTTATATTAGAAAGACGAACGAGGCGAATTACAAACACAAGGTCCAGGAAGTAATTGAGAATTAAGAAAACAAAAAAAAAAGAGAATTTCGTCGAACTCAATCGGAGAATCTCGTTCCAGAATTGCTTTTAAAACCCCAACTATACGGATGCCAAATTGCTTTTGGCGTCTACGAAACCCGACATTTTTCCTTGTAATGTCGAATGGACTCAGTGAATCTATTATACAAGTAATTCCGCGTTGTTTTTTTAAAAAAATTGATGTCAAATCTCAACGTGGCCGCAGGTAGCTTTAAACACGAGAAGAGCGGGCGGAATATTGGTTCAGATGGGGCGATGCCGTCAAATCGTTTACTCTTCCAGCGAAAGCGTCAGATATTAACCGGAAGTAGGTTTCTAGAGGCCAAAACCAACGAAAGAAACGTCTTTTCGCGGTCAAGACTCTATCTTTTAAATAATTTGGCTTCATCACTCTACCCGTGTCTGACGACGGTCAACTATTCCCTTCGACCATCTTCCGACGCTGAGAAATATCCACACGTTTGACAATATGGTAGTTAACGGAAATCTCTAAAATTATGGCCTCCTCTGGGAGCTTATAGCTTCACTTCAGACAATAATCGTACGGATTCGCTCGGTGGCTGTGAATGTCACCCGACTAGCAAGATTAGTTACGCGGAATTTGGATGATCTGTTAGAAAACGACCGCAGTAGGGATATCGTCAATGAATTTCGACGAATAGGATTCAACTGAAAAATATACAAAGACTGTTTACTTCGGGTGTCTATCGAAACAACAGCTTAGTTGCCCTCCATTGAGGTCGGTGGCTGCCTGACTGTCGCCGTATTTAGTTATTCCGATTTATCCGTTAACACTTCCCACACCGCCTCCCCCTCGCCTTATTCGGACATGTTAATTCGCAAGTGAAAGGAGTTTCTCCACTTTCTCTTTACAACGTTAACATGTCGAAACATTCCAACAGATTATACTTCTGCTGAAAATAGCTCCTTGGAAAAGGGGTTCATTCATATCTCAATCTAAAGGGAAACAGATTGTCCTCGGTCTCAACGCCAAAAGAGATTTCGCTTTCCAAGCAACAGTCGGGAGACCGACGCGATGTTTCTTCTTTTTTGGAATAAAATCAACGCCAGCGGATACTCGACGACAGTAATATACATTTACTACCCGACATCTTATCACCGCTGCCGTCAGTGAGGGTGATCAAGTCTCCTCGTTCCTCCGCCTACGTTAGCATACAACGAAACGCCCATGTGGAGGTTAACACGAAGCTGTGTTAAATACCAGGAAGTGCTTTTTTGCGATGCCATCTGACCCGCATTTTGAACACGGATCATTAGCATCGTGAAAAAATCCGCTCAAGGGTTACCGCCATGGCGATCCGAGTCAGCACGGACACGTGGTTTTGTCACCATCAGCAGCGATCTCCGGTCGTGTACACAACACGGCTTCCAGAAACTATACAAAAGCTCCATCAGATACTTGTCAAAGGGAGCATTATTCAGAATACAAATCCCGTCTTCTCCGAAACTGTTCGGATCAAGACAAAATTACCATTTCTTTTGTACATCCTCTCGTTAAGCAGTTTTAAGTATCGCCTGCATTTTTTCTTCCTGCCAGTTATCCTTCTTTCCACGTAGCTTTTCAACAGGATGCAGCGTCTACTGAATTTGTGCTCTCCTATTTTTTCCTTCTTTCCTGCGGCTCTCGTGTTACTGTAGGTCTGTTCTTCATCCTCATGTTAATCATTTCTGGGCACAGTCTACGAGCGATCAGCGGTACGATAAAATTAGTATATACACCTATATATGCTGATTATTATTAGTGAAAGAAATTATTTACACTTTTCTTGAAACATTTTAAATGAAGCCAGATAGAAAGCAGTTATAATTACCCTTCGATACGTTTGGTTATGTTTATTTCTGTCGTAAATTATTAGCAGTTTCACTTTGGTGGTTGTACTACGTAAATTTTAAATATATACCACAAGATTGTAGATAACGAACTGGCCAAAAGGAGGAACGTAATGTGTCCAAGTCCATTACACTACGTTGTATTAACTTTTTTTTCCCCATTTAATTTCACTAAAAAAAAAACTTTAAATATTTTGAAATAAAAGCTTGGATAAGTCAGCTTTTACATAGTCCTAAAAGTGTCGTTTTTGTGGGGTCATCTCGCTTTAAACTTTAGAATTGAGAAAATTCCGTTTCTGTCACCGATTTCTGTAGTTGGTCGTCACGTTAGACGTATCTAAGGTACATTTCGTCCCTCATATTTAACGCTAACTTCTGAGGAATTAATCGTGCCTGAGATACTAGTAATTCATGGTAATTTTAGTAAAATTCACGGCTGAAGTGGGTGGGGGAACAGTTCACAGAATGATAACCAAACAGAAGTTCGTTTCTTTTGATGTAGCCAAAACTGTACTATCTATACTAAGGAGCGCTTTAAAACCGATAATATGGAAACTATTGCTTTCGACTACTGACGAGTTTAACTGCTACTTCAGAACACAAAATGGTTGTTGTGCTCGAGTTTTCCACCATTATAAGGCGGCCTGTTGTTCACGTTGAGGTTTTCTTCTTGCGAGATGACGATCTCTGTCAGTCCACGGTGTTAACAGGAACGGACAGAGTCCACAAACCAGCTACAGACAGACTCGGAAAGCGATCTCTTGAGCCACACCAAACATCGACAATCTTCAAGCTCGTCCTTCACATCAGAAACCAATCGACTTGCGCCATGGCACCGTACATAGGGGTTTCCGTTTTAAATGCTGCTTCCGGTGAAGACTTTCTTAGCTGAGTACCAAGCAAGCAAACGCTTCTATTGCTGCTACATCTGCTTTTATTTCTGTTCATCCACTTAAGTTGACTACATCTTCCATTCTTCTTCAAAGAAATCCACGCCATCCCGAAGATACCCTGTGATTATCGGCGAAGGTACCAGTTTCAGCGGTGACCGGCATAACCGTGTCTCGCGGGTAGAACAGGACAGTGAAAGTTCGTTTTACGGCAATGAGACAGGATCGTTTACTTCCAAACCTTTTTCTTCAGATATCGCCGACTAAGTTGAAGAGATGTGCAGAGAAAAACACTGAGACTTCCATCCCATGTTTTGGTCAAATATGCACCATTGTCATTGACAAAAGTACTGATTTTATCAAAGGACACCCGTATTTCTGAACTGTTTCCACCTCTGTTTTACTGACAATTTTGCAGTGAGGTGATCGTCATTAAACAAACGCAGTTCATTAAAAAAGAGCCTTAATTTACCTAAAGTCGACAGTGTGGAGGGTCACTGCTACGATATTTATAACATAGCAGCCTTCAGCACCGGTCATTTCGTTTGTTGTAAGACTGAGTCGATCACAGTCATCCAGTACTTCTTTCAGGTCATTCACTCCACTTTCAAAAAGCTTTTGTTGAGTGAATTTTCACAATCAATTCCAACGAGTTATAACACCAATCTTTGTCAGAAATATTTTCACAGCAGGATTGTCTAGGACGAGACGTGATGCAGAAAGCTTCTGTAAGTCGGTAATCGTCTGTCCTGTCTTCACCGAAAACAGCGGAATCGCCATTTTTTTGGTATTTGAGTTTTTCTCTCCTACTGCAGATATACTGACCTGTGGCTTCAGATTATGTAAAGCGCCACCGATAGGTATGTGGCAGCCCGCTTTCGCTTGTAATCCGCGGGAAATATCACATGCTGTACAAAACAACATACGACCATTGGACATTTTTCACCTGTCTGCTTAGTTGTGATACCTGCCACTTTGCTCGTTCATAGTGGACTCGCTATCGCGCCATTTTCCACTTTACTCTCTTCCACTCTCAGCCACAACTCTTATTCTGACTGACCTACACGTGCATGCTGTGTTTTCACAGCCATTTGCAAGATTTCACGTACTTAATCAAATTCATAATTTCGGTGACAAAATCTTAGCTCTTATTCTTGAATAACAGGACAATTTTCACTGCGTTGCAATTCGCTTTCAAACAAGACAAATGACATAAAACGTGTATATTATATAAATGTATGTTCTGCGCACTGCAGAAAAAAGGGAAAGCATCTATGCTGGCTGGTAGCTTAACAAATACTATGCCAATCTATATATATATGTGCAGTTTCCCACTAGTCTTCATCGAGCTACGTCAGTCTGCCCATGTTTATACTATGACTGTTTGTCAATAAACAAATAACGTGCGCTGGCTTTGTTTCTTTTCTCTTCCGCGCGCCTGGTGGTATAAATCCGAACTAATTTGACCAACTAAAAAGAATATTGGATTATTTTATAACTTTTGTCAGAGCGAGGTTAATGGTGTTAAAGTACGAGGGTTGTACTGAAAGTAAGGAGAGCCTTAATTAAGTACAATCTTCAGATAAACCAGTGGTTTTATGCAGGCAAAACAGGTTTTCCTCTTCTAACTTCAGTAATGTTGCTGTCTCTCCACAGTTAGGAGCGAGCCGTCATGGCAAAATGACAGTAGCGACAAGTACCCCACCCCATTTCAAAATATTAGGTGTTCAATCAAACCATCCCTCTCTCCTAATAATTTTTAGTTCACGGCCGGTTTCAGCTGTTTCAACGTCTTTTCTACCCGTGATGGAAGCAAACGGTCTTGGCTTCATGGGTCGGGCAGACCGCTCGCCCATCGAGAACGCAAACCGAACAGTTTAACAAAGATTTATCATTCGTAGATGGAATTCCCTTGGAGCCACACTTTCCTCCAAAAATTTTGTTTCCGCCAGCTACTGGGAAATATATTTCAATTTAAGAATCAGGTTCCAAAAATTAATAAATATCCAATAGTCTTTAGAGTGTACACACTCTTCTGGGCATCGTTCTACACAAGATTATTAGAAAAGGTTCACCATTGTAGAACGAGGTTTCGAATACACGTCTCTTATTAGTGTTTTAAAAAAAAACAGTTTAAAGTAACTTATCCGCCCATTATAAAAAAAAACTATTTATTCATTTTTTTAGCTAAACCTTTTTCAGATAGACGCTTTCTTAAGACATGGACACCGAGACTGCAGACTTTGGTGATATTTTCTTGATCAGCTGTGAAGTGGTGTCCGTGTCTTACTTATTCAATCATCGCTTCTCCTGTCGAATTATCCGCCAGGGTCAGCCTTATTTTCCTGGAAACTGCGATGCCAAAAGAACCTGGTAGCTGAAATATTCCGTCGTTTACCTCAGTCGGCCCTCACACACACAAGCTGATGCCACCAAATTTTCAGCGACTGACAACAATCCCCTTCCAACCGTTGCGGCGTCGCCATCACTAACTGAAAGCACCGGACAGACGTAGGTGCACAGGACAGTTCGATTTATGAAGTCCACTGATGACAGACATAAATAACGGCCGTCGCTTAACTAGAGAGACGTGCGCATTGGCAACCTTTGCGTCGCCTCATCATAGATGAGAGTTAAAATTCTATGCTTCGCATAAGGTGTAGAGAAAGGTGGGGTGAGACTTCTGACCAACAGGACGGAGATTTAGGGTGGATGTCAAACATCGTGCGTTCATTGACGGACGTTTAAACTTCGCACGTTGCATACCCGTCTTCTGGAACAACATCCTGCATGATCTAGATACAGCAGTCACGGTCACTATACCCTGCAAGATGGGAAAGCATGCCACCTATCAAGAACCGAAGACTGCGCCCGTACACGAGCCAATATAAGCAACTACGCAAACATCTACAAAACCTTTCCTGCTCAGACGGCTGCAAGCTTTAATCGATGCAAAAAGATGCTCGTACCGAATACTGAAGATGAATTTAATCAGTTATCGCAGAAACATCACAGAATGAGTGAAATCGCACGAAACCTGTGTAGTTCAGATCGCAATGGCAAATACTGTTCATCCACTAAATTTGTTAGCTCCTCGTTAGGTTTTAAACTATTAAAATGAATTTTAAAACAAAAAAAAAAGGATTTTTCACTATGAAACCCTTAATGGTTATGATTACTGTTGTATGCTGAGCGGAACAGTACGGAAGACAAAGGTGGATTGTTCATTTCCTCACCTTGCCAGACTCGCCACGACTCGACAGCACAGATAGGCGAGAATTTCGTAAATGAATGGAGACGGTTGATTTAGATTAGCATCAGCCTCGAAACTTAAAGCCCGCGTGGAGTCCGCGTGCAGAGAATGAACAGCCATTTTTATCTAAAGGAATTCACTGACTGGCTGCTACTCTTACCTCGCGGCAATCAGCGGCCATCGTAGAACACTATACGGGCACCAGGGAATTAGCAGTAACAGATTTGGGTCTTCATGGATTCGTTTCCTTTAAATCCGTTGGGCGCTACTTTCATTTGGCGATATTTTAAAAAGAAAAAGAAAAAAAAACGTGGTTTGGTTTTCAGTTTTCTTTCAAAGAAAATATAATAAAAGGACCTGAACAAAAGAAGGAGAGGAGGGAACAAAGTGTGTGGGTGAAGCAGACGTAAGTTGGGCAGAGCTTTTGGAATTTTAATTTCGAGACAGGAAGTTAACTCTTTAGGTCTCGGGACGTCAGGTTTCAATGAAGTGAAATGTTTGTTGTTGTTTTTTTCCTCCTTTTTCTGAATGGAACCAAGGGACATCGAAGACGTTTGTTCGTCTGCACAAACGCAGATAGAAAACCAAAGCGGCGAGAGATCCGTCCGGTAGATTTCTCTCTCTCCTAACGGGGCTTCCCTATGACTCATCGACACGTCTGAACAACCAACCGAACTTTCTTTCTTTTACTTTTGTCACTCGCGCAGTGATAAATATGCGCCATAATTTTGACCGATTGCACAACGAGAACACAAAGCCTCAATAACGCGAGAGCCGACCGGCGCGTCACCCTCTGACAACGGTGGGTGGTGGGAGGGAGGGGCGGTAAGCCCAGCCCGACACACAAACACGATTACTGAATTACCAATAAATTTGCCAGCACTAGATAATTGTCTCGACCATTGTTCGGCGAGAGACGGGCTGTCAGTCCAGCTGACGGGGCCAGAAAAGGGGGTTCCTATACCGAGGGGGAGGAATCCCGAAGCTGGGATTAGTAACAAAGCCGTTTCTTTTTGACTCGCGAGGTGAAACCAAATTGTCGCGCTAATAACCAGGGAGCCCCCCCCCCACCAGGGGCCGATATGAGCGCCCTGTCAACCCCGTCGTGAAAAGAAGGGAATGGGGGGTGGGTCCGATTTGGACGATAGACTTCGTAAATTGAGTTCTCAATTTGATGTTTTTATTGTTAGCGACTTATGATAAATGTGTTCGGTACGATCCCCGCGAGCCGAGCTTCCGTAAATATACCCTGCCGTCCACAAGTGCGGAGCTCACCAGTAAAACATCCCACATTCCAGCCATTAATTACACTTATTGATTCCTTGTAAGCGACTGTAATGTCCACTGTCACGGCCTTAGCTGGTCTCGTTTGGCGAGCAAAAATATATATTTATTTTTGTTTTTTTAAATTCGAAAATCACCGAACGATTTAAACAGAAAGGAAAACACCCGACTCCCTGCTTACAGCTCGGAAGTGCAAGCAGCGATGGATGGCCCCGTCGTTGGCTGTGGATTCTCCAGCTGGACTCATTTTATCTGTTTATCTACGTCTGGCTTTCAGACGGTTCCCGTTATTGGTAGCGCGCGTGGTAGTCCAGCAGACACCGCCGACGACACGGCGGATTCATTTCTTTGATCTCCCTTCCTCAACCCGACTTCTCTTTCCCGCCGCGAGCCCCGTAAACAGGGATCTGGGGAGGGGGCTGCTAATCCCTGTCCACAAACACTGCAGGGGGCGCTGGTGAAAAGTTAGGCCAAGTCAAACAGCGCAGCGCCCCGCGTTTGTTCTGAGCCCGGCCCCGACGGCAAGAAAGGGCGCGCCCTTTTGAGTGGCTCACGTCTCGTACACGTCCCCTAAAACCATGCCTTCTATCCCACGGGGACACCGCTACACGTACAAGAGAGAAGGGATTACCGCCTAAGCTTATGAAAACGAGCCCGTGTCGTCGCCAAACACACAAGTCCCCCCCCCCGTTCCTCTCTTGGAGTCCGTACACACGGGTTGTTACATAGCGAGGCAGCGCTAACGAATAATAAACATCACACACACCAAAGACCTGTCTCTGAGTAAACCTCTTTTTCTCTTTTATATATATATATTTTTAAAATCCGACATGAAAACTTTTAGAGGCATTCTTTTCATAAACAATAAACCGGATGGGCGTTCTACATGGGTGTTTAACCCTAACCCTCTCACACATAGACAACCTATCATTAGATTTCACTGTCAAAATTTCTAACCACAAATAATCAAAAGCAAAAAACTCAAATCAAATTTATATTTATATAACCACAATCTGGCGATGTTAAGGGTATGTTTTTATAATGAGAGAACAAGAAGTTTTTGCCTTAGGACCCCTACGTTACACCATCTTACAACTGTAATGCACGAACAGACCCAAATCAAGACTGTGCACAACTATGACGTAAGACAGTTGTACTTGGACTTCATGACAAGAGATCTTTGTCGCCATTACTCGTTCGAACGGTATCGATAGTTTACGTTCACTAGAACTCATTTGCAGTTAATGCTGTAGGTGATTTATCACGACTAGAAAAAACGTTTGTAGTTGTAGTAAATTAACAGACTTCCACGTACCCACCTTTGAGTGTGGCGGCGGCCTAAGCTAATTAGCTACCTGCGGGTAATAGGTAGGCGAGACGTAAGGATTGTTTAAAATGGATATTCATTTAACCGCCACTAAATAGATAAGCTTCTCGCGAAAAATACAATATACAGTATAGCCAAACCTAGATTTTGATAAATATTCAATGAATGAAAATTCTTTGAAATTACATTCGTTCGCATTTGTCAGGGCTTTGTGTGTAAGGGCAAAGCCGACAAACTGATCCAGTTTGTGTTCGCACGTGTACAAACTGCTCGGAATTGCAAAAGTTCCGAGTTTCGCCTTGAAGTTTTGCCTCAGAATTCACCGCTCATCTCCATTCCGCCACAGACCAGTTGTTCTGCCCGTCTCCTACTGGGCGGCTTCTTCAGAGCCGGTCTGACATTTCTGAACGGCCCGCACTTCCAGAAGACTTCGCGACCATTAGAAGAGAAGACTCTTAAGAGATACAGGAGAGAGTGATGGATAATAAAGAGACAGAGTTAGTAAAGTTATTATTGTTAGCAGACGAAGTTTTAAATTCCGAATTCCCTGGAACTGATTCTAAAGGTTTAGTTTTTTCGTTCGAGGAAACGGACGGTTGGTTCGTTCCGTCTGCCGCCCGCGATCGTTCCCCGACTGTTTACTCCTGGCCACCGGGTCCGTCAGCACCTGACTAAATACATTGGTCAGGCCACGGTGAAAGCGAAGGAAAGCACTCAGCGACCCGGCTCTTAGCCCCATCCCTCCCGTAACCAAAGACCGCATCATCAAACAAACGCCAGTGTTTTGAGATCGTGCCATTGGCCACACCGGCCGGCTAGGTCGGCCCCTTCCTCTCCGGACAAGACGGGTACTCACCTACGGCCAGCACCGCCAGGTACCCGTCGGGCGGGACGTCTGAGAACGAGAGCATTGCGGCGAGGAATCAATAAGCATTTCAAGACTCCTAACTACAGACAGACTCCATTCTTTTTACCTTAGTTTTTGCAACGGTTTCAGTCAGTCAGTCAGGTGACGTAGGCAACCGACTCCTGAAGTTTGGTGTTTAACGAGTAACCGCCAAATATCAAAGCATAATATAATGCAAATACGCAGGAGACTTCTTGGTGGGGAGCGCGAGACTAAACTTCCATGGTTTACCTGTATTATTAGGAACAGCGGTACAATTTTAAGGTCTGTCGGGAAACCCAACCTTTCAGATCTGTCGTAACTCCCTCCCTGGCATACACGACTCGTGCCGCTACCTCAGCGCGATGAGGGGTGTAAATTTAGTCAGCCAACGTCCAGCAAGCAGTCTCCCGGTACAGACATAGTTGGCGAAGGGAAGTCTTGGAGCCCGACATGGGGAAACGACTGCCCTCGCTGCACAGAGCCGAGAGCAAGTCATTGATACCATCGTCGATTCGTACGCTTACACGCAGACTTACTAATTTAGTTTGTACGTTTTATGGTCTTTTAACTTACATCATGTATACGGTTTTTTTTTTCATTTTAACTATTTAATTAAATAGAATAGTTTAAAATATTTTCATAACTTTGGTGAAAATTAAATCAACTCTTTTCACGTCGAAACGAAATACCGAGAACTGGTAACCAACAGCAATGAGTCATTTACAGGTGCGCTCTTGCTGTTAAGCGCCCACGCCATCACCTGTATCCGAGTGTTGGCGAGAAGAGGTAAAATCTGCGAATGGTTCCGCGAGATATCCGACTCTTTTAATTCAGGGGAAACAGCTCTCCCCGCTACACCGGTTTTCCCACGCCTTTACCGTTATGGCGGCAAACATCGCAGCCA
This sequence comes from Nautilus pompilius, assembly GCA_018389105.1. Taxonomy (NCBI): domain Eukaryota; kingdom Metazoa; phylum Mollusca; class Cephalopoda; order Nautilida; family Nautilidae; genus Nautilus; species Nautilus pompilius. Next base: position 306,552 of record JACATO010000307.1, on the reverse strand, counting down.
GTGTAAACTTCGGGTAATTCGGTTTTCAAGGCTCCGCTGGAAAAATATTTGCGAAAAGACAGCCAGCGATTGCTTGCCTTTCACTCGATGAGGTGTTGAATTTTGCAAGTCCTATTTGGCCAGTGCGTTTGACTTACGGACCGAAGCAATCCCGCTCTCCCGACGTCAGGCCATGACGTAAGCCGATGTTACGCTTCCAGGCAATTAAGCGGACCGCCGTCCGGTTGGGGCTGACCAGCCATTTCGAGGAAAGAACTCGGGAATTTCTGGGATGAAGAACTCCGGCTCAGTTCTTTGAGGGTTTCTTGTTGATTTTTTTTTTTTTTGTGTGTGTGTGTGGGAGGAGTTCAGTTACTCGTAAACAGCTAATTACTTAGGTGGGGTCGATTTATACAGCGGGTAATAAACCATCATTCGAGAAGAGTCAGGCTAGGACGAGAAATTCGGGTTATCATCCGAGGTGAAGCGAGAGATCCTCAGGAAAGAAAAATAAACCAGTAATTTCCTGAATCCACTCTCTCGTACACAGCAGGAGCCGTTATTATTCGTCTACTATGTTTCCTTTTCCAACTGCTGTATAGCCTAGAGAAACAGCAACCTTCCAAAACGTTCCTGACCACACCTGACAAACAAAGGTGGTTATCGGGCGCCCAATTCTTCTATCCACCCCCGATTAACTTCAAGAAAAGAAACCCGTCCCCTTTACCCTGCTTTTCTGATATATGCATAAAGCAGTGCATTTTTGGGTCTCCAAAAAGTGGAGATAACAGTTAGCTAGCTGAATCTGAGCTCGAGTAATACAACAGCAACGGCCGCCCCATCTTCCTTTTCATAACCAATAATTTATCTTAAAATTTCAGCAATAAACTGCGATTTTACGTCTGTATTTTCCGTCAAATTGGTCAGCCTTTTCATAATTGTCTTAGTCTTCCGAAGAATAGAAATGGAAAAGAAGCTAATGTTATCTTTATTTTTCCAATCTGTATAAACCAAGATGAAATGCTTTCTTTCCGTATCCGGGGCTATCCCAGAAGTAATTTCTTTCTTTCTCAACCCTTGATCTTTCCTCCTCGCCGCATGTCCCCACCTCGCGTGACCCGCATCCCGATCTAATTAAATCTCGTGTGACAGCAGCAAGGATCTGACACCGCTATATTGATGAGACGACCAACCGGTTGCGAGAGGAGAACGAAACGAAGCCGATGGAGACATCTCTTTAGACTTCGGTGCCAATGAGATGAACCTTATTTTTTCCTAAACAAAAATCCATTTCTTTAGTTTATCTGAGGTCGATCTTCACGGGTAAAGGTAAAAGTGTTTTCACTCGCAAAAGTTTGAAGATTGGTCGAAAGCCCGAATAACGGTACGTCTCTGTTAATGGGGAATTTGCTTTCGAATTTTAGCATTTGTCGCCCTGCTCACCATTAGCTGCAGTGACGCATCGATGGTTGATGTGCAATTACTATCATCCAAGGACCACACGCCAAAGTGTAATAGGATTCCGATTCGTGCCGAGGTAAATTTAAAGGAGAGCAAATTTCGGCGAAATTATTCTCGTCGCTAAATGAACCGACCGAATCAATCTTCGGTTTCTTTGGAAAATCAGCAACAACAACAACAACAAAAAAACTGGTCTTTCGTCGTATTTATGAGAGGATCAGCGCCGGATAAAAGAGTTCGCAGGCTTTCCTTTTTTTATATTTCAAGCTCCCCAAAGACTCAGATCCAAAAACGCTACAAATATTAAATTTATTACGATTTACAATTTATTTGCAGACAATAAAATATAACATTTAAAAATTTTTTTCTTTAAGTAAATGCACGTAAGAACCATTATAAATAGATTCGTCGAATTTTAACTGATTTCTGCAGAGGCTCTGAGAGAGGTGAGGCCTGCATCGTGTCTGGGTTACGCCTTGATACGGCCCTGGAGAGAATTACGTAAGAGGCAGTCCTAAAGGTAAAGGGTTAACCGAGACCCACTCTGTGATGTTCTGTCACAGCTTTCTCTCGCATTCTGAGAATAGACTGAGATGACGACTTTGCTTTTCTTACATTGCGGACTAAAAGTTTTAAATGCTGAGGGAAAAAAAAATTTTTAAATCCTGTGTTTTCGTTTTATTTATTTTCATAAGCTTATAACAGTTTAGTTCATCCAAGTATCGCCCGCCTCGTAATTATTCTTGACGGAGAACGGAGCGGAAACTAGAAATGAAAGGTACCCACGGTCTTCAAGATCGAGCCCTCCAGGGAGCGTCCCTGGTTCTCAGTTTTCAAGCTTTCCCGAACGACCAGCCAAATACCTAGGTCTTTAAACTGATGGAAACCTACCATTCTAATTACGTTAGAAAAACATTACGCGTAATTTGACAAGATACTGTTTTTGTTTAGGTGATAAAACAGTCCACCGGCAATAAGGACCTTTATGTTCAATTAGAGGTCACACACCCCTCCCTCATTTTGTATCAACACAATTCGGAGACTTATTTACACGCACTCGTGTAACTACAAATTAGAGTACAAAAGCAAATTATACACCGTGCGTACACTTTATATAAACGTGGCTGGTGAGTCCGCTGCCGACACTGGGAGAACAATCTCACCCCGTCCTCTAATTTACATCTCTTGTCCACATTCCTTTTGGCTGGAAAAGAACCACGGCGAGATTACTAGGGAGACCGAGCGTGTTGCCCCTCCTTCCCACCCCAAAGAAAAAGCGGAGGGCCCGAATGAAAGCCGAGCTGTGTTTCTTAGTCAGATCTTTAAATACGTCGCACGAAAACGAAAATGGCGTTTCATGTGTCAAAATAATTGGCTTCTAATTGCCGATAATAGACGCATGCGTGCTCGTGAATACTGCGCGGCTCATTTCCTGTCAGAGGTGCAAACCCGATACGGCGCCGTCGACAATGGCATTCTGGAACATACTTTATTCCTCTTTCAGGAGACTTTCTTCTGTTGTGTCGGCGAGCCTTATTTGTTTTGTTTTTCTAATTGTTCTCTTCTATCACTCCACTGTGGGCTTGTGGATGGACCGTTCAAAAGAAAAACAGCGTCAGAAGAAATACTACTACTACTATACTACTACTACTACTACTACTACTACTACTACTAATAATAATAATAATAATAAAAAGAATCAAAGTTTTTAGAGTTCACCTGGTCATTTGGAAATTTGCTGGGAAAGAAATCAAAGATTATTTACATCAGAGCTGATTTCTAGCGTTTTATGTAAAAAACTGGCCATGGTTGAAGATTTCCTTTCGAAGGAGATATTCCTGAAGGAGTATACGAGAAAGAGAGGGAAAAATTAATATATTATTTCTCTATATATATATATATAACGGGCGCGCACACGTAGTTGTATAACTATTTTCGGCCAGTTTATCTTCAAAAAATATATTTACGTGCAACCTCAAAACTGGAATCACACGAAACCAACCAGGAATGGTAAATTCCAGAGGCTCCATCCATCTTCTACGTTTTCAACGACAAAGCGGCCTAAATAAGGCAGATAATCCGAACTCTGCAGCTGTAAACGAAAACAAAACCGATACACAGAACGAGGCTCCTCGTGGTTTTGCAGTGAAAAATATTTGATTTTTTAGTCAGAAAATGCTTTTAGAACCAGACAAAATTTATTGGCTATGCAAGAACACAACATTGAAACACTGGAAAACAAACAAACAGAAAATATTCGTAACGACACCAGTTAAAAAAAAAAGAGTTTTACATAAGTATAAAAAAGATAAAATCACCTTTCGCCGCCAGTCAGCTGTTGTTTATTATTTTTTTCAATATTCGATAATAAATCGATGCTCCCCCGAATATCTAAAGTGCAGAAATCCGGCCATCTCAGCAAGCAGTTTAAAACAACAGCTTACTCTGTTCTGCATGTAGTCTTAAAACAAAATGAATAAAATACGTTTCGGCTCTGAATACTAAAGTTATCATTATTAAGACACTTTCTGATCTTGTTTCCCGAATGTTCTCTGTTTTCCTCTCGAAGTAGCGACGCTGTGAAATCTACGTTCTCTCCACATCGTCATGGCAACAGTCGTAACGTGAGTGAAAATAACTCACTGGCGCGTTCTCGTCCAACTGATCATTTAAAAAGTTGTCGGTTACGTTTTTAAATTATTTTATTTTTTTAAATATGTAAATTCATCTTAGTGCCCATAAATTTCCCTTAAACATAAACTCAAGGGAGTCTGGATAGGACTTAACGATTTTCATTACCCGGGGTTTCCAATACTGGGGGAACTAATGCAGGTTGCCGTCCTTCTTAACGATCTCGTTTAACATTCTAAACGCTAAGAGGCCGTGGGAGATTTCCTCACCTTCATCTCACTTAAACGAGACGGATTTGTGCAGTTTGCAAGGGATGCTGCTGATATCTTTTCTTTTCAATACGGCCACGCAACCGACAAGTGATGATGATGCTTGGCAACAGGCACGACTGTCAGCCGAGTCGATGGCGCAGTCAGAAAGTTCCTTCTGTACTCTCCGTGATCGACCACATGGACGTTATACGTAGAAGACAGCAGATTAAGAAACCTACTACTCTCTTCCCAAGCACTCACACGTTAATCCGAATTCAGATACAATCTTTTAGTGTTAAGGCTCCACTAACAACAACAACAACAACAAAAAAAAAACCATTAGTTCCTACCAGATGAATCGATTTCTGGTCTAAGGGAAATAACTACGTCACGCCCCATCACTAACTGGTTTGAAAGACTATATAAGTACAGTACATAACCAGTGGAAGATACGGCTCAATAAAAAAAATACAACCAAATGTATTACATTTACTTACAAAGGGAAACAACTATTAACTGATTTTAAAATCTGTGTGCGCGTTATTTGTTAAATTTTGTCAAACTCTTTAAATGACGTGGGGGTAAAATTTAGTTTAGACGTCACTTGTACGCCACGTGACTGACCTGGGGTCATTTCCCAGAGACGTCGACAAAATGGCCGTTTATTCTTCTTACCTGGAAGTTCTTTTTTATTAACCGTGATGTATAGAGCCTCGCTAGCAGGTAGGTGAGCATATACCTCAGCTTTGTTTACTGTTGTTGTTTTTTTTAATTTTAATAAACAGAAGGATAGATACTGGTGAGTGGAATTTCTAACGTTTCGGGTTATTTGAAGATAAAAGATGGACACATCGAGGTTGTTTCTGGTGCGTGCCACACTTCGTGCTTACGCACCACCCCGTTTAAGCGGTGCACTGGCATTTTACCAAGACAGCAACATCGCCCCGCTGCTAGTCAACCAGTCGCGTTAACTCCGCCGGCTGAAGGAGAAAATGCCCCCCCCGTCTCTGAGCCATGTTTCACTTCACTTCACTTGTCCCATAAGCCGTAGGTCGTTGGGGCACCTCGAGAGGTATATCCAGGGTATTTTTACAACTGGCGGAGTCTGTCCCTCTCCAGGTTGAGAGTCGAGGTGAATGTCAACGTCCAGAGGAGGGCTTTTGGCCCTCATCAACAGCACGCACTCCGACCCCACAGGGGATCGAACTCGCTACCCACTACGCCAGGATGCCATCTGAACCATGATTACCAAACAATAAACTTCCAGATCATTTCCATCTAATAGCGCTCACCAGAAGACCGAGCGTAAGCTATTTCACAAAGGGAACATACGTATAGATGGCATAAAAACAAAGTAAAGTACTTAAAACCAGGGGAATGTTCATACAAAGGAGCCCCAGCCGAGCCGACTACTTTGCCGTTTCTGCCAATCAGGCCCAGCCGGCTCCCCGGGTTTAATGTCCTCGCCAACCCGCTCTATAGCGAGGAGACGCCGAACCTGTTTTCGATAGTCTTGATGAGTGTCAAAGCGAGTTAATAAGTCGATTAATTCGGGCAGCCGTCCTTTGATCAGCCACGGTGGAGCGCTCGCTCTTCACGAAAATTCTCCACACATTCACGCCTCCAAGAAATCACGCGTACACCAACCAGACAGAACGCACACGTGTGTTTGCCTGGTCACAGCGAGTTAAAAGAACACCAGCCTGTGTACGCTACATTTACTGCCGAACTGCTGTTTTCGATTTCCCCTTAATATCCGACATCTAAAACACGAGCAAGATGCGGGAGATGGAGGAGTTTCTTTTGTTTACTATATAAAAAATTTCTCTTGTTTTATCTCTTTTCGCTTCCTTCCTCAAATCTTCAAGGTTGAGCCGTCTTTAATTTTAACCCTAACCCTGACAGATTACCCATATAATTAACGTCTTTACAATATAAGAAAGAAAAAACAATTAAAGCTTTTCTAACGGGTCAGATAAAAACACTTTCGCGCCGAATGTCAAGCCATCTGTAATAGCAAAATAATTAAACAAAGAAGAAGAAGAAACGCGGTGATCATTTCTACAAAAAAGATTTTAAAACTATAACAGAAAATGGCGATTCTTTGGGTCGTCCGTGGTCGACGCGTGTATGATTCAGAACACCGTCGGTTTGCCATCGTAGAGAAGGCGAAATGAGAACGCTCTCGATTTACATGACAGACAGAGTTGCATTAACTGGTACTTGGCGTCTAACTTCTGCAAATGGTGATGTAGACAAAGGATAAATAAACTAGCATTAGCATTAATGTGCCCCTTTATCTCCAAAGATTCGGCAGAGTATTTATAACTGAACTTACACCAGTGTCCGCTTTGTTCTACAGGGCTTGGGAGAGATCGCGGAGTGGAAACGTAAGATCAGACAGCGACAGGCGCTCCAAGTGAAGCTGCACAGAGAATGATTGCCATCCACACCAGGAGAGTTACACCTCCGTCGGCGGTCTCTGGTCCAAATGCCAGCAGGTAAAAACTGTAATCGTATCAAATGAATATCCACCACCTTCAATCGATCGTTTTCACCGTAATAATCTTTTCAAGCTCTTAATACGATATATCACCCAGATAACAGTAAAAAGCAAAATTAGTAATATGGATCTTTAATACACCAGGTTCAAACAGATGATGTTATTTGGTTTCACTGACTGTAGAGAGACAGCGAACTAACTTAACTATCATGATACAAAACTTGCAGTACATTTTCCATCGTAGATTCTCGATGGCGACTCTCGTTACAAACGAGACCCTCGAGTAGCACGAACTCCATTAAGAGGCGCGCACCCCGCCATTACCAGCCTATCGTTCACAGAGTGCTACTTAAAAGACTGAATGAAAAAGTGTTTTCTCAAGTCCGTTGGAGTCGTCACGTCAGATCAGACACCTCCTTTATCCCCCTGTTTACCTGCACTGCTGGCCGAAGGATTAACCCTAATCCTGCTCCTCCCATCCAGTCTTTTTTAAAAAATTTTTTTGCCTTGCATTCTGCGTGACAAGTCGAAGTTCGGTCACCATGGCGACGACAATGGCCGCCACAGACAGACCGGTAGGTTTATAAAAACGAAGATAAAACGAGCGATAGACTATAAAGTCCATAGACTACTTTTGTAAATAGAGATAGAAATTTTTAAAAATTTCAATCAAAGCGAAATCTCACTCGCTCGTTCGTTATAACACAAATAACTGCCATATACTTGCCTACTTCCGGCAGATGGTGGCCTTTTTTTTTTCAGTCAACAAATATTTTGCTGTGAATTTATAACAGAAAACAAAATAATAACCCGTTATACGGATCACACCGGCCGGCCCACGTCGGGATGTAACAGGGTCTGTCTTCTCATCACCCCGTGGAGAGAGTTTTTTTGTGTGGGGCTAATAACGTGATAAATATCACTGATATTGAACGTAAGGGGGCTTATTTGAACCTGCTTCCTGTTAGCCTGCCGTCAACCGGTGTTTTTGTGAACACGTGACTCACCACGTTGTTGACATTAGCACTTGGGGAAGCCCGATGCAACATTCAATTCCGACATTTGTAACATGAAAAAAAGGAATGAAACAAAATCTGTTGTCTTATACGCACATAAAACGACTACACTCGCGAGAGGAAAAACTCTCCTCACGAAGAAGGAAGTCAGGGACATTTTTTAAAACTAATTTTTTGTATTGTAAATGTTTTAAAATTTGCTAAAAGAGAGCCCCACGAATATTGATTCGAATCGTTTTGGATTAACGTTGGTAAGATCCCAAAACAGTAATAATCTCTAGTTCATCCCTAATGACCCCTCCCACCTTCACTGGGTGTCGAAGATCACAGGTCATGCCACCGTGAAAAGATGGCCGTTTGCTCTTTTTGATTTCAGAAGAATATAAAAATCCATAACTTGCACCAAAATTTCCACCCTGCGGGTAGTTTGTCTTTCTCTTATAAATGGGACACAGCGAAAATAGCCTCATGGCCAGGAGGTTCATAAGAGGATGCCCTCCCCGAAACAACAAGAACACTTTTAAACTGGCGGGGAGAGATGCGCCAATCCTCTCGGCTGTGTTAACATTGGGATTACAACGTGACGGAGTCAAATCGAAGTGGCGTCTTCGGAGCGCCCGCTCCATCAAACTTCTGCCGCGCCGCAATTAGACAAGGGGGTGGGTGCCCGGCAGGAAGACGGCTTGACGACCTTCTACTTTCGTTTTGCGCTGGTCGCGGCGGCGGCGGCGGCGAGCCAGCGAGGGACGCGAGGAATGCTGGAGGGCGTTCGTCGCCGTAGCGGGGGAACGCGGAACCAGCAGATTAAGCCGTGTCACGGGTCCGAGAAAACAGTGGCTGGAACGTTAATTCGATTTGCTTTGAACTTCCGGTTCGTGCACCCGCATCGAGTCGGCGTTTTGTCGGTCGTGTGTCTTCTCGAATTTACCCAACCACGGAAACAAATTTGAGAGAAGTAGATTTTTAGTAAGCTAACCTGGGAAGTATCAGCCCCCCCAGGCAAACAGTAATAATTTAATTTGTATGTTCATTTACGAGTTTACTGTCCAGTCTTTAAATATGAGGTTTGTTTTTATGGAGACTTTTAGTCAGTTTCGACTTTTGGACCTTGATTTGTAGCGTTCGGTCCGCGCGGTAATCTCGGAGAATCTGGTCAGGTGATTCGCAACGCTCAAGGGAGATATCTTTAATGTCAGACCGATTTAATGTGGGCCCCTTTCATTTCGATTGTGAACTAATTTCAATGCAAATGAATAATCCAAACTCGTTGTTTCCACTAATAAATAGAGAAAGACTTCTAAAACAAATCGCAGGCAATAAATCGAATAGTACGGTATTCGCATCATTTACTTTATTCATAGGAAAAGGTATGTAATGACAAAACCCCATGAGAATCCCTACACTTAAGAGAGATAGAAAATTGTTTAATACCTCAAACTTTTGACGACAAACTACCGAATATTTTGTGACGACTAAAACGTGCAATTGGTGAACCATGGATTTCTTTGGAAAGTTGTTCTGGCATTGGAGGAATTATCAGTCGTTATCCTTCTGATTCTCTAGAAGCTTCGAAAAGAATAACCAAAATGCCTTTCTAAAAGCACCACAATAACTCTATTTTCATAGCACATCTTTTACCTGTTGTTCTGCCATATTTGCCCTACCATTCGCTTATACGGGGAACCTTGCCACAAATGTTTTCGGTAGTCAAGAGAGTAAACTCCAAGTTATTCTGTACGTCGGAACCAAGCTATGCTTAACTGAAATCCTATTTTGACTTGATGGGATTTTTCGGCGTCAATGAAGAACTAATGGTACTGAGCAAGACGAAAAGTGATAAAAGCCGTTTACAAGAGAGAAATCAATATTTCTTATTTCAGATAGGGATGCAGGATGGCACCTTGTCATGGTGATATTTTTTACCCCCCCCCTCACCCTCTCTGATGTCAGGTAAAAAAGGTAAAATCAACGAACATGCATTTCGATTTAATTCAGCTATTAATTAATTATTTATATATATATATACAGTTGTCCCCCGGTATTCGCGGGGGTTGCGTTCCTAGAGCACCATCGACGAGTGAAAATCCGCGAATATTGGACGTGGTCCATAAAAATGCCTATAAACGTCAAAATATAACGTAACATATAATAAAAAATATATGTAAATATATAATAATAATTTAATAAAAAATACAACACTCAGCGAAACACTCGAGATAGCTACACGTGGTAAACTGGGATGATGCTGGGTTGCATCTGCCTGAGACAGCGCCTCGTGGGCAGCAGCCAATCAGCAGCAAGGAGAAATGAATACCGCTCTTGGATTGGCTACTTTCAAACCTCCAGCCAATAGCGTTTATTTTATATTGATATTTTGCTGAATTTACATTAGTATTTATATTACAAAATTAGTAAATTATATTGTTATTAATAATTTAGCGTTAAAAAGCGTGAAAAAATATATATCGCCACGAAAAAAACCATTAAAAAATCGCGGAAGATATTTGCGATTGCGCGAATATGCGGGGGTTTCCACGAACAATTATTAGTTAGGTTCTAAGGAAAATTCCGCGAATAACCGGGGCCGCGATTACGCGGGGGTCGACTTATATATATATATGAGAGAGAGAGAGAGCAGGATGGTTTATGATACTGAACATGGGATCAATCAGCCAAGAAAAAGTTTAATTAATATTAATCATTCTGCGTTCGTGTACCACAAAGTCTACCTGAACAAAAGGTGGGGCAAAACTACATGACTGTTCGGCGGGCGCGCACTCCTTTGGAAAACAGTCACGGTGAAACGATGGGGAAACTTTGCTATTCTATAACGCGGCCTTCCTCTGCCAGATAATGCAGACGTAGAGACGAAAATACCTTTTCAGAAAGTTAATACTTTTGCCTCCGTCAGTGATAGCAAATCTGACCTCTTACAATTAAAAAAAACAAACACGTTAGTGCCCTGACCATAACTAAACTCGTGTTTACCGCTCGTCACAGCGGAAGTGACGTCAGGTTTGTATCGCCCGCTGTTAGGGGGCGTAAACTTCAAACTGTGGCATCACGAACACTTGCGAAAGTCTCCATTCTTCTCTCTAGAGCTCAGAAACAGGTCATCAGAAATATTTTTAAAGTTAGCCTCGTGACGACGAAGAAATGAATCAACTAGCTTTAAAAAAGAAGAAGTAGCAAATAAAATAATTTTTAAAATATTTAAAAGAGCATTTGGTTGACAGGCTGAGATATCGGGATTAATTGGAGATTGGAAAGAGATTTTACTGGCGAATGAAACAAACGAACAAAAATACGGACAGCACAACACCAAGATGGTTCTAAAGACCAAACCTAGTTACAGCCACAGGAATTTATCTCCGAAACTTAGGCTTAGCAGTTAATTGTAGCACAGAGTGATTAATTTTATTATAGTAGTCTCCCCTTTAATTCTGTCGCTTAAAAATAGATACAAAATATACTTATTGTTTAACGTAGAAGCTGTGAGGCGGCAGGAAGCCAACAACCCCACCCCAAAAATGAAAATGCCATCAGTACAACTTTTCTATTGATTAATACGGTCATTAACTACACCAACAGGTAATTATTTACTCCACTCTCTAACAGTTCTATCACTAGGAGGGGGCTGGAGGGTACTTTTAGTCGCACAGCCGCGGATACCTGGCTGCATATTAAAAGAAATGTCTAAAACGGTCATTCGCTTTAAAAATTTACATCTTACCTGGTCAGGTGTCAAATGATTAGGAACTCGTAAAGGAACAAAATTGGAGGCGATATGATTTATATATGGGCTGGGCAGATGTTATAAAAGATTGTCTTTCATTGCTCTACCACCCACCTTCAGAGCAGCGGGATAGCATCTGAACTTCTTTTATCGAGGAACACCGGCCCATTGTTCTTAGACCGAAACGAAACTGGCGAGAGACGAGCAATAACACGACAAAAACCCTGATTTACTGCATCGAACAGACAAACAACTTTATTTCTTAAACTGAATCTTTGTTATGATTTTCTTTCACATATCAATAATGATAATGATAATGATGCTGTCGTTTTTAATTTAGATAAAACTGGTTCCGGTTTTAACAACTCGCAAAGACGACACTGAATCTTTCAGCCAACAATTCTGATGGACGGAGCCACTCGCACTTCGGTAAGAACGAAAGTAATCTGTCGGATAAATCCACCATTAACTCTTTGCTGCTGTTATATCGTTGGACAAACCGGAGAAAGAGGCTGGACAGGCGTGGAAGGCGTGCGAGACTTCTCCGGAAGAACATTGGGAGATGGGATCGAACGACCGACTGCAGCGCTACCAAACAGACTCGTGACGATTAAAGTAAATTCGAGGAGTTCGTCGCTACTCGGTGTAATTGCAACAGCAGCAGCGGCAGGAGAGAGAGAGAGATGCGTCGACTGTTTTACACCGAGCAACTGGTTTCTTTTACCGCTATATTATTGAAATGTCACTTAGCTACAAAGCCCCCACAGTACTGCGCGCGCACCTGAAATGACGTCACCAGCGAGACAGTAACCAGTCAGCAGAAGGTTTTGGGCTATGGAGGGCGGGCCAATCAGAAGTACTCGCATTTATACGTTAGCGACCTAAAAGAACCATTAAGCCATGCGCATTGCGGACTAGGAAGTAAATGTCTGGTTTGGGTTTCAATTGGTGATATATAGATTAATTTGGAAGTAAATGACGATGATGTAACGATGCTAGGCAGTCAAAAGATGGATGCATGCCGATCTTTATCGTCTGAGTATTTACATATTTGGAAATGCATTTACGTAGTCGCTCCTTGTGTTGTGCGGCTGCTAACAAAGGGAGAGCCCTTGTACTGACAAGATTAAAATAAAACCCATTTATTCTAAATATTTAGTTTTATTTATCCACAGAAATGCACTTAGCACTCATTCACTGTCAGATATTGCCTCAGAAAAAGACAGAGAATAATAAGGAAGTTTGCTATTGCTCTTTTTTCTTCTTCTTTGTCTTTGGCTTTGTGAAGCTTCAAAATTTTGATTCATTGATTTTCTTTTCTGGTTTCAGCGCCATCGTGTTTCTAAGATTTTAAGAAAAACAAAAAGGGGAAGCAACTCATCCCAGAAACTTGACAACTCAACCGACTCGAGTTTGCGTTCTTAGGAACCGACATGAAATGTCCTACTATTGTAATTATTATGTACAAGTAGTTCACAAAGGCACACAAAGAGCAGATGACCTGATGAAAGAAATTCGTTCCGGTTGCCATCTATAACGAGTCGTTATATTCAGCGAGCAATGCTGCCCAGTCATATGAATAAAAATGATATTCCCACGCATGACGGCGCTCTCCATACACGCCGGTGTCGAGTTAATGTGTGTATAATATCCAGACACATTTCACGTGGTCATACTTCGTGCTTTAGTGAGTTCGCACAAAAAGAAAAATTGAGCTTCTAGTTAAATTTAGAGTAAATAAGTACTTAGCGATTCTTTATTCACCGCAACGCTCTTTTAATGGGCGATATAATATATGGTAGACATCTACTATTTTTTTGTAAGCAGCGTCTGGCGGAGGACAGTGGGCGCCATTATATTGTCTTCGGGAAGAAACGGAACGAAACGAAACCACGAAGTTATTGTTGAGAGAGAGAGAGAGACCAGAGTAGGGTGACGGCGCTCTGACGTCACAGCTAATCTTGATCATCTTCTTAGGCTGACAATACGTAAACAGCCAGGTTCGCGCAACCCCGTAAGAATTTGTTTGCGCTACACAGCTCACAGAAGCTGAAAATCATGACAACTTTCAGCTTTGTCAATGCGGAGTCCAGGACACACTGTCAGATGGTTTCCGTTTGTGAACGGGAGAATGTTTTAGTAAATACGGAAATCATCTATTTATTTGTTTGGCTGCTATTGTTTTTTTTGTTTTGTTTTTAAAGGCAAACCAAACAAGTGACAAACTAGAATAGGGGGCGCATTCACATTATATATGTCGCCTAGGTGCTTAAAAATTAAAGCACTTGTAATTACGTCAAATTTTCAGGTTTATCGACAAAATATAATATATATAAAATCTGCGTTTTCAAACACTGTTGCGACTAGAACCGTCTCAGATAATATATGAAAAATAATAGTCAGAGAGAAAACTTATTCCTTGCTTTCGTAACCCGTGTCTATGGCTATTTACCACTGCGCTTAGCAAACGGCAAAAAGTTCTTCCTTTACGTAAAGGGAAGATACCCGAAATGTCACTGTATTGACTGAAAATCCGATAACTATGTGATGATACCATGTTGACTCCAGCTGATCTGACTCCTGCATTTTGAATAACATTCCTGGATTTCTTGGGATTTGATAGATCTGCAACATTTGGCGTGAACGGCAAGTCCTGTGGGAAATATGATCGATGTGGTGGTTCGGCCGACAGACTGGCGGATACAGGAGCGTAACCGACGGACAGATATCGCGGTCGAATCTGACCTTACCGCCAGAGGAGTCAGCGCTAGTCCGACCAGTTGCCGTTTCTCTCAGAGAGTGATGAGCGTCGGTCTTCGTACCCAGGCGTGCAGATAAATCAGCGCCAGACTTAAAGATTTGTTCTTGTACGTTGTCAGCTGCTCTAGGGATGCCCCTTTTTCGTCAAACAGTAGCACAAGTCCGTCTTCCAATTGTGGAATTTCGTTCTCTGGAGGAAAAGGTGTTCAATAGTGACACGTGGAGCAGGTACAAGAATCGCAGATCTCGTTTTTGCACAAGTTTGGCATAAAAAGACGAACGACCCCTGTAATAGTAGAGTTTGTTTTTGATCGCAATCATTCTGCTGTAGTATCATTCATGCCTGTTCTTCCCGATTCCTGCAACAACTTCTCGTATCTCGTGATTCAGCGCTCAGCTGCAGCTGACTTAATACCTGACCGGCTCCGTTATTTACGTCATGTGGCCGAATTCGACGACGCCGTTTGTTAAAAAGCTAGAGGGGAATTTTTAAAAATGTATAAAAAACCTGTTTTTAAACAAGTTAGAGCCGAAATACGTTATCAAACTGACTAGAATTCTAAGAACAGCGTTTCTTACAAATTAAATTCTGCAGAAATTAGATGAATTCGATCTAAACTGCCCTAAATCAGTTCTAGTGGGCATTAACGTAGGCGAGGACGTGATCGTAAAACATGGCGTCATATACACCCCTATATATATATAAAAGAAAAAAAAAGAAGTTTCACACTTCTCGTTGATTTGCTTCTGTTATAACGTGGTTGCCTACTTGTTCATTTTGTACTATGAAATGTCATATTATATCAGTAGGTTTCTATCCATCATTTTCTCGAACAGAAGTAAAAACAAAACGAAAAACGTTTCTGCTTTACTATTACCAAACGAGTCGAATCATGAATTTTGTTTTTTTAAAAAAAATAATAATAAAATAATTGAATAAATTTGCGAGTTGTAGGTTTAGTTTTCGAAAAACAGGCCTTCTCCTCCCTACTACAGAGCGCTTTGCCCATTTAGCAGGCAATTATCTGGTATAAGGAGAGCTGAGGTTGAGAGAGGCGAGCTCCCGATGAAAGAAGATCCACGTAACAGACAGGTAATGCTTGTGATCAGCTTCAGCGCGCGGCCAGGCCAGGTGAACAAATGGCGGCGGCTGAGAAAAGTACATCTTCCGGTAGGAACAAAAGAAGCAGTCAAGGCGGCAGCTGATCCGTGGTGACCGCCGTAATCAGGGTAATAAGCAGCACAGTGGAGACTTTATATAAGGTAGAGATGTAAGGAGAAACCTCTTCCTGACACTATCGTAATTAAATGCTCTCTGGTCAGACAAACGGCCGTGATTAATTAATTGGCTCAGCGCAGGTATATGGAACAAAGGTGAAGCTCAGTTTGCTCACCTTTATCTCGTCAAGGTACTTCGTATGAACACCTGAATAAGGTAACAAACCCAATTGGGCAGATTTTTATTGCCAGTCAATGCGGATAAAAGTAGTGAGAATAAAAACTGTAAACACTCGCTAATGAATTCGTTTTTTTTATTATGCACAAACAAATCGGACGAGGAAATAGATGGAAGTTCGATACATCAAGGAAAATCAACTTTCTTAGACGAGGAAGCGAATTAAGACGGCTCTCTCTCGATTCGAACATGTATATAGTCAAAGCAGCGGAAAGTTTCGGACTTTTCTCCCTAAAACTGGGGCTTAAAACAGACCCTTAAATCATTTACTTTGCCGGGCAAGGCGTTCAAACAGTCACAGAAACCCTTTTAAAAAGTCAATTAATAAGTAACCAAATTTAGATGTTTATACACGCACCTGCGAGGGTTTTGAATGCCCGCTACTCTTACGAGTTGCATTTTTCTTTCCAGGTAGAAATCAAAGTTAAGCAGGCAAAATAGCGATTTGGGAAAAAATTTTAAAAAGGAAATATTATCGCGCGCACAAATATCGACATTTTACCAAGACAAACAGATGTCCATAACCAAAGTAATTTGTGATATACACTATAACCAATCGGTCTGACAAACGCCTTCACAAGAATGGTAACAACTAATCAATTCCGCTTTCCTAATCCAGACATTAACAATCGTCGACCGTTGACTCCGCAATATTCCCCGCGTCCATGTGGTCCAGTTAGGAGGACAACTGAAGCTCATTAACCGCGTCACTGTAGCCCAGCCCCACCTGCCGAGGATCTGTGAAACAATTCTCCTTAAAGAATTTTCCACAGCTGCTCTCACATATTAATGATAATCAGATGTGCGGGTGCCTTTGAACCACAACAAATCTTAGACAGAATCAGAGCTTTGGTATGAGAATTTTCCAACGCCATTTTCATACTCCTTTTTATTGTATGGAGCCCATCTACAGAAAATTGAAGATTTGCCATCCGTTTAGTTCATCCCTAGCGGCCACGGCACAAAGAAAAACAGCGGTACATCTTCTCGAAACATTCCGTGTCAGGTAAACACGGTCTTCGATTATTAGTGTAGACATCAAAAAGTGATGCATGACGCTTTGTCCTGTGTAGTTATTGGAGATCTTACGTAAATGCAAGTAAACAGTTCATCATTAGCATAAACTAATAAGGAAAGACTGCATATCTACAAAGTATTCAACATAAACAAAAGATGCCGCAGCTAAATTATATTTGTCTTCTTTGGTGGGCACAGTTATATTTGTGCCCTTATTTCGCGTTCAAAAGAACCAGAGGGCGCGCGTGAGTGATCCTTGTTTTGTTTTTTTTTGAAAGCTAAAATAACCATTTAATGGGTGTTAGGGGTTTTAAATAAAAATAATTAAATAAACAACAGAACAAACTCCACGACATGGATCTAAGTCTCAGTATCGAGTGACAAGGCTCGGGTTTCTGGTCTACGTGATCTGAAACAGTAGACCCCTAACATTTCCCGAACTCCTCAAGTTCACTTTTCGTCTTAGTTACAGGTCGAGTCACGTGCCTTTGCCGGGGGAGGGAATGGAATAGGATTTTGTTTCCTGTCATTTCAAAAAAAAAAAAAGACAGACAATAAATCGTGCGATATCCCTGTCCATCCTTTCCCATTCGCCAAAAAGCGGTCAAAGAATCCCGTTGTCGATATCGTGCGGCGCTAGCCCCAGGATACCGGTATAAAAAATCAAAAACGAACAGCTATCGGCTCTTTCCATTCAGATATCCTGTCGGGAAACTTCCTCGGGTGAACGGGCATCACGCTTCCAGGAAACCTTCTGCGTCAAGAAAGGTCCTTGGTCTAATGGTTCGCGCACCGTTTTTTTTTTTAAATTACAAGTTGTCTTCCCTTAGTTCTTTGCGTTCAATTGGTCAAATGTGGCGCTGTATCGTTCTGAGGCGTTCTCGAGTTTCTTTCCCCAAACTGACTGAATAAAGATGAGGAACGACTGAGCTTTTCTCCTCCCCCCTCCTCCGCCGTACTTTTCTACCACGCAGACACGAGGAAGATGGAACTTTGAAGACTCTTAGGGAATTGGGTTCATCTTGATGTGACGTGAACCAGGTGATGAGGCGTGTAGGGAGATTAAAAGAGAAGCCGGGGCCGAGAAGTACAGAGACTCTGCAATGGAGCCCAAAACAGAAGTAAATTTCACTTGAAGATTGAGGGGGCTGTATTTTTAATAAAAATATTGACCTGTTCTTAACTTCGAAAACAATAGTCTAAACCCCACCACCATCACCTGCCCACGTGACGGATACCTGGTGATCATCTTTCCGAGAAATGAGCAGGGTTTAAGCTTCACGTTCCCACCTCAGAACTCGCCCGATGATCGGAACCCGGCGGTAATAGCTTCTAATGACCCTCCCTCGGGAGCGGAGCCTATTACCACTGTAAACAACACCCGGGGCTTCCAGCAGCCCAAGTAACGGGATCCCAGCGTCGTGCAACTGACAAACAGGTTCTTTATTCCGATATCGGGTAGAGACAGAAGGTGAACGGATGGCGATCGGGTTTCAGTAGAAGATCGCTCCTCGCCGACCCTTACCGGAGCTCGAGCACAATTAATACTGCTCCCGGGTTCAACAAGATCCGTCGGTCAATTTGTAGAGAATTAGGAAATCGGAAAGTCCATCGACCCGTACACATCGCCGCCAGTCTTTACCTGCTTGCTAATAAATCTTAACCCTAATATTATCGGCCAAAGTGAAACTACAATTTCTCAAATGAATGGTCAACTGTTCGGCTACATAAACAAACAGTTATCTTTCTATCCTGCCATTTCCGACTGTTTGGTTTAGTATTTCAATGGCCGAGCACCGCAACTGGAAATGGGCTGTGACTTTAAAAAAAAAATCTAACGCGTTCAGGACCGGAAGTCATTCTAAGAAATCATCTATCACAGGAAAGCGTGTACACCTGTATTCAACTATTAAAGAAACAATAAAAATAAGTGTGGCCAAAACCTATTATAGCATTACAACACCTGACTTTTGTATTACATCAGAAATAGTCGACTTATAGATTCGCCTTGATCTTCTCTACGCCTTACCATTGCCCATCTTGGAGCAGAGTTCTCGAGTCGGACACATCGGAGTAGAGAGTTCTTCAAGGATTAACTGTATGAAGTTAAATTTTAAAAAATACAGGTGCGCCGTGGTGTTAGTGTCAAGTACACTGCAAATAGAGAGAGAGAACAGAATGGCGATTTCTCTCTCGACTGATATTTATTTCGTGTACTGAAAGCAGTCCTTATATTTAGCTCTCTTTTAAAAAAGGGGTAATTAACAATAATGACCAATGCTCCCCTTACAAGACGGCGCTAGGTTGGCCGCTCTTAGATACAGACTGTACCGTCTTCCCATTTACCAGTAGTTTAGAGAAGCCTGGCACCATTTCCTCGGCTAATTACTTCGGCTGTCCCATTCTTTTCGGCTCAGTTTCTTGTCGCTGTTTCTTTCTTTTTTTAAAACTTTGTCCGCCATCTCGGTTTGATGGCTAACATTCCGGAAGCAGTCGACAATGGTCAAGGACCTAATCGTGCGTGGATTTCCGCGGCGGCGCTGTATTGCGGGATATTTTGTCTAAATTATCGCCAGATTAACCCCAGGTCGCGTAAAGCGGCCTTCAATGACGTCATCACAGCGGTTACCTTTGCGCGAAGTGGTCTCCGGGTATTCTAGAGACAGGCTGTGGCGACACCTGTGAGGAATTCGGGAGCCTTGAAAGTTTACTCAATTGCGGCACCGAAACTACGGACATAAGTTTTGAGACCAAAACGTTCTGGTTTGGAGTCCACTGATGAACGGCGTGAGCTCGGACAGTGGTGAGCGTTTATCTGCTTTTGTCGCCACTTCACCAGACCATCTCGCCGATAGCCAGCAGCTTCCTCCGTAACCTCAGTGGTTTTCTGTCTCTTCAAGAACCACGTCAAAACTTGCAGCTCGCAAGTACTCGCCTCCCGATTAACACTACAGACAGAAATTACACATAAGTAATATATTTTTAAAAATGTAGGTGAGGAACCTCGCACACCAGAAGGACCTGGTGGTGCAGAAGGGGAGCATTCATTTTCAAAATAGTAAAATAACGTTTCGAATCAATGAAGAAACACCCGAGCCTTGTATATTAGTACACCACCAGCTTTCTCCAAACTCACTGCCTATCTTATCTATCAGGGAAGAAACGATCTGGAGCTTACTAGCTGTTCTTTGATCTCCGCATCCTCGGTTTTTCTTTTCTATTGTTTTAAAATTTTGTTGTGGTCCCTAAAATTCATTGTTCCACAAACGCTGCCAATATTTTCCAGTCTTGCCAGCAACATTCGTCCATTCGCCCGTCTCTCCCCTTTCCCCAAAACTGCTGCCAAACCTTTTAATGTCCACAATTTTTCCCATTCCAGGTTCCGCCTGTTTATTTTTCTTCTCTCCAGTTTCTCCCTCAAGTCCACGGGTACCTTTCGGTCGTCGTAAGTCAGTCCGTTCACCTCAGCAGATTTCTACCTACAGCGAAAGTTGACCAGGCGTAGAGGTTAAGAACGAGCAGTAGGGCGAGATCAGCTGGCGGGCCAGGGGCCGGCGACGTGGGAAAGGGGGTACAATCGAACCCCCCACGCTCCCGTAGGTATCTGACGGAACAACGTTCTGAATACCTGGAGGGGAGATTTATCGCCATATAGATAATATCCTCCACGGGAGAAAGAATAGAACACTCCAATGCGAGTTCCCAAGCTCAGTCTCTCGTCTGGCAAGCGCCCGGACGGAGGGGCCCACGGGTCGAAAAGCGAAAGCGGAAACAATGCGGTTGTCATCGAGAGCTCGAGTGGCCGGTAGGGGCACGGGCTGGTCAAGTGGCGAACCGCGCCTCGCCCACGGCAGTCGCGAGAGCATCGCCCTTCCAGCAAGCAGCCAGCCCTCTCAAACAATCCCCCCATCAGCGAGTCCCGTCTCCCTCCACCTCCGAACTCGTCACTTTCGCTGTTGTTTCTCTCCGCGCCCACTCGCACGCCCGCTACGGGGTCTTTATCTCCGCTGACAGGCTGTTAGATCACTAAGCCCTTTCATTTTAGGGACACGTTTACGTTTGTTATTCTCCTATCCACCACTTCACTACTAATTTTTTCCCGTGGTACCAATGATCGGTTCTACCGACGCGTACTCTCTAAAGTCTAAACTCCTGCCGCCGATTCGTTCAAGTAACCGTTGGAAATTTCGATTTTTTTTTGAAAAAAGAAGCATCTTTCCTGCAGAAATAACGCACTTAGAACTTTTTATAAATTATGCAAAGTTTCAGTAGCGACAGATAAACTGTTTTCAGCTGTGAAGTTACAAAAAGTAGAGAAAGTTTATAAAGGCACCTGAATCAGCGACGGGATTCCCATCTTAGGAATCTTTCTAAACTTCTATCGACATTATTTTCAAGAGAAATTTAGTAAATGTTGAATATTTTTCAAACAACTATGGGCGACGCTACGCCGTAGTTCTCCGTACAATAAGATCGCAAAGAGCCCTGTGTGCGTCATCGTTGTGCAGGATGGCGTGATGTACAGTAAATGATAGAAAATATTTCAGAACCCGTTTCTATTCTCACTTCAGAAAGGGGCTTAGAACAAACATGGCGGCGTTCTGCGAATTATCGATATAAGAATTTCCAAGTAAATATTTACATACATTTAATTTTTAGTTAACTTTAATACAAGAGCTAAATCGACAGTAGCGATGTAGGTTAAAAATGTCAAGACTTCAGCGATTGTACGCCTGAGGTTACTTGAAATGTGTCGTTATAGCAACGAAACAAATGTGTAGTAGGAACCATACAAAACAACACTAAAAATACTAACAACGAACCCGGTAGACCAAATCAATGTATCCGGAATTCTTTCCTACCTGGCTGATAAACCTCGCTCACCTTCCAAGCCGCCTGACTAATTACCCCTGGTACAGCGGCACGTTTGATCTCTACCTTCCGGTGCGTTTTTAATCTGTACACCAGTCTCTTTGAAAAACTGCTTCGCACTTTCTCCTACTACTAATCCTTTGCAAGTTCTACCTGTCCAGACCCTCCACGTTAACGCGAGGTTTTGCCCATTTGGTTATAGACGTTTTTCATCGTGTTAGCTGCAACGATCCTTCCACCTTGGTTCTCAGCCTCTTCATCCAAAAACTTGGGAGGAAGAGGGGAGTTCGGCATTCTCCTCTCGTAGCTGAGTCTTCTAAGTAAAATAGCAGTGATCATGTGGCTTTAATCCTATTGACGGTGGCACTACGTGCGTGCGGAATAACGAGTTACCATAAAAATTAAAAATACAAACGAAAGTAATGACGTAGCTCGGTTTCGGAGGAGAATCAGAGAGAGAGAGAGAGATGTCAGAGACTATTTAGTCCAGTCAAATACGAATACATAGGTATTGTCGTTTTGGGTAACCAGACGGCGCATGCACTTTCTACAGACGTTTTAGACGTGCAACGTTGTCCTCGAGAAAGTTCAAAGCATTCAAATGTTTGCGGATTCTCTATTACTGCTGTGTTAGCCGGTGCACGAAAAGACTGATAAAAAGGAATAAGATTCTCAAAAATGCACTCTGTTATACCGAACTGAGGGGAGACAATCCCGCAAGAGCAATAATTGACTCAGTGCCGCCTGGTTGAGCGTCGGAATTTACTCCTAAGGCGATAAATAAAATCCAGAGTAATGATTTCACGTCAGAAAAAGACGCAAAAAAACAACAAAAACCTCTTTTAAAGGATAGACAAATGTTTGCTTTTTTTGTTTTGTTTTCAATCACCTGGACTTCTTGAAACAATTCACTTAAAAGTCAAAAACCGCAGATCATCAGCTAACCTGCTGCCCGGTTTATTTGGAAGCGAGGCTGTTTAGTCAAGTCAATCGGTGCGCGCGCCACCGACCACCACCAACCAGCAGCCGGCTCCACCGCCATTTGTTCAATGAGGACAAAAGAACTCTACGGGGACAAGTAATAGAAGCGAGAACAAGTTCTTACGACGGAACTCGAGTCCGTCCCCCCCACCTCTCCACGGGCGAAGAGCTAAAAACGCTTCACGTCAACAGGTTAGAATTTAACTCTTTCACAACACCGCCAGTCGGCGAATCGAGAGGAGGCATGATGAGGGCGGAGTTCTTAAAAGATACAGAAGCAAAACAATCTCACCTACCAGCCTTTCCCTTCTCCCCCTCTCTTCCAGCAGAGCGTTGGCGGGCCTTCCGGAGCTCACTGCCTCTACTTCAACTGCTGTAACAACAAACACGCAGAAAACATTAGTCTAACCTGCAAAATCTGCCTTTTTTACTGTTTGTTTACATAAAACCTAAATAATAATTGAAAAATATTTATACATCAAACAGAAAAAAGGAAAATTACCTACACAGTGACAAGAAAAAAGCCTTTTGTTCATTACAGAACTTGTTCACAAAAAGCCTTTAAATTTTCCAATTTATTTTCTCGCGTTCACTTTACTTTTTATTATTATTTTTTTTTACAATATGCTAATTAGCTCCCCCCATTTGTCTCTTTCGTTCGTCCCCCACGTCTCTTACTCCAGATACAACATTTAAGAGAGAGAGAGAGAGAGAGAGAAATAAAGAGAAGACCAATTTCCGTCTAACATTTCATTTTCTTATTAGTTCGTGAAAAAGAAGAGCGATAAAACGACTCGCTCGTGTGGCTATGATAATTCAATTCTTCTCCCTCAACCACTCCACCCCCCCTATCCAGTCCGACAGCACCTTTGTGTTTCCTAAATCAGCGATTAGCTCGCCAAAGTCGCCAACAGGCTCCGCGGCCACTCTGACATCATACAGGTGAGCTAACCAAGTCAGTTCGGCAACGGTGAACACCTGAAGTTAATCTGAAATTTTCCTAGACAACTATCAAGCTGGGGTGGGCAGACCTACGACGAAAATGAAACTGATCCACAAAAAGCGTTTGCTGCTCTTTCAGGCATGTCGGTAATTACAGCATTCATCCGAGACGATGCCGCATAATGAATAATTTACAAAAAGGCGCTCTTTCGCTACCTGTATAATGGGTCCATTCAGCATAGGAGCACACCGATGCGAAAGCGAAATGAGCGTCCGGATCAAGGCTACTCTTCGTCGCTAGATCCAGCAGGTATCTTGACAAATTGGCCAGGCGATGCTACTGATGATGCAAGATCGTACCTCAGGGATGAAGCCGCTTTTTAAATGACTGATGATGATACGAGGTGCTATTGCCCACGAAAACCAGTCAGTTGTTTTCGAAGCTCCGCGGACGGAAGGCCAGCCAAGCCTACCGTAGGATGGCCCCAGACCCCTCCTCCATCACGACTAAGCGAAACCCGATCGATGCGTTAGAAAGAAAAGCTACCTTTTGAAATATACACGCGCGTGCACACACCATTACCGGGCTGCAGAAGTCCCTCCCCAGAGTCCAATTCACCAAATCACTGTTCTCCTCCCGTTTTGTCGATAAATTATGTTGTTTCTTTTAAGTGTTGTGACTGCCTCGATTACTGTAAACTTGAATAAGAGTGCAAACCTATGTGGAAAAGGCCATGCCGCCCGGTGAGCCGCTGAGAGTCAGGTCCGGGTTAGTAACCGCGCGGAGGCTGGTGAACCACCGTGAAGTTAACGGTCCACGCCGCTAACCGGGTGGGTGCGCGACTCGCCAGGGTTCGGGAACAGCGATTGAATCCCCATAGCTGCTCTAAGGGCCTATATTTATCGCACCTGATACAGTTACCTACTGAACTTCAACCATTTATTTATCGTTTGAAATATGCAAGTATCGAGCGGAAATGCAGATTTCTGAAGCGCATTGGACGCAGGCGCGTTTTGCTGCTTTCGGCGACAAATGGTATTCCAAAAAAAAAAACCCCACGTGACGTAACTTCACGGTGTAACGCCACCAACCTATAGCTGTCTCGAACGCTGCCTTTTCTAACGTTGTACGTCTGAGCTTCTCCCACCACTCCTGCTAATCGGCAGGGCTACTCATTTAAAGAGCATAGATTATTATTCTTGTGACAGCTTTAAAAGCTGTTGGTTTATTCAAAAAAAATCCTCTTCTTTTTTTTGTTGCGCCAGACCCGTTTATAGAGGTCGCCTGTAAATACAGCCCCATAATAGACGGGACCACAAAAATAATATCTAATCATCCTCTCTCGTGAACTCTGAAGACGACACACATTGCAGCTTCGGGAAAAAAGACTAACATATATATATCACAACAAGCCCAACATTGTCTGTCTCTCCCTCCCTTCCCCCTACATCCCAGCCATTTCGGAAATTAGGCGTTTCTTTCTTCATCATTACTCAACCGTGCAGACACCTGGTTCCAGCAGCACAACAATTTACAGTGTATCTAGATCCACCCGCGAGGCAGTTGACGTTCGTGACGGCTCTTCTCTACTCAAAGAACAAAGATTTCGCTTTTCGCGCTCAAGAACAGATGGGTCAGCCTTACTGTTCGAGAAGAAAAAGGAGTAAATAGATAAATTAGAAATGACGCTGACATCACGTCGACTAAGAGAATGCCGCAGTTCTCGGTCTTGAGAAAGCCCCACACGAGAATGAATAAACAAACCAAATTGTGAACTGTATATACACATTTTTCTTCTTTTCTTTGCCACAACGGACACGAGTTGGATGGAAGGAGAAAGATCACAGCCATCGGGGGATCGGTCTTTAATTAGGAGGATTCAAACGACGCCAAAAAATATATCATCCCAGTTTTCTGCGAGACTGCTTCGAAGAACAACCGATTCCGTCTTTTCTTCTCTCCCAGCCTCGCCTCTCGCTCGTTTTACATCTTTCAGAGAAAATAACGAAAAGCAAACAAAGGCCTGGAAACTTTTTTTTTTCCAGCTTGGCGAAAGGGAGACTGAAATCGGAGTCATAGAACAAACAAGGCACCAAAGTCACGGGGTTGGTGTGGGCATCCCGCGGGTTGGAAGCTATTGTGGCTTATATACAAAAGCGCACACACCCGAGCAGGCTAAGGGAAATGTCTAGAAATAAGGAGTTAAACTGATCCACACCAACTATCAACAACTGCTGCTGTCATTCGGCTATTTCTTTTATAATTATGTTGCTAAGCATTTCCTAACATCAAGTCAAAATATCATGTATTAAAATAAAACAATAGAAAATTATTCATATATAACGTTCTCAATCTTTACGCTGTAATTCAGGAGAGACTCTTGAAACCTACAAGGGAGCCACATCTTGACAGCTTCATTTTCTTTTAATATAAGGACGGAGGGGACAAACCGACGTTGTTTTGTTCAAATTCATGTTTCCTTGGATTCTGCCAGTCTTATTGTCCAAAATACTTTGTTCTTCATCAATGGCTGCTTGTTTGTGTTTTGTAAACAGATAATTACTCTTACATCTTTCTCTACAATTGCATCCTTTCGACAAAAAAGAATCGTATTAAAAGAAAATATTTTTAAAAACAACTGAGAGCCCAAAAGGGTCTGTATCAGAATAAAATGTACATTCGCAAGCTCATCTTACTGAAATTGGCTTACGTGTGTGCAGCTCACTACGCAGTAGACGATCTCTCGTAGCGAAAGAAACCTAACAATAAATTCTACATCTGACCCGTACGTTGATGCTGTTCCTTACGTCTAGCAGTTTTGAAATGCTTTGGAGGTACGTACTTGGTAAAAAATCGAATAGGTTCAAGTTCTTTTAATGACCACTCGACAGTACGATTATCTTTGAGTCATTTCAGTGATTCCTAAGAACCTGATCACTCGGGTATATAGAGTTTTGTAAGAATTACTGTCTTATAGACTTACGTGTTCTTCGTTTTCAGTTTAAAAGGTATTGAAAAATTTAATTAATCTACTTACAGCAAAGAGAGAAACATTCAAAACCATTTTCTCTTTTTAAAAAGTTTTTTTTTTTAAAAAAAAATCTATGCGTTTAGATTATAGCAAGATTTTATCTTAACTTTAATTTTCTTTTAATTAAATGATGTACAACTAAAAGGTCCTTCTCATTTACAAACAGAAAACCGAAAGTATTTGCTTTCGATTTTAACTGATTTCCGGTTAAATGTTGCAATGTACATCATAGTCAACGCTGACGGCTAATGCATCTACATCAGCCATAGACAGGGAAGACCAACTTCTTTGTCCAAACCACAAAACGCGTAGATTACTTATCTGCGAGCTAACTGAAGACGTCTACTTAACTCATCACAAAACATCTGATCCGGGACAATGACTAGGAATCGCCATCTTAGAGCAACAACCTATTTTCGCTTTCTTTCTTTTTTTTTGTAAATGTATAACTACGCCACGGTGTAGTAGAAAGTATACTATTTCCTCTCTGTGTGTGCGGGTGGTAAAGTCCGAATTGAATGGGGCTGGATTTTTATGATTCCGTTACACGTGACCAACAGCAGCGAGCGAGCGCTGAGTCGACCTGTCACGGCCTCAGTAGGAGGGTTTACGCCCCTGATTCTACCAATCGTCTTAGAATTTCAGAATCCAAGGTAGAAACTTAAAGATACGGTTGAAAATTCTCGAGGTGTCGAGTGGGTCTGAGGAAGGACGCACTACTCGTTCTACTAAATTCCAAACGAACTATGGCTTCACCAGCATCAAAACAACAACAACAACAACGATTATAAATCGGCGCACTAAGCTTTATCTGATCGCGTTCTTCGGTCTAATAAATTATAATTTTTTAAAAGATTAGTATTATCTCTTTTTTGTTTGGCAAATAAGCAAATTGAACAGTGCATTAATGGTTAATTATAGCACCCCGTTTTTTGGATACCAAAAGTCCCGGATGATGCTTTGTCCGGACGCTGAATCACAGCTTCGCTAGAGGTCGAGTATTTTAAAGTTCGCCTCATCGCTTTTCATTCAGCTGACGGATTTAAACTTTTCTCTCCTCTTTTTTTTTTGTTTTGCAGCAAAAGAAAACAACCTATTATAATCATTAGCTAACTTTGTCATGTCATTAGCTGTGGCAAGCACACGCCAGTCTTATTCAATGATTGATGGTCGAGATCCCGAACGATTCAGGCCAAGTTCCAGAGTTTGACGCGTATCAAAGCGAGGCGCGGTAAGAATAAAATTAGAATCGGCACTTGAAAGGCACAGAACTAAGAACCTCTATGGGAGCCGCTTCACGGGCACCTTTAAGGGGTGGTAATGCCTGCCCAAGTGGAGCTGTAGCGGTGGGAAAGAAGCCGCCTTTGTTTCCGTCAGACAAAGGGTCTCCGGTGTAAACTAGGCCAGACGCTCCGTCATCTTCGGCCAAACACCACCGACAGCACTCCGGGCTGCTGTCTCCCAGGAACCACTTCAGCAGCCGGCTGTTACTTTGTCCAGCTGTCTACAGGATTAGACACACTCCGAGTGTAACCATAATAGACATTTCTTATTTGCTGTCGCTTTTTTTGCGTAACGCTTTTTAGCTAGATATCCATGCCCGATTGGTTCACCCGCCGACACGGTCCAACGTTTAAATGCAGTATCCACCCATCTCACGTCTGTTGTAGCAGCTCGCGAGTCTGCGAAAACCGGCTGCTCGCAGTCCGACGTGATGCTCTTCCACACCATGAAGCTGCGGTTCGGCGATGTCAGCAATGATGGGAATCGGTCCTTCGGATCAACAGCGGCAAGTCGAAGTTTGTTTAGCTTGACCCTCTAAGAACTAATCCAGCTATTATTAGCTACACTGTGTGAATACTATTTATACTTTGTTATTATAATACCTTATATTTTAAAGAAATATTTAAAATTTAGAAAAAGGAAATTGTTACCTTATCAATATTATATGAATTCAGCAAAGCCTAGGCAGAGAGAGGGCGATCATTTTTATGTAAAATAAATAAATAGCTAGCCTAATTTAAAATAAATTATTTAATTCTCCATTAGTAACTTTTATTGGTTTAAAATTTTTCTAAAAACATTTTTCAATTTTTTTAAAGAATAATTTTCTCACTTATAAGATAAAAGACGACTTTAAATTGTATCTTCATTACTCGATCAACAGCTTTACGATAACCCTCACAAATAATGATTTTCTGAATTTAATTGAAGCTTTTACTTGAAAACAACTTGTTCTTTGTTGTTGGTTTTTGTAAAAAAAATAATCTTATTTTTATGTCTAAACTGTTTGACCAAATTCACTGCAAAGCAGCTTGTTGCCAGGGTTAATATTTAAAAAAATAGCGAGTTCTGTACGCCTGTGATCAATACGTTAGGAAATCGCTTAACCACCTTATGCATTAACTTTCCAATTATTTCAGCTTAATTTATGACAGGTTGGCAAGAGAAAACATTTGCTACATTTTCTCACCTTTGAAACGAATAATACAACAAGAAAAAAGTTCTTGAATTTCTTTATTTTTTTATTGATTTTTACCACTACCCGAGGATAAGAATTTAAAAGACGTCGATATGAAAGTGGACTTTTTAAAATGAAAGACCTACGCGGTACGTTGAAGACAGCACACAAAAATCTTTTTCATTATCAGATAATACTTTTGGTCTACAAGCAATGAAAACAAAATATTAGAAATGTAAAGAGACACGGAAATTTGATCTTTCTGTAATTTTTAAAATGTCTCTGGTCTTACATTTCTAACTCAGTATCACCGGGGTGGCACAAGAACTGACTTTTTCTCCAAGCGAAAGTAATATCTAAGAAAGAAGAAAAGCCAGCATCAACCTCGGCTTTTTGTCGAGCGAGCTTTTAGTGTTTACAACGGAAATAGCAGAGTCAGCCGGTATCGTAGACATTAGGCAAAACGTCTCGGTGGATGACACGCGCTGAATATCGTTATTTCACTTTCAATTAACTTTTTAGAAACCATCGAGTAGAAACTGAAGAGAGTCAGTCAGGGTTAGTCTGTCTCTCTCACACACACGTGACTTTCTACTTAACCAGTTGGTTCGTTTCTTTCCATTACACGGAATGATTTAAAACCAATATTTGTCTGCGTGCATATTTATTGTATATAAAATTAATTTCTCTAAATTACTGCATTAAAATACTATTCCGAAAAAAACTCCGAATTTTACTGATGCCGAAAAATGTTCTCATCTCGCAAAAATTTGAATTTTATTTTTTAAAAATTTTTTTATGAACAAATTATCGGGGTATTTAATTTAACTTATTTATTGCCAGAGTCGCTTTAAATGTTGGACAGACCGGTAGTGGATTTCACGAATGCTAAGCTACTGGCCGTAAAGGTGACATACCTGTGGTTACCTGGCCGTTCGGGTGTGTTCTGCGACGCGCGCGACCCACCATCAAACGGCAGTCCAGGACTATGTATCCGTTAAGCCGCTCTCCGCCCACGGGGTGGATGTCTGTTGGCTGGCCTTAGTTACCCTTGTTTTCCTAATCACCCGGCTAACCCGCTCATTCGACATAGATTTTTCACTTCAAGTCTCTTACAGGTGTGTCATGAGTCATCGTAAGCTGTCGGTCACATCGCCACTTACCACTACGTATATATCTGCGCCAGTCTCACCTGAACAGAAAATTTTTAACACGTAATTACCTTTAAATAAACACTTTAAAATTTGAAAAAAAAATTTTTTTTTAAATGTGTCAAAATTCGAAAGCACGTTCACTGTCAAGGTCACACTGACACGGAGACCAACTCTCTAGAAAAGAAGGCACAAATATCTTATGAAGTGTAAAATGAAGGTGCCAAGACACTGAAATGAAGAGGGAAAAAAGATGATACAAAACAATGAATCTGATGTTTACAAACAATTAATTAGCAAAGTAAATAAGTTTGTAAATTAGGGTAATATAAATTCTCCATTATGAATAATGAATGCGAAAATTATCAAAATTTAGTAATTAAAAATTATCTGCCCATTAGAACAATCGGTAATAGATATAAAAAGCTGTGTGATGTCACCTACAATTAGTGGAATCGCAGGAGTCTCACAAAGGTGGATTATTTTAGAAGAAAGCGAACATACTTCAGTACCAGTCACTAGTGAAGACATTCTCTTAAATGATAACAGACCGACATCTGGCTTGCAAGAGATGTTCTAACATTTTTTAAAATTTACATACAAGAAGTTGTTTTTTCTTAGTTTAAAATCTAGCGTCACGTGGCTGTAGCTGGCAGAAAAAAATCGCCTTTACCATTTTACTCTAATGCTCAGAGTTAACCAGAGTTGCAGAAATTCTGCCAACAATATACCATCAAAAGTGAAGTATCAGCGATACTGTGTATATAGTAAACCATTTAATTTTGTAACAAGTCGTCGTCCGTGGCTAACTCCCTCCTACAAAATAAACAGGTTAACATAACATTGTCGTTGTTTCACACTATGTAAAACGCCAGACTACTTTTTTCCCCACAGAGTAATCATAAGTAATCCGAATATTAATGTAACCATAAATCGTAAGTAAAAGGTTAAAATTGCACGGATATTATACAAGGCAATACAAATCTCTCTAGCAGACCAAAGAAGGGTCGATACGTGATTCAGAAAATGGAAATTCAGCGTATTTGTAAAGTTTTTACTGTCAGAATTACTCTTTGAATGTACACTAATGGAGAAGAAAAGACAGGAATCAGGATTGCCCGAACACATCGCCACCCACCGACGAATTACCTTGCAGCTTCATCGGCCTTTCTGCAAAACCTCGTCAAACAGGTAGCCAATACGGGTTAAGACACTAACATCAGGTCAAATACTATTAGTAAGAAAAATATATTAATCTGCTTGAAATATATCAAAGTGAAAACAGTAAATAATAATAAAATTGCTTATTATTATAAAAAATAAACAGACATAATAATAATAATAATAATAATAATAATAATAATAATAATAATAATAATAATAATAATAATAATAATAATAATAATAATTTATTGTTCATTTTAAACATTCCGTCCTCTTGAACAGACTATTCGAGTTTTTTACAATGGCTAGCGTTATAGTAAAAGTAGAGAAGTCGTTACAATCACTGAACACGTTTAAGAGAAGCATAGCGAGTTATCGTTCTTTTGAAATTTTAACCAACGCCGGCACGTTCAAAAATTTATTACCCTGGAGACAGGAAAGATAGTACTGCAGTTTGTGATTTTTATGGATGCCATAAAACAAGTCTGCGTTGCCATCTTTTTGGAGTCAGTCGCACGAAACAAAACCTGAAAATGTGTATAAAGAGCCACAGCTAACAATTTCAGATAAGTAGGAATTAAACCTACATGTTTGCTAAGAACTTTCAACAATTCATCTCATTTATTTAAACTCATCGTGAGGGAAATCTCTCTATAAAATTACCCGACTGAAACTTCAGGATTTTCTTTTCCTTAAATGTATATTTTTAAAATTAAAAATAAAATGCTATATTTAACAAGTGCACATTTTTTTGGCGTTTCTCTGGAGTCATTCTCACTGACGTGACAAATGCAGAACTCGACATAACATTGGCTACTTTGGTAAACTCAGACTTTACTCCAGTACGTTTAGCACTCAATTTTTGAATTAAACTTGATTTTAAAAAAAAACGTCGGATTACTGTCAAATGATGCAAGTTTGCTGAAATAGTGCACTGTAAACGATCGTCAGTTGTGGTTTATTTTCTAAATTCCTTACGTCACCAACTTCGATAACCGACTCTCTCACGTGATGACTGACAAGAGCAGACAATCTGTTAACTTTTTGTTTTTTAGAGTCTTCTTAGACAGGAACATTTCAGGTAATCACATGTCAGTAGACAGATCAGCGTATTTTATTTAAATATACCCGATTTGCATAGCTGAAGAAAAGGGAATTCAACAAAATAAGTAGTTAACTAAGGTGCGACATTTTAATTCAAGTTAACATTTTGAAAGCGCTTTCGGCTTCTTCTGCTATTATGAACAATAAACGCGCATAACTTCCGCGACTTATTGCTATAACGGCCGCAGTGGCTGAATAATTAATAGTAAAAGCAAACTCAACAGCAACGAAAAACAAATACCGAAATTTGGCTTCTGGACTTCACCAAAATGTAACATTGAATAAAATAAAATTCTCTTTTTTATATTTTTATTTTTTAGTCGAGTCTGGAAAGTAAAATCTCACAGTAAAATATAGTTAGGGCTTTCTTTCGTGAATGGAGAGAGAGAGAGGTGAGAGAGAGAGAGAGAGAGAGAGAGAGAGAGAGAGAGAGAGAGAGAGAGAGAGAGAGAGAGAGAGAGACTTCTCCATCACTTTATTATAAGAGCTAAGAACGAGTCTAGTCGTGTGGCAGTGACGCCTTGACGGTTGGTTTTCGGAGACAAGAACTAATATTCGGCTCTCCTCGGTTCCAGTTGACCCATCCTGTTTCCTTCCACCGAAATATTTATTCTTTCCTCATCGCAGTGAGCTAACGTTTGGGGTTAATAATAAATTCTAAATGAACGTGATTTCATTCCAACAACGGACGAAAGAATTCAAGACCAGCAATAGAAAAGATGTAATAGTGTAAGTCTGTCTGTCAACTTGTCCCAATCGTCTTTAAAACGATTTTTAAAAAAAAAAACTAACAAAAAGCCATCATTCTTGTGAAGGGAAGTTGAAAAATTATACTGTTTCGGCGGAGGAGACTTGTCAAAGTTCGGTTTCCATCACCCAAAGTATCCGGAAACCAGACTACGTTCCATAGCAGAAGCCAAGTCCGCTGGTGATTCATCTATACGAAAGAAGATTCTGTAAACTAACTCTTAAAAGAATCCAGAATTCACGTGGCTCACGCCATATATATACTGACCACAACCACTTTCAACTAACAGTAAGAAAAGATCACAGCCTGATTTATTTCTAGTTGTCTCTGACATCACAGTTAAGTTACTTTATCGTTGTTATTATTTTTTTAAATATCAGTACTACTTTACTTAAAAGGTACAAATATAAAATAAACAAATTTGCCCAGAAATAAGATGGGAATTATTCAAGGTGGGGTCTAGTTAACAGCGGAATTGCCTGCAGGGTAGATTCGTGGGAAAGGAAAAAGAAACAGACTTGTTATCAGTTTATTAATTAGTCATAAGAAAGAAAGACGGCAGGGACCGATCTTCAGCTCTAGATCGGCTCTTCCAGCGTTACTCATTCAACAGACATCCAGCCCGCTTTGCAGGATCGCGGTCAAAGCACTCACCTTTGACCTTCGTCACCAGCGCGACTCTTAGAAACAAGTCCCCGATTTATCTAAAGTGGGCGTCGACTTCGCGCCGGGGAACCGTAATGGGTAGCACCGCTCTCGAGCCTCGCTCTCGGTGCTTGTTGGCCGTGACGTCATCTCCGGAGCAGCTGTTGTCGGAGTTATCATCAGGTTCAGTATTAATCACCCCGGTGACGATCAGCTGTAGTGGCAGTGCTATCTGCAGATATCGACGACGACGGCTTCACCTTTGTACGGGCGGTGGCGACCGCAGTTTCTTCGAAAGAGTCCGGCAGGCACCCCCGCTTTACGTACAACTTCCGTCACCTCCAGCCGCGGTGTCGCAGCAGTCTTCGTTTCCTTAAAGCTGTATTCACGCATAGCCGATTCCATGTCACGTTTTGACATTTGAAAAGAAAGGTACATTTAAGCTGATTAGGGGGTCCGATACCAGTGAATTTAGCAGAAACACTGAAAACCAGCGCTAAACCTACAATAGAAGGATCAGGGTTAGGGTTTCCCCGAGGACTTGTGGCTGAGCGAAAAGGCGCTGGCACCAGAAAACGGATGGATGACTCGTTTCTTTGAGAAAAACTGCAGCAAGGATACCGGTGTAGAGGAAATGCCAGCGCAGGCTGGTGCCGGTGTTGAGGGGGGGACGTCCATCGCCCATTCTCCTTATTCCACCGGGACTAACCAGCAGGTCGGCACTTGTAAGGGAACTTGAGTCACCGTTTCACACTTGCCGGATATAGGAAACAGACTTCTTCAAGGAGGCGCGAGTTTATCTAAGGTGACAACCACTTACTATCTACAAGGAGGTACCCATCGCGATACTGAACGGATTCCAATCTGCTATCGATCCGCCGCTTATTCTTCACGGATCGAAAAAAGGCTGGGACGTCAGGAACAGTTTTTTTTTTTTGTTTTTTTTTTTAAAAATGGGACATGGGACATTCGCCTTCAGAAAAAATATGCAAAATAGTGACTCTAGGGTTTGCCGTCCGAATCAGTCAATAGTTGCAATTTTTTTAAAGGGGCAGGCGGCATGCGTACCTGATCTAGAATGCAGCAGCAGGGAAAAGGCGTAAGAGGGAGACGATGAACTTTAACCTTCAATAAAGCGTGGAACACCTCCCCCTTCTGTTAACTTAAAACCTAGTAATGGAGAAAAGTTGACAATCTATACTAATAAAATAATAGACACGTGACTAAGCACCACCGCCATTAACGGAGTAGATAGACTTTTTCAGTAGTATCTACCGCAACTACATTTAAAGAAGCCACGACAGCCTTCCCAGGGACCAGTGCAGTTTGCTTTGAATGTACTTTAATAGCGGACCCCGCCTTAACGCGCCCGCTCAGGTGCACATACTACATACACTCTTTCGATCTGTTTCACCGACAGAAAATGACTTTCTTTGGTTTCAACATCTAAGCCGAGATCCCCGACTCTGATTCTTGGATAGAGACTCTGAGCGCTCGGGTCTCTCCAACTCGACGGCTATAGCGCAACGACAATCGGAAGCCAAATGTCTTATTTTCCCCCCACAATGGATTTTTTTAGACTTCAAAACTGACTTTAAAAAAACGATAGGCGGTATTTAAAAAAATAAATAAACGTTCTCTAAATATTTACCTTTACCTGTCAAACGAATAAACAACAGGTAGTTGATGTTTTCCATTTCGAGTGGAGTGGTTTAAGCTGAAGGACAGGACTGGAGACACGGTATTCGATATAATTAAGCGGCCTCAACACGTGGACAGCCGCATTTCCGCCGCTATCTGCAGTTACTAGAAGTCATGTTTGCAGAATGGCTGAAATTCCACCAGATTGATATTTAAATTTAAAAAAAAAAACCCAATAAAACTGTCAATGAGTGAAATCAATTTCCGGCAACTGTAGTAATTTATCAATTTAAAAACTTCATTAATGAACCTGTGTCCTCCCTGGAGACTTTACGTGTTACGGCTTCCTGTCTTCTTGTAACCAACAAACTACTGTTATCAGGATACACAGGTATGGGATAAATTTAACACCTTTGGACTTTCGGCGTGCAGCAAACTTTAATTATTTTTTAAAACCAGGATTCCCTTCGCCAGAGTACATCAAGGTGTGGCAGAATTTTCTGACAATTCCGTTTTCGTCTGGTGTATCTGTCGCGAAATGATAAACTGAAATGCAGGCATACGTCATGATGGCCGCAGTTCGACAAGCAATTTCATGTCAGTCTACTTTCAGTTGGGGATAGAAAGTTAACTCTTCTCAAATTGTAGGCTGACTATTTACCTATTTTAACTCAATTTACTGCGGGCAGTCGCAACTTCGCGGCCCTCTTAAATAAAGAAAATTTACTTTTAACCTCGTCTCTTTTTAGTTATTTTACAGAAAGCGTTTTTCTTTTTTTAGCATACATTAATTTTAAAGTAAGGTAAGACGTAAAATTAAGTAGTTCGTTTTTAGTCTATGGAAAACTGGTTTTTCGAATCGCGATATTTACAGCAGCCTCGTTTTTCCCGCTACGGCTGGTTGTGGAGGCGGTGGACAAGTAAGACGTTTGTCAATCATAAATCACTTTCAGAAAATCCGTTTCGGCGATGTCGAAGGATTACAAACTATGCAAATGTTATTTTGAGAAAGTAAAAAAAAAAAAATTAAATACTGGGCGCCAAAAATGACGGCTATTGTAAGTTCACATTTAGTTCCACGCGCGAACAAACAGATCATATGACGTTGCAATCTGTACAGGGACCCAACGGTGGTAGTCTTACATGTGACTTACTATAAGAAGGGTTACATGGCGTGGACTGTACATTTAGCTGCACAACAGATATCGAATACATTGATTGCACTCTCATTTGTGTAGCCATGAACGAACTTACATCACTAAATTAATGTTCCTACATATTATGAATTTTTTTTTCCAAGCTTTGGGTAAGCAGAAAGCAGTTCTCACGTCTTGTGTGGAAACAGCTTTGTAAGCTTATTTATAGAGGCAGAAAGGTAAGCGGTAATTCACACAGCTTCAGCTTCGATGGTGACAAAATCTGAGCATGCATTCCGATAACGCCGTATGCGCGCGCACATTTCCGTTTGGAGTGTTACAATTTCCGGCGGCTGTAACTTACTTACTATGGTCAGAACACGGTCTCAACGAGTCATCATTTTTAACTCGAGGACTCAGAAATCTTATGAGAATTTACATTTCGGTCGCTTACCTCAAAATCCTTGTCCAGTAAATAAAATTTTTTCTGAAAAAAAAGCAAAGTACCTTGGTACCGAAGAAAATGGGGGAAAAGTCTAAGATGTTTAATCGCGGTCAGTGAAGGTCCGGTTGCCAACTGCAGTGTTTTGGGACTGTTCTCGTCCTTAGAAACCCCCCCATCGACTACCGTTAGAATTAAAGAGAGTCAGAAAAAGCTGGTGCAAAGCCACTTACTTTATTATAATTTCTCGACGAAGAGTCAAAACGAGCGAGCTACGTTTCGAACACAGACCAACGCTCGTCAGCATTGCGCTGGTCTGGTCCAGCGGCGTTACTTAAGATCGCGCAGGCAGACAAGTCCGGTTGGTCACAGCGGTCCTGGAACGGGGAACCGGATCGAGTCGGGAGGAACGCGCCAGCTACTTCCCACTAACGTGGCAGGCAGGCAGGCGGTCTTCTGCGGTCTTGTAGAAACCTTGTCAACAGAGAAACGACCAACTGATAAACACCTAACCCCAATCAGCTGATCGCTGGGAACTAGAGCTTGTTGACATAGTTTCGCTAGAGCGTCCGTCGCTGTGCTGAAAAGGCGCGCGCACTGAGATGAGATGTGGTTCGGTTCGCTATCTCGAAACCGCTGCGAACCGCTTCCTGACGCGAGTAGAGCTATCGAGAATTTGCACGTCTCGACAGTCATGTAGTCAAGAGCACCCACCACCATGTGTTTAACTGCGCTCGCTGTGCCGACCCATGAGAGATCTGGTAAAAAAATCAGTACTGTTCTTTGTGAATTCATACACGATATTAAACAGGCAGCGAGATCGGCTGAAATTGTTTTAAAGACCACACGATAAATGAATAGAATGACTTGCAAGATCGTTAACGGCGTAATGTCAAAAACAACACACACATCTGGAATCTTTGTTTCATGAGTTGTCTCCCCTTCTTACAAGCCGAAACTTCGAATGAAAGTATACTGCTGGTGTGCATAGCTTTTTTCTTCTTCTTCCTTATTCTAAGAACAGATAATCCTGAAATCGGTCACATCTGCTCTGAATATGAACCCTCTTCAAACTTTACGCTTCCAGAAGCGTTTAAATCAGGACGACCGATATTGTTTGTTTAAAATACTGAATACACTTCTCTCACCAGAGCGCAGCACCAGCTCCCCGTTAGACTAGAGCTGCTGCTCTTCTACCGCTAGTCTTGTTCGAGGGTAACGATCAGGAGGGTTCGTAAAATGTGTTTGATTTATCCCGTTAATTCAGCTGTCTTATGAACTATCAAACACCTCTCATTTCGGTTAAAAGAAACTGTTTTAATCATAATCCAGCCGTTTATGTTAGTAATCCCATTTGTTGTTGTTGTTGTTGTTGTTTTTGAGAAGGGGGAAGCGAAAAAACGCTCAAAACGCCGGGTCGATGGTCTTTCGGTCTCCAGGCTACGAACGAACTTATCTGAAATTCCCCATTTACTCCTCTAATCTTCTAATTTTCTTTTAACTCGCAACATCGCCATCGGTAGCAAGAAAAACGGGAGGGAAGAAAGAGATTTAGGGGTTAAAATGCGTGAACAGGTGAGATTTGAAGGAAAGCAAGAGCGACTTGAAATAACTACATTTTTTTTAATAACAGCGGGCAGGATGCTATCTGACCTACGACGCATTTCACTTGCGTATTAATGATAAATGCGATCAAACGGAAATCTGATTGCGTACACTGATAAGGCGTAGAGGTAATTACAGCTGTCTGCTGCTTTATTAGAAAAAGAACAATGACGACTTACAACTCTGCGACACGGATCAAAGTATTGATGATATCTTCTAACCCTGCGCGTTTGCTATTGTAGTTCCGAAATTACTGAACACCCATAAAAAAACTCGCTCAATTATTCCGTTTATTGTAAGACGACCGCGTAAAAGCTGAACTTGAAAATTCTGTCCGTCTCGTATTACTATTTTAATTGTTTTCTTTCTTTCCTTTTTAAAAAAAAAAAAATAAAGATTTCCGTGATTATTTTTTGAATATCCGCGTATACCCAATACGTGGAAGGGTAGGAGTGGCAGCAGCAGGCAGAATGAGAGAGGGAGGGAGACCTCTACCCCGTCGCCACACGTCGCGACCCACGCAGGCAAACACTCGAACTAGATCTCGCGTGAGCCAGCGCGAATGACGTCGCCTCGATTCAGCGCCGCCAGCCGCCGCCAACGGTTTCGTTTCGTTTGTCCTTTCCTCGGTCCGGCACGAAATTTGTCTGGTTTTACCTCCGACCTCGGAAACGCGCGTGCGAAAGAAATCAGTTAACACCGTAAATACCCGGATACGAACCGTGAAGCGGAAACGGATTTTGTGCGACAGTCGCACAGTCCACGTTGCGACGTCATATCAAACGGGAAATGACGTCAGGTCGTACGACACGGCACGAATTTTAGTTCTCAAGGCTAAGGTATCACACGAAGTATGCTATTATTCCTATCGTTTTTAGTTCGGTTCCAGACACTAGATGTAATCAGCGCATGGTCCAGTAGCTTTCACTTCCCCGTTACTTGGTTCTCCGTGTTCAACTCCCCCTCCCCCAAATTTCTCCAAATACTCAACTTTAATCAGGAGATCAGCATCACGGGCAGTCGGGTACCGTGTAACGAAAAGGAACGCAATTAAATCAATAACAATCATAAAACATAATGAAGCCACGTTATCACTTACAACTCTGAATCCTTATCGTTTTTGCTTTCACAGATGGCCTATAGAACCGTATGATTCACAGGAGGAGAACAGGTTTATCCGGTATTTAAAAAATTCCGTGCATTCCACTTACGAATAATAAAAGAAGAAGTCCCTGTGTTTAGTTTGGCTTGGTAGATGTTTGCTTCATGTACCGGGTTTTTTCTTCCTTGCGCGTTGAATTCTCGTAACTTCTAATGAACTACGATTGTTTTCTAAGCTGTGTCGGATGAAACAATTAATTCTCTTTTAAATTCTCCTTTGAAAATGCATTTATTATTATTATTATCATTATTATTATTATGATAATAACTAAAGAAATTTCCACGCTTCTTCCCCTCTCTCCGGACCCCAACAAATCTGGGTCCACCTTTGTTTCAATTTTACCTGATGCATTTTGCATCCCTGAGAGGAAACAATAGAAGAACAACCACGTGATGAAGCAAACTTTCGTCAGCGCTTAAATAGTAGATTCTACCAAACTGTGACCATTTGAAAAGATTCGAAAAAAAGCAATTCCATCTTTAAAATAGGCGTTAACCCTCCCCCCACACACATTACTCTTGTGTTGTTCCGGGCAACTACGCCTCCTGATTTCATTTTAAAATTTCGAACCGCGCCGGCTCTCAGGAAAAGACAACTGCACCTGCTCAGTGCGTTTTACACCCAATCAAAACGAATTAGTACCGCCCTATCTGACACGCGCAGGTAAATCAACGCGATTTCTATTATTGTAAATCCCCCCCAACTCTCTTGTACAAACAGTCGCCCTGAGTTTATAGAAATAAAACATCGCGAAACCACTAGCGGGGTAATCAAGTAGTAAATACGCTCCTGCCACAGTTTGTATAAGTTGGACAGATGGCTGACACTAAACCAATAAAGTAAGATCTGGGGAGGGTTTGCTGTTTTTTCTCTCTCTTTAAAAAAGCTAG
The DNA here is from genome assembly GCA_018389105.1 of Nautilus pompilius. Lineage (NCBI taxonomy): Eukaryota > Metazoa > Mollusca > Cephalopoda > Nautilida > Nautilidae > Nautilus > Nautilus pompilius. Next base: position 265,766 of record JACATO010000307.1, on the reverse strand, counting down.
TTTTTAAAATTTTTTTTCAAGAAGCCTCATAAATAACAATACCCATCGTCTGTCGTCGTGCAGTTCCTTTTCACCGAATCAACCTATGTTAACACGAGAACACACCCAAGACCTAGAAACGGTCGATCCCAAATAACCGGCAACGATGTTCATACACGCTCTCATTGTTGCCAGCCTATGTTACCTTTTTCTTGTAAATTATCCAAATTGATTAAAAGATATGAAAAAAATCACTTTGTTTAGAGACTTAGCAGCAGAATTTGTTTAGGCTTAAAACATACCCAGCATGGGGCACCTTGGCGTCGTTTGTAGTTAAAAGAACAACTATTCTCGATAGTCTTATACTTATTATTCGATTCGTTTGCAATGAAAAAAAAAGTAATTAGAAGATTATCCAAAATGTATAAGAAATAATTAATTTCACATTTTCCGATTGATATCTCGGAGGCCGACGTCTCCTTCTTGAGCTCTTCTGAAGTGAGAGCAAAAAAAGTAGCGGCGTCAGGAATAACATGTGAATCGTGTAGGACACCAACCAATTTGTGTTTGCAGAAATTCTGAATTGAGATTTTTGAAAGTAGTGACGTCGGAGGCCAAAAACACACACACACACACACACACTATACAGCAATATGTACGACTATTACATACATGGAGTTGTTTACTGTCTTCTTGACAGGAGAGTTTAAATTAAATTAAATGTTTTTGAAATTTAAAAAAAAAATGTATTACTGGCTTACCGCTGCAGCTTACCAAAGCACTGCAACAAGAGTTAACATCCCTGCACCCAGATACGACATTTATGCCAGTGCATGAACTTTAAACTTCGTGTACGTACCTTAGCCAGAGGTGGCCATGCTTGCTGGAACCGTGGTATCAGGTAACGTTACGTCATTTAAAAACGCTAACACAAAACGATAAAGAGAGTCGTCATGAATATTCATCAGTTTTCAAATTCGGTTTTTGCCGATCTTCACATGTATTACTAGTGCTTTTAAAGTTGGAGCATATTATTAAATAGCTTGGTATAAAAAAGCGTAAAGGCAGTGCTAGAATCTTTTGTGAGGAATTATGATTTAGTCACAGAGCTTTAAACCTTTTTTCGACAGCAGTAATTTTTTAGTTGCCCCAAAGATTTAGCAGAAATCTTCTCTTTTACTTAAGTATATCTTCAATGATTTTGCTTAATATCGTTAAGACATAGGATAAATAATAAAAAAGTGAAACAGAGACAATGGTTCTTTTACTTTTTTGTGACGTTAAAAATGACAACGCCCTCGCTGACACTGGGCAAAAACACATTTACTGTGAGAGAGTATATGTCGGGAAAAAATGGACTTTTCTTAGATTTAACGACTCAGTAAACAAGAAATGATTGTTTGTTGAAGTAGCTGAGTCAACCCGACTTCAACATTCCGATCACTGCTCTTCTTTCTTGATCGTTTATCTGCCTCACTGCGAAGTACCTCTCTTCCCGCTTTTCACTCGAGAGAAAGGAACACATCACCGCCATCACGGCCAATTTTCGCCCAGTTTTCCACAGGTTTCTGACCACCATTTATCGAATAAATTCGCCTTTTTTGGTATTAATAAAAATGAAAATCGATGTAAGGTTTAATTTTTTTTTAAAGTTTCAAATGATCAAAGCTGAAAAATGCGCGAAAGATCAAAATATTCTTGAAAAGATTTCAAAAATAAGTATTTCCAGTTACTTTTTTTTTATTTCTATAAATGTCCATTTTAATTTTATTTCTTAAACGAAGTGTGATTTATCAAAATGTCTGCGGTTAAGTTGGTCACTTATTTTCGTGAACTTTGAACTGGCGCATACACAAGTAGCCAACAGTAGACGCGTCGCTACGAAACTCGTTTCAGCTGGCAGCACAAAATATGAGAATCGATATTTCATGACGATAAAAACAATCATCAATAGCGAGAGCTTGCAATCGATGTGTTTTTTCCTGTAGGAAAGATGGCAATGCACACTTTCATATATTGTTAATGAGTTGTACACCTACATCTCGTTAATGAGACATTCTCATACAATATCAGTCTGACTTTCTGTTCTTCGTGTTCAAGCACAGCGCCCTCTGGTGCTTTATCTCCATTCCGCCCTCCCAGCATCACCTAAAGGGGTCTGTTCGTAAAGCTTTCCGATAGTTGTTTTACTCGAAGGTCGGACAACTGGATGAAGGCTTATAAAGGAAAACAGAAAACCCCTTAACTCAATGAGGACAAATTTTAATACTGAAGAACATCAAAACCTTTCATTTAAAAAAAAATTAACAATAATAAATGAAATTACTGATGTACGAAAAAAGGTTTCCCAGCCTCGATACGGAAATGTGAAAGTCCTGTTATTCCGGGATAGACTTCTCTCGAAAAAGAATCATTAGAAATTTCCGTACAATATCTTTTATCTGAAAAAAAAAAACGTTATTTTTGAAACAACCAATTCAAAAGATGATTTGGAAGAACCATCAGCATCAGACGGTTGTTGACTGGCGTTTAGTCCCCTGTCCATGTCGAAATATTTAAAAACGATTCCGTGCTGTTTAAGCCGCTCTCACTTTTTTTTTCGTAAATTAATTTTATTTCTTAACCTTAAAAAGTTATTATTCCCCCGAAAGAAAAAGAAATGGAACAAAAAAGATTCTGAAGTGACAGGCACTTCCAGGATCTCTCGACGAAAACGGCACGATATCTTTTACGCCATGTTCCAAAAGAAGCCTAATCAACATTCTAGAGAGAGTTACCAGTGATTTCGAGGGCTTACATTCTGGGATCCCCCCCCTTTCAAGCTTTGAAACCTGACTTTCACGTATCATTTAGTTACTGTTACACCTATCTTATTTACTGGTGATCATCTCAGTGGATACCTATACCGGCATTCTCTCTCTCTCTATGTACTGACGTCATATATCTCTGTGCCGCCATGACGTCATCTCTCACTGTATACCAGTTGATTATGGCAGAAATCTTCAGAGTTCCCTTTTTTCTTATGAAGAGTTTGCGGGTATTTCAAAAAGTAAAACCTGATACATTTTTTCAGAAGTTCGATGTTAATGGCGGCGTTTAACTTTAGTTGACATCAGTGAAAGTGAAAGAGAAGACAACAAAGGTCTGGAGAAGGTGTAAGTGTTAACGGCCGTGCCTGCCGGTTAAGGAAGAACAGCCAGATCCTGCTAAGTCACAGAATAGGCCTCACCTCGTCAAGTAACTGGAGCTGCAGGGAGTAGAGACTTTCCTCCCCCCGATTTCCAGCCACCAGCCTACACAAAACCGTCGATGTCTTTAGCGGGGCCCAAAAGGCAACGTCAGGAGGCAATGTCTTTAAGGGTTGAAGGATGAGAAGAGGAGACGCTAACAGATAAAAGAAATTAAATTGCCATGATTGAAATCACGACTTGTCACAAAACGCAAATAGTCGAGTGCAAGGGACTGGCCGAAAAATCATATAAACACCCAACAATGCGCTAACCAGATTCTCCGGCGAAAGCCAGGTCCGATCAAATCGATCGAATTTCAAGAGGAGATTGGAAGAGGGGGCGGTCTGCTATCACACCAGGGAATCCGCTCGGTTTTCCTCCGGGCTATAATTATCCCGGAGAACAGAACAGCGAGAAGCGCCTACTGCCGGCGAACCTGACACAAGCCTTAATTCGAGGGTAAGAATCCGCCATCACTCAACTTCAACACGGATACACGGCCCTGCTCAGCGCCGCGTGAAATTTTAGGTTTCGTCCGCCACGGTCTCGGCGTCTGCGAGCTGAGACGACGCCATGTTGAAATATCGCGAGCGCCTCCAATCACAGTGATCTATTGTTTTCGATTTTGAAACTTCCCCCTCCAGCGATACTAGACGTCTGCGGCTCTCCCATCGCCTCAAATAACAAACCGGCGACGGCCTTTATCGGGAGAAATAAAATGATCCCGGAGGGGAAGGGTTGAAGGGGAGAGGGGGGGATAGAATCTGCTTTTGGGAGACAAAAAGGGCCGGGTCGGATGACTAGATTATTCTATGGCGACAGCCCCCAAACAGAAGGTTTGTTTTTCCCTGTGACACCATGTAGCAGCGAACATCAGATCCCTGAAGCCACCTTAGAATGGGTTCGTCGGTCTGGCGCAGATAAAACCAAGTTTTTACAGTCTCACTTTGTTTTATTACTGGACAGGCTGGAACCCACAATGCAAAGGAGGAATGAACTCACCTGGCGCTTCTTTCAAACCGTGTCCGAAAGCCTATTACAGACACTGGGCTTTTCAGAAAATTTCCAAGTATTTTTGCCACACACACACACACACACGGCTTCCACTTTGTTTTGGGGCAATTGCCGAAGGCAGGTAGTTTAAGATTTCGAACAGTATTCGCCATCATTTTATCTTAGACCGTAATCTGACTCGGTCTGAAGTCAAAAAGTAATAATGAATGTAGTGATTTTAATTATTTCGGCACACGTTATTAAATAGCGAAGAAATGTAATTATCTCCCTTATCCCACCCGATTTTCGTTGTCAAAAGACTCGAACAGCAGAAGATAAAGCGTTAGTCGGAGAATATTAGATTAACTAGTTATAGACGAAACTGATAGCAAATTTGCTACCGTGTCTTGCTTAAATTGGCATTTTCTCCTCTTCTTTAAAATGGAAGTGATTCTGGAGACGAACCCGCTTATTCAGACGGTTAAGTATATAGAATTGCCATGTTAATGCGCAGTCTGTAAATATCTTGGCGGCCCACATGCATACATTTAATTGATGCTAATGATACATTTCTTAGCATTTAAATTTAGCTTTGTTCCATAATAGCCCAGTTTATTTTCATCTTGAAAAAATAAAGGATCATAAAATACATAGGCATGTAAAAATTGCACAATGGCTATGTTTCAGCTGACCTGTTTAGGAATCTGAAAAAGTACCTGACCTGACCAATACGGGGCTGGCTTATAAGATGATGGCAAACCTCTAGCAAACTACTGAATTAATTTGGATATTTAGTTTTCAAACTTTTACTGTGTACGATATCAAAAACTGCTGTTGATGGCCTCCAGGGGCGACTGTTTATAAATTTAAATCTGTGGTTATTTCTCTGAGTTGAATGAGTACTGTGAAGCTGTAATAACTCTGAACCTTGAAAGGTGGCCTTTGTTGGCTTTTGAAGACAGGCTCTGGTACCCTTGGATCCTGGCTTTGATCCTGAGGTACCTTCATTGTATTTTGAGGCTGCTAGCTTGGTCGCCTGTTTTAAATGAGTGCAGTGAACTAAGTGTAACCTGTAAGGATTTTGAAAAGTAGCCTTTAATGGCCTCAAAACAGCCTTGTAGTTTAAAACCTTGCCCAAATTCTGAAGTACCTTCGCCCAAAATTTGGGACCTTTGGATGCTACGATTCGGCTGTGAAAGAGTAGCAAACAAATGCACAAACATATATATATATATATTGTGTGTGTGTGTGTGTGTGTGTGTGTGCAACTCCAAATTTATATCTAAAAGATCAACAAATTGAAAACTGGGTAAAAAGTCTATTCGCATAATGGTAAACGTTTCTCGCAATTGGTGGTATTAATAGTTATAGATACCAGAAGATCCTAGTTTTTAAACTTCTAAATGGTCTCCTGTTTTAAAAAAGAGAAGCAGGGCAGATTCTTTTAAAAAATCAAGATTTAGAAGCCACCACTTTTCCTAGTAAAAAGATCCAGGATTTTGAGTACTATACTGCTAATGACAGCACATCTTCAAATCCAGTGTCTTGTTTCAACTTCACGACTGGCCCAGAAATTATCTGTATCTTCTACCGTGTGCAGACAACAATGTTTGTTCTGAAGATACGATTAATCTAAATGATGCGTCACAAATTCTGCAACTTCCATTCCGTAACTTGTACCGGAAGTTTTACTATAGACTTATATTTACAATGAGATCAGATTTGTATACCTATGCTGTTTCTGTATTAAGAATTTAGGATTTTCACATCTGTTTTTATCGGATAATTTGAACTACAGATTTTCATTGTTACCGACATCCTTACGTTTTAAACAAAAGAAACAGAGAGAGAAGAGAGAGAGAGAGAGAGAGAGAGAGAGAGAGAGAGAGAGAGAGAGAGAGAGAGTAATGAATCTAACTAATACAAGGATATGACATCACACGAATTACGATTTAAAGTAAACGTAGTTTTTGTGTCGCACAATTGAAGAATTCCTCTCCGCTTAGCTTAGTAGTTACAAGGAAGCAATATGCCATCGTGGCTTATGTATAGGCTCCAGGAAAGATAGATGGCTTTCAATATGACTCTTAAACCGATTAATATTACCTCTTAACTAAACTTGCTGGTAACTTATTCCCTTTATTAACATTTCTATTACTAAAAAAAAATGTTTTCCGATACCTAACCCTGTTGGAATCTTACGTAATTTGTAATTATGGCTCCCTTCCTAGCACTAGTGATTGTAGATGAATAAGAGAGGGCTCTGTTTGTAGTTCAAACACTAATTATTTTTAAAAATCTCTTTTATTTCGAATTTTAGACGTTTAAGAAGTAAATTTACCACAGAGTTTCCATCCAGATCTTAATCGTTTGGAAAACACTAAACCATTAAAAATATTACATCTGCTCAGGTCTCCTCTTCGAACAACGACTTTTACACTTGTTTTAAACCATCAAAAAATGGACGAATCAAGGACTCACATAACAGAAGTAGACCTTCTTTACTTTATATACTGTTCTTCCCACTATCACCTATATATTAATGGTTATAATTATCCCTGTTGTTGTATCATACATTTCAAACTTATGTATGTTTTTTAGCATTCACTTTCATTTTCCACTCAACTGACCAACTTAATACCAATTATCCAGTTTGTGTATAGATAAAAATGCATCACTACATTTTTCAACGCGATGAGTTCTTTCTTTTTAAACAAATATTTTGTCAATAGATGAAATCGAGCCGTTCTATTGTAAAAATACACATAAATATAAATATATATATATATTTTTTTTTCTTTAAGATTCTGAGATCTGCAAAACAAGACAAAAAACTTTCAAACTCGACTGATAGACATGATTTATACCCTTCAAAAAAAGCCCTTTTATTTCCCATTGTAATCGATTTTGATTCCTCGACCTTTAACCGGAGAGCTATTTTTGATTGATAGCATTGTATACTTGCTGTAGAATATTTACTCATCGTGATAACTATTGCGTTTCTAACCTTAGCTCGAACTCTAGCGAGTGACCTTTCGTCGAGTCTGTGGCCCTAGAGAAGCGAAGATGTTTCGATCGCTGGTCGAACCCAATCCCTGCCGTATTCTACAACCCTCATCCTCTTCCCCTAACTAATTAATGCTGTAACAAAAGACGCCCTTAGGGGGGCCGTTACCAGTAGCACGTATTTGAACCACACGCTTCGGTGCAGTTGCGGACATTCGTGCCGAGTCAGTTTTCGCCTTATTCGGGCACCACCAGGTAATGGCCGATTCAGCGGCTTCAGGGGAGAACACCACCTCAGTGATCTTAAACAAATTCTCGCCGTGTGTCAAATCGGGCGGAAATTCTGCGACGGTCATCATCGGGCTTAAAAGAGCAACAGTGACAGGCGCATGAGGGAAATGAAGCGCGCTGGTGGGAATATATCCACGCGGCTATTATGACAGCAGACGCTCGCCTCTTTACCGATATCATTACATTTTAATCTAGTGTCTGCTCTCCCCCCATTTTTTCTCCAATGAATTTACTCTGGTCAAACGTGCGACATTGGAAATCGGTGACCCCCAACAAATAACGACTTGGCGTCGCTCTGATGGGCAGACATTCTGTCCGGCCCAAGGTTGCCTGCCCCCTTTTCTTTTTGCCGCGAGCCCTTGGAAAGCGTGGACACTTGTTGGTGTCAGTCGGCCCTGGTCAGGTCGAACGATGCGGCTTAACTCGACGCTAATGGTTGGCCACCAGCTACGAGTTTTAAAGATACAATAGGAATATTTGCGACCTGAGCATCACGTGCTACCACGTGATTTTTTTATAGTGTGGCGTCTTCCAGCAGACAATAAACGATGACATAGAACAAGAACGCCGGAACCGAAAAATCACATTTAAAAATATTTCTGTAGTAAATGTGTTTCTAAAAACGTTGTTACATCATAGAAACGAACAGAAACCTACAGATATTGCTGTAAGGAGTCTTAAAAATACACTTTCCGTGGGTAGTTAGAGAAGTACGAAGACTTGAACAGCCAGCCCTACACGCGATTGTACCAATAAATTATATTAAATGTTTCTACGAAAAACTATATGAATCAATCCTTCCTCCGCCTTATAAATTTTTTTATATCTGGTAAGTTCTTCTCAGATTCCTCCTTAATTTCATTTATTTCTTTATTATAAAAACGGTTTCATTTAAAGTAGAATTCATCTCTGGGATAACGGCATTGCCGAGTCAGCTTTTCTGTGGGAAGAAACAGTTAGAACTGCATGGCAAATGTTACTGGAGTCTCCCATTACGTATACGGTAATTTTTTTTTTCTTTTGTGACTTCACGAGAGAATCCAATCTTTATTTCCCGAAACTACGTTATCAGTATTTAGAAGACATTTAAAATATTTCTGTATCCTACAGGACCGCCAAACCCCAGTATAAAAAGTTGATAGAGACTGGCGGGATTTCTGTCGAGTGCTTCACAACAGCCACGAGTCTAGATGTACAAGTAGCAAATCAGAAGAAACAATACAAGTGAACCGAAGGGGAAAAAAACCTAAGAACAAATCCGCCAGTTTCTTTCTTGGGCAACCGTATCCGTAGTAACCCGATTTCCCCATCGGGGATTTACGCTCATGGGTGGTATACGTTTTATGTCATTTGGGTTGAGCATGGATGTGGTGGAAAAGTAAGAAAAGGTGGAGCAAAGCGAAGACAAATAATGTAAACTGTTTTTCACTGGTCATCTTCGCTTCATCCCCGACTAACGTAAGGAAACCAGTTCCATGTATACCAGATATTTAATAGATGGCCCCCTTTATTTTTGGTATGGAAATCGCTTAGAATGAATTAAAGGTAACATATTATACCTCGTTACTCAGCTAGCATAAAAATTTATAATTTATTTGAAAATAGTCGAGTCAGAGCATTTGAAAAAAAACGACCTCGATGGACTGCCAGTAAGAAGGGACCTGTTGATAGCGGCCACCGCGCAGGCTCTGGTTAACCGAGAAAACAGGGGTTCCCCCTGACGTAGAAGCGGCCTACCATCCTCTCGGCAGGGCCCCCGCCAGCTTCGCTCTGCTGCGGTCCTTTTGCTAAGCCGTCGTTCAGAGACACACGAGCAGCAACTCCGACGGCAGAACGGTCAGTAAACTCTCCCTTTCTACCTGCTCCGTTAATACCTTTGTCCCATCTCGGCCTGATCCTCAGATTTCGATTGGCGCCGTCAGTGCCCACTTTTTATCCACCCTTTTCCCCTAGGAGCTAATCTTCGGCGTTACTGCAACTGGACGTTTCCATGGAAATCTGTTTTATGTCCTGTCATCAATTAACACAACCGACGAGACAGGGAGCCGCTCGACCCAGCAAAACTTTTGTCAGAACCTTTCTCAAGTTCTCTCGCTTGGCTGTGAATTATCGGCGCCTCCTGTCAGCTGTTCTGCCGGTGTTTTCGATAAAAGTCACCTTACAGCTAATGTTCCTCCTACCTTGTAACGTTTTAAGGGAAAGAAATAATATGTAATGTCGTATAATCGTGTCGTTTGCCGATTAATTCAACAAATATTGCAACCATCACAACGATCAATGTCTATGAGAATGATAATGAATGCACGACTTCTGGTAAGAAACGTTAAAAATATTGTATACTTATAACGTATAAATGATATAACCATAATGATAGTGTGTTGAAAACACTAGAGTATGGCACGCATAAAATAGGTAAATTATGACATACTTATCACCTATGCACAGTATTCTCCTGGAGTAAAATGTCTAAGATGCAGCATACTTAACTCGTATAAAAAGATAATATATACACAACACTTAGAATATTGCTTATTTATTACACACACACACACACGGTATATTTATAGCGCATACAGAAAATATAATCGTATAAAACGTTTAGAAGAAAGTAATAATACAAACGACATATAAATAAGAAGGGTCTCTAAGATACGAGGCAAAATGACATCCTGTGTAAAGCCTTAAGGTATCATTAACCCTTACTCTCTACATGACGGGATTCTTCTTTACCAGTGCTTCATGTCAGCCATTATAATTAAATATTTCTGGATGTTGTTCAGATAATTAGGTGGGAATACGCATTTAGTAAACCTCTAATATCAGACCGAGTAGATTGGTCCGGCCTAATGTAGATTGTAACAATCTTGCTGAAAAAGCCGATTATTTTGCTGGGAGCAGGAACAGTGAGCGAGAGTAGTTGGAGCGCGCAGCCCCCATACACCACTGATAGCCTACGAACTGTCGCACTACGGTAAAGATTTCTTTGTCAGCTTCGAATTCAGCCAGTTAAAAGTGAAAATACTTGAATTTCTAACCCTAAACCTGACTTTCCGCAGCTCGGCACTTGGCAGATACAACTTAAAACGCCAGCTCGAGCGAAAAGGCTCACATTTTCGCAATTTGTTTATCGAAGTAATTAAAAATGTTTGTCTTTTAAAGTGAACGTTCCGTGCCACACGGAACTGTGTCACCGTGATCCGTAACCAGCCAGAAAAAGGAGTGTTAGAACATTTAGAGCTTCACAAGAATAGCGTGGATATAAAAAGAGATGCAAATACTTGATGCTTCCTTGTATGCCAGCCTGACATCGAGCTAAGAACAACCAGCGAATGTTATCTGGTACAACTAGAAAACACGTATCGCTACGAAAGCAATAGGGACAGCCCAGCCAGACTACTACTGTACTTTCAGCTAGTTGGTAGTAAAGGAACAGTAAGAGCTACATCCGGCGTTTTTTCTGCAACTTGGGGGATGTAATATTAGGAAGCGGGTTGGAGGAAGTTGGTGTTCCTGGTGAGAAATTGTACACGAAACAAACAAGAAGACAGTTATTTAACTCGCATTATTTCCGGTTTTGTCTGAAAAAAACACCAGTGTCAGTCAGTTAAGTTCTGCCATCTGTCGATCTGATGGCAGGTACTTGAAGTTTGGATGGGGCTTCAGGGGGGGGGTCATTTATGTTCGGCTCTCTCTCTCTCTCGCCGCCCCTCTACAACCACCACCTGACTAATCTACCTGAAAAACCCTCGCGTCATCGCCCGATTAACAACCTTTCATTGATTGTCTTTGTTTCGCAGATAAGGAGCCCCAAACTCCCTAGAAAGTCCGACTCTTGTCTGCCGGGTCTCTTGACGCTGGTCGGTCTGTCTTGTTTGGCAGCGGCCGTAAATTTCTTCCGAAAAGTACCTGCCAGCTTTGGCCTCTCGGGACAGGTCAGCGAGACGAATCCGAGTGGCTGGCTGGGCGATTCGTTAGCGCTGTCAGTGTAGACGGACTCTGAGCCGGCACTGGTCCTTCGAACAATCAAACTGCGCGCGCTGTCAAAGCCTCGGCCAACAGGTAGAAATCAGAAGACGGACGACGATAGATACCTGCTTGGCTCCAGTAAAAAAAAAGTGTGGACTCTCACCGTAAGTCGGGTGTGTGTACGCCGTACCTCAGCAACGCCAACTTAAACGTTGCTTCTCATCTCCACATAAAATATTAACCATCTTTTTTATTTAAATACGAATCTTCGGGATGCGATTTCTCTGGTATTAAAACGGCTGCTCCATTAGGCAAAGGAAAGTAACGTTTAGGGTTTGAAAGAAAATGAAAGCAAAAAGGTTTCTGATGATTCATATATATGTAGTAAAGAGGTGAAGTGATATCCTATCCTTTTCCTCTCAATCTTTCAGCGAGGGTTTTACCGCGCCCATCTCACGCCCGACCAGACACCCTAATCAAATCGCATCGACCCTGAATACTTTCACTGATATCGCATTTTAATGTAAAATGGATGCCCGTATATTATCGGTAAATGAGGACCCGATAACCGGAATTTAATGAGAAGAGTAAACGAACTTTCCAAGCATTTTAAATCTCTGGTTTAATGGGAGGGAACAGGAACAACAAAACACATCGAACATAGAGAAGGGACTGATACAATCTCTCTCGTTTCTGGTTTTAAATGCAAAAGCTGTCTGACAGGTCACTGGATATCTCACTGGATATCCTGCTGAAGACGCTAACGCTAGTTTGATAAATTCTTGCCATAAGGATTTTTCTTTTTTTAAAGAATTATTCCGCTTCACAGACAAACATCACAGTAAGGACAGACACGGATTATTATTAAATTGGGTGGGTGGAAATTCGCTCCCTGCCCTGACCCTTCGATTGACCAAACTGTTTCCGAGTTACCCCTCTATCGGGCGAGGTCGGATTCTCAGCAATACAAAGAACCTGGATTTTTAAATCTAACGTCACCTGGCTGAGGCTCAGTAAACACTTGTTCTCAAGAACCTGTTAGTCTTCTACGCATCCCTAGGAAAGTTACCACCCCTTAATTCACGCAAAGTTCAATAGGGGTTCGGAAAATTTAAAAGAAAAAAACAACAACAACAGAAGGTAATTAAGAGATACGAACCACTAAGGTATCCTCGAAGTATGCTAAGTGTCCACCTGCCTTTAGCAATTTTCCTCGAAGCTTTATGGACGAGCCACCAAGGGATTCCGTTAAAATAAATTTGATGATTTCACTCCCTGAGTTCCCGAGCAGGTCGGGCACGATTACACGCTACGTCTTTAGCAACAGTCAGATCGATCGTCCAGCAGGTAAAAATTCTTTTAAAAAGTTTAATTCTTTAGATAACAAGTTACACCACCGGTTAAATGCGGCAGTTATTTCCGTGCTTCCATCAGTGATTCCCCATCAACCTCTCTACCGGCCGGGGCCGGGCTCCGATTAAAAACCACGAAGGTCAGCCGCACGTTAAGAAAAAGGGCCGCATTTAAACGGCTCGCGCTGGCCCTAATTTTGGCCGCCTTGAGGTAAATAAATAAAGGGGCAGGGTTAGGGGGGTGGGGAAAATCAACTTCATTAAAAAGAATCGAAGGGCGTCAATAGATGAGGTGGGTCGGCCGGATTTTAGCCCGTTAACTGTCCGCAAATAAAGAGACCCCTCGCCCCCCCCTAACTGGTGGTTAAACAGAAAGTAATAGCGAAAAAGAATTATTGATATTTCTTCCTTATCAGCTGGCGTTCGCAATTCGTCTTCAGGCATATGAAAAAAAGGGATGGATGAGGTTCGTGCAGCCTGTGAGCGGACAGGACCAGATCTTTTTCTTTGCTGAACCATGTAACTTGCACATTTTCAAATTTATAAAGCTAAAACTAAAAACGTTACACTGCCTTAGGCATAGAGCGGAATTACAGCCCCGCACTTGAGGTTGTGCGGCAGTAATGTGAATTAATTATGCAATCAATATCTAAATAGGCGGAAATGTTATGATGCAGTACGATAACGATATGCAGCTAACTTAGTTACACCCCATTTGCAAAGTGACAATAAAAAGGAAAATGGTGATGTGGTGGCGGACTGGCCAGAACAAAGTCCTGCCGCTAACAACGAGCAGATATGGCGATATGTGGAGCAACAAATGTCAGTGGATTGTGAAACAGTGCAATCCGTCTGTCTACTCAAGCTATGAGTTTGGACAAGACAGCTGAAATACGAACAGGCAAGGAAGTTCACACACAGAGGATTAATAGTAATTAATGAACGGCTTGGTACCTCTTTCTTGTCATTAACCACGCTAGGCACGGTGTTCCTGATACTATTATTGATTCTCCAATAAATGTTGAAGTGTCTCGATAATTTATCAGCGCAGATCGCATTCTTATACCTAGATATTTTTAATATTACGAATATTTTTTTTTTTATAGCTTCGATAGCTAATGTAACCATATAGCAGTTGGGAGATTTTTTCAAAAAGCTCTCCTAAAATTGTCGATATTCCAGAGAGACACTATAGCATGAAAATTTAAAAAAAATAATATTATTTCTGAAATCCTACGTTTACGTCACCGTGCGGGTGCTGCCCAGGAGCAATTTAGATATATCCGACAGCATCACGAGTGAGCAAGAAGGCCAGAAAAATGGCATATCACCTGAAAGATCATGTTAGCTCGTTTTCGCTATTTGTATCTTCGTAAACGTACGGAATAAGTTAAGAAGTTGAATTATTCAGTTAAGGACATCACTAAGTATTCAGGCGAAGTAACCAGTGATGTTGTATCCCTTAACTAGACAGATTATTATTTTTATAAGAATTACTTTGAAAATGAATCCGTCACTTCTCTTGTTAATACTATTAATGCAGAATTACACTGTTAAGTTACTTGATATATATATATACATTTTACTTCTGGTATCGATAATAATACATTAGTTATTACTGTGCGAAATATCCATATCACTGTTTACTTGATAAAAACATGAAACAGTTTGTAGTGCCCTGCCAGAATAATTTTTTCACCTGCTGTTATTACATTGCGTTAGTTTGTTGTAGAGAACGCCAAGGGGAGACAATAATTAAAGTGAAATTCTGTGTCAGTACTCCACATCCTTGTTTGGCATTGAATCAAGTCCAGGTCTCCCCAATCGATGGAGAAATGTTCTTTGATTGCACCATATTAATAGGATGTGGGAAGAAAAATACAGATCGTCAGCACTCTCTATTGAACAGAAAGGGTTTACTTGCGTGATGCACATTTTCTGTCTCGTAGTCTGTGGAGACAACTTGGCTTATTCTTTTAATACCAGCAAAAGAATCGCGAGAGTAAGTCCGGACGTGGTGGCGAACGATGATACGCTGTTGTCCTGGTGACTGCTGAAGATTTTCCGGGTCGTTTCCCGCAGCAATAACATTCAGCAGACGCATGATATCTTTGGCAATCCGACATTGACTCTGTCTACGAGAAACAACTCGGAATCTATCTGTTTTCGGCATGGTGATAACGTAGATTGATTACCCGAGTATTTCTCTTCTCCTTCTGTATAAAAGCTTTCAGAGACAGACGTGTCAGTTTGTCCGCAGAGGTGCCGAATAGTTTGTCTCCACGACGATTGCATTAGCGCGTAAAGTACTTCCATGGCGATGAATGTAATAGAACGGTTCCGCTACACGCTTTTCGACAGATCAGCAAAATTTTAATACAATTTTATTTTAATAAATCTGTGTTGGTAACTCGATAGTTATTGTTCCCTGTTACAGATCAATTTCAGAAGAAACTTATTTTTTTAAAATTAACATGGCGTTTTGGCATGACATCACGCAGCCTAAGTGGCACCCACCCCCCACCCCAAGTGGGAAAAAATCTGCAAAATCAGAAAAAGCATTCCCCATAATCCTCCTGTGTATGGACGCTTTCTTTGGTTAACCATGTGCTACAGTTTGGAAGTTATAAGCAACTGCAGAAAGTAACTCCATGGTCGCCCGGTATATACTGCTGCTCACTTCCGCCAGTTAGGGTTAAGCAAACCCGCATCAATACTTTCTTAGTAAAACAACAAAGCAAACTTTGTCATCGCACCTCAAGAATTCCTCTCTCTCTTCCGTTTTCCTATGGATCTTAAAAAGTATCATAGTAAACATGGTGAGGCAATTCAACAGATGGGCGTCCATCAGTAATCGAAGATGGCCGTTCATAGATCGCGCACGCGCACATCTGGGAAGTTGCACAGTTTCGCACGCGTGGTGGCGTGGACATCTGTCTAATTAGACCACACGAACGAAGGTGTGGTCGTTGGCATTTCAACTGCTGTTGCGTCAACTAACCAATTTAACATGCTCTCTTTTAATTTCCCGGCGTGCACCACTTGTAAACCGGTGGCCATTTAGATTTACCAAAAGAAACTTCTGAGGGCAAAACAACACAGGCAGCGCTCGTCTTCCTGTTCGCTAGAATATAGAATCGACGCAAAGACAGGAGAACGAAAGATCGCCTCAAAGTATCGCACTAAAAGGGTGTAACACAATACATTTTTGCAATATCTATTTCAATTCTGCTGTCTCAGCACTGATTCGGAAAATGATGGGAGAACTTAAAGATTTCTTTCTCACATTTTTCTCTCGCAATGACATTCCCCATTTGTCGTTCCGGTTAATCCCGTTACTGACGACGTTCTTCCGGGTTTTGACTTTTTTCGGTGATCTTTATGAATGCATAATTTTTACTCTCAGTACACATTGTATAAATAATGTTTTGAATTTCAAAAATATATATATATATTTTAGTGAAAA
The DNA here is from genome assembly GCA_018389105.1 of Nautilus pompilius. Lineage (NCBI taxonomy): Eukaryota > Metazoa > Mollusca > Cephalopoda > Nautilida > Nautilidae > Nautilus > Nautilus pompilius. The sequence goes on along the minus strand of JACATO010000307.1, from coordinate 249,483 downwards.
GAAAGAAAATTTAAAGTTGTGCAAAACGTTTTACCGGAGCTGTAGATGAAAAATAATAATAAATCAAGCAGCCGCTCTTCTGGCTGAGAACCGATTAAAATAGCGAAAGGGCTAAAGATCGGCTACGTTTTAATTCAGTAAACACAAGACCCTGTTTTAGTCAGGTTATGATGTAAATATGCATCTTTAGTAAACGCATATTAAAAAATAATAACCCTTTAATAAGCTACATCTGGTTTAGTTGACTTCGTTATAATAAACACTGGTGACGACTTTCAACACGTGGAGTTTGAAAGTGATTGATCAGCCACAGTGAGGCTGCAGCGTTCGAGTCCCGTCCCAGGCGTGAACTAACGCGACACCAGAGTTCCGGCTAAGTTGTCTCTGGCGTCCGTGGCTCGTGAACTAGCGTAAGCCTCGTACCCCGGCTGCAGGGATACTGTTCCACTTAAACTGCTGCTGCGGCGCCTATACTCGATAGGGCCAAGGTCACCAACTCTACATTACTTACACCACCCCCAAGTATGATGCTGTTTCCGTTACCGCCAAATCTGTAGTGCCATCTGATCGGGTAGAGGGGGTGGGGGTATCGGCCCACGCCATCAGCCGATGACGCACTGAAATGCGACTCTTCTGAAGAAAAGACGATACTCGTAAAAAATCTGCGCCGTGCACGTTTATGACGATGTCGTTCAGCCTGCGGTGGCGGCGCAATCTGCCCCTCCATTTTTTTGATTAAATCGATCTTTTAATCGAACCCGATCTATCTTTAATGGATATGTTTTGCAAAAGTAAGCTAACCGATGTACTAACAATGCTCGTGATCTGCACAGACTGATTGCAATATCACGAAGGAATTCTCTAAATGGTGCCTTACGCAGCTTTTACAGTTCGAAAATACAGCTGCTGACAGTTTTAAAGACGAGACGAGTGCGCGACTCGTGACTTCATCAGCCTCAAAGCCCGCCCCTGATCAGAGAAAGTAGAAGAAGAAGAAGTGAGAGAAAGCTACCAGTAAACTAATTCACCGCTATTTATAATAATGGCGCGTTTGATGGTTTCGATATTTTCCACTGTTAATTGTAATTCTGGTCACGTTCGCTACAAGTATATTAAAGCCAAGGACATGATTGCCTTTAATCGCAAGCTTTCAACTGAATTTTTTCCCATAAAAAATAACGTAAATGGAGATTAACCGGATATGAAACTTTCCCATTCACAGCGGAGTGAGTGAGGGAGGCCGATGATCGTCGAAAATGAAAATGAAACCTGACTGACAAAAATTGAATTCGTTTGCGAGAGCGGAGCGCAGTTAGTAAATAGGAATGACCCCTGCCAGCATGTAATTCAGTGGGATCATTGTGGTCTTTATTCATTTACTTTAAAGTCTTAAATATTACTTCAGTCTCTTTCTTTAGCTTTTTTTTTTTTCAAACCGTGAAGCTGATGAGCGAAGGCTTCCATTCTTAATAAGAAATAAACCATAAATCTATTTGCTGTCAGTAGCCCTCGGACTTATCGTCCTTTGCTTAAACAAAACTCCCACCCTTTCACCCAAAAATGGACAAAACGTCCAACTCTCGTTAGAACTCGGCGACGAACAAGACGCGTGCGAGACTCGGCGCGTCGCGCCCTCTAGCGCCGCCACATCGCCGCTTCGCATCGACGGGTACGCAAATCTTATCGGAGCCGCCATTTTGTTTGAAAGGGTCGCCCGGTTTGAAGCAAGCGGCGCATTTTCACGATTTCACAAGAATTTAATATTAAAAAAAAAACCCAAAAATACCTAGCATCCCAGACGATGCGGGGTTAAAATAATTCCCCTCCCAAACTCGGGTCGACAAAAGATATTTTAAAAACCGAACGTTGATGTTTTTCTTTTTTTCTTTTCTTTGCAGCTCTTACGGTGAAAAAGTTCATTGTCCGGCGCAGCGAGGAGCAGCAACGGAAGGTGTCAGTAGGCGTTTGTTCCGCACGGCTAATAGCGATCCACGGGGCAGAAAGGCTCGGCCCGGACACGGACGGTGCAGTTTACCTAGATGTCGCTTTAATAAATGACCCACTTCTACTTTTGTTGTCGTCGCTGATGGTTCTTACCCCAGGGACCAGAAACAAAAATAGAGAAATTTATCCCGATTAAACAAACAAGTCTTTTTATCGCTGTTGTTGAATAGGCAGCCTGTAGGGTGTCGGGGGAGGGCAGGAAGCCAACAACGCGGACTTAAGTTTGTCTGAAATAAATGATAAAAAAAAAAAAAACAAGAAACTTAGAAGAAAAGAAGGTATTTCCATTGTGGTGTGGAGTCCGGGACGATGTTTAGCTCTCTGCCGTGTATCTCTCTCGGCGGGTTCGGGTTGGTTTTTGTTGTTGTTGTTCTTTTTTTTGTGCACTGAACATCGACACGAACTACAGACTCGGGGGTGCTGAAGAACGGGATGCTGCTTGGCCGGAGCGGGACGCGAAAGAGAATTCTGAAGAAATAAGGGCGCTGCTACTAGACCGACTCCCATCCACGGCGCTAAGGAACCCAGGACACCAGAGACATGGAACACCGCTAACGATCTGAGTTCGCGGTGCCGGATCGAACCCCTGAAATAAGGGGGCTCCGATCCGAACTTTCTCTTTTACACCCCACCCCACCCCCGACCTCTCGCCCGACGGGTCAGCTGGTGATCCTTAGGAAACTACACTAACACGCTAAAAGTTCAGCTAGCGTTTCCACACCTGCAGAGTTGACACCTATGGTTGCCGCATTCGAATGACAGCAAACCCCACGAGTTGATAATCGAACCCCGTCTCGCGGTACTTTTCCTACCATAGTCATCGATTTAGCAGATTTTGTTCTAAATTGAAAGTTTTTTGTTATTGTTTTTTTTTATAAAAAAAGCCCCAGTTTAACAATTCCCGCCCTCAGGTGACAATTACTAACAGTTGTCACTGACGATATGCCCTGCATCCGCGGACTATTGGTACAGTGGTGATTATCGCATCGTTCTGGCCGGTGACGTGTAAGAGAGGGGACTGATGCTAATATCTTCAACGAGAGACACCGGCCGTACGTCTTTCTGGTTTTTTTTTTCAAGACAGTGGAAAGGGAGATAATCCATTGCTGACAAAGGTTCACAACACAACACCCTCACATCACGACATATCAAAGAAAAAATTTAAACGTAAAGAAAATAAGGATCATTAAATTGCCTTTACTGCCGGCATCAGAAACTCAAAAACTTTTCTATTCCTGTTGAATAAACTCTCTATTGCTGGTAGCGGGAGGTGACATTAAAGCAAACATTGAATAAAAAGTTGGAATCCACCAATTGGAATAATTTCTAGCAATAAAGAAAGATCCGAAGATAGCAGATGTCTCTGTCAGACGAAACTAAAAATCGCGGGCGACATCCCAAGAAAGTAATCAACCTATTTTGCTAGCTTTCTTTTAAACACAGAGCAGCATTCGTTAACTCTGACTGGCTCTTTTCTCGTTTTGTTTTTTTTTTGGTCAACGATTGGCAACCAAGGTTTCCGCTTGATTTAACATCGATAGCGATTGGTGGTTTAAATGAGAATCCGACTTTGGCTTTTTCTTCTAAATCACCGGTGGGTGTACGGAGTTGGGACCAGGCAAGGTTGAGAGAGAGAGAGAGAGAGAGGAAGGAAAGAAACAATAAATGGCGGAGAGAAAGAGAGAGATGTTTTAAAAACGAGGCCAGCTCCAAAACTCCCGGAAATCGCTCGGCCCTTTCCCTATTCGTGATCACCAAGTAATTCGTGCTATAAAAAACAGCAACAGTTTTTAGATTTCCATTTCTAATATTTCTAAAAAAAAACTTTTAATGAAAAGGTGGGAGCCGGGGGGATCTCCCTCTCTTGTCTGTAGATTGCTAACTAACCACTGTTGTTGTTCGTTAACAGGGTCGGTTATTTTATTATCCCCGCCTGCTGACGAAAAGATCAACGGATCCTCCTCCGATTGAGAGAGAGAGAGAGAGAGATCCATGCACAGTACGTGGTTTAGTCGCCCGCGAGATGTCTAAATCGTTGCCAGTCTTTCCTTCTTGGCTACCGATTTGTGGCTAACGTTTTGCCGCGAGCACAAAGCTTTTCGTATAAAAGTGAAAACGTATTTTCTGAATATGCGTCAGCATCGTTGTTTTGTGCTACGTCTTCTCGATTTAAAGGGGTCTTATTTTTCCTTCTTTATGAAGCAGCGTTAATTAATATAACTGTTCAGTAAGAAAAGGGCTGACAAGTTCAGCATTAAAAATTTTCATTAACAGGTTAAAAACGTTCGTCTCTGTTCTCAGAGAGTAAAGTTAAGTTCGAGGTAAAAGAAATGTAACTTATCTGCCGATACTTAATCGTGTAGCTGCGGTTCTTACCTTCCTCCTCCTCCTCTCTCACACTTCAGATGTATGCAGCCTCTTCTCTGTACAAACAGAGAGCTGGCCGCACCTGCATAACAATCAACTCCTGTTTCCCACAGCATCAGTTTTCAGTATTAAGCGAGTAGTCGTTAGCACCTACATCAGAAGGTCCAAAGATAACTCCCTTCGGGGACCCGGCCTCCTAGAAGGCAGAGGAGAGAAGAAAAAAGCAGTGATTCGCAACTAAAGATGACTGTCGGAACAGATCACGCGATCGTGTCCCGGTCGGTGGCCAACTTTGAGCGGAACTTTCTTTCAAATCCGTCGGAAAGTTTAGCGGATTCCGCAGGCTGCGCCCTAGAACAACTGGACCCGGCAGCCCCTTACTTCAAAACGATTTATTAACGGTTAGGCGAGCTTCGTGGGTAAAGGGGAGGGGGATTCGGGGTGCATACACACACCCCCACTGGTAAATGGTTGAGATTTCCGTTCGGATGTCGCCAAGTATCGTGACAGTAGACTCGTGAATGACTTGAGGTGACTCGCCGTGTGTTCTGCCACGTTACGCTGCTGAACGAAACCCGATACGAAGGATGAGTCAGGATCGATGAATCGAAGGTGACACCTAATAGGTGTGGTGCCGGCTAGAAATATTTTCCCTGCGCGTGCGTGTATCAGCTGCCCCCTTATAAGTCGAAGCATTATATGCTAAAAAATTAATTAATTTAAAAAAATCTAACCTTAAAGTTTCTAACTTGAAAAGTAGTAACCGCTAACCAGTAGTGGGAAAACCGCGTTTTCCGGCTCTCACCGTTATACATCTGATATGAACATTTCTTTTTGAGCAATGAGTCGAAAGAGAAGAATTCTACTTATCCGTAACTTTCTCGCGGTGAGGAGTCAAGTACGATGACGTCATAGACCGGATTATCCATGGAAACACGTTCTCGGTTCATATCCCGTTTCTCAACGACGCAGATTTAAGAAAGATATCGCACCACAGACCCTAACCTACCTCAGAACAGCCAAATAAAACAGATTAATCACGAAAGCTGTTTTTTTTTTAAATAAAGAAGTTTAAATATGGTGTAAACTGAAGATGGAGTTTCCCCAATTAGCGAAGCGTACACGATCGCACGAACAAGCAGAGAAAAGGGTTAAAATCGAAGACCTCTCAAGCGGCTTTGGAAACTCGGCCTTTGTCTGAGCCGTGTTCTTATCGCGACGGAATTAACGGTAGAGGAAAACGAAGATAAGACTCGCAGTGCTTCTGGACAGATCGATTGGATGGATAGATAGAGCAAGTGTCTGTAAAGGCCGGAAAAGTAGGAGCGGAGAAACGGAGGCAGCCGTCCTCCTGAGACTAGAACTCTGGAACTCACTCACAGCGAACCTAAATGTTTTCTAGAAAACAACAACAACACAAACAACTTACCTGTCTCGCTTATCGCTGTTATCGGCGACAGATTATCAAAGAATTTTAAATATCCATTATGTTAGAACCTGTCGCGCGGTCTAATCTTCGCGAGTTTTTTTTAATTCTGTTTAATTCTCTTAGGTTCATTGATCTCAAAATAAGAACATTTCCGCGTGTCGGGGGCGGAGGGAAAGGGGACAGAAATGATTTGCTGCTGCTTCCTAATCTCTAGAAACAGTTATTTTATCAACGGATTTAGGGGAGTAGAATCTGACCAGCGATGATCTCCTCCGTGCGCGTGTGCAGGTGTTGATTTACGCGGTGGGACCGAGGTATAGGGTTACGGCGTCGTGGTAAAAGTCAACACCGATTGTTTGCTAATATACATGAATAATTAACGCTTTTCACGCCGCAGAACCCTATTTCGGGTCACACACGAACTGCGTGATAAATGTCTCGGTACAGAATTTAATGAAAAAAAAATCTGTCCCGTTTTACGAGTGATTCCACTAATACTTCCATCCGCCTGTCCGTCTCTCTCCTTCCGCCCATTTGTGTCTTATATATATATATATATATTCTTTTTTTTAAGGTACAGAGGGAATTACAGGGTAATCGAAGAGATTTAGTTATACGGTCCTAAAAGCTAGAACGTGAATACATGGATTTTAGGTATATTTAGTTTGTTTATAATACATTTATTCACATCACCTCTCTCTCTCTCTGATACCCGTCTACGTAACCAGACCAACCCCACCTCTCTCACGCACTTTACTTCTGTTTGTTTGAATTAAGTCATAAACACAAACTACAGACACCAGCCTCTTTTTTCTTTGCCGGGTAGAGATCGTTCGCTGTCTGTACCTCTCCAGTGCATTTAACTCATTTCGGGTCCCCTGGGAAATCCATGGAATTAATACGAATTAGCGTTATAAACAAGTGAATTGGGGTTTCAGATCTTGTGATTAGAGGCCACGACTCGTGTGGATAGACTTCGATGATTGTACAGGTTAAAATTACAGGAACATAATGTTACCTGTACCACGTGGAACTAGAGTAGCGAGGTTAAGAAAACGTTATAGACACCTTTTGAAATTGAAATAGAGCGAACAAACTGACAATCTTCTTATTCTTCTTCTTCTTCTTCTTATTCTTCTTCTTCTTCTTCTTCTTATTATTATTATTATTATATTATTATTATTATTATTATTATTATTATTACTTTAGTGTGAAAGCAATAGTTGGAAAAAAGAAAGCGGATCAAGTAATTTCATATTTGTCGATGTTAGCGTGCTGATAACTATCACCGAGTTAATTAACCTAAGTTAGAGGGGAAGAAAGCCTACAGGTGTGAGACCGCATGCAAAACAAAGGCAAGCATCAACACTTGACAGTCTGCAGCTGAACATTTTCACGATGCAAAGGAGACCGCAAGCGGCTGGCAAGTCCCTGGTTCGCTGTATTGAGAACATTGTCTAGATTTACAGGTCTAAAACAAACAGAAATTATCAGTTGATTCAAAAGAGGGGGGAAAATGCAAAACCATTTAAGAATCCACCAAGCAGTCAATTGTCAAAACGGAACTGTTTCACCTGGTATCGACTTAGTCTCCCAATTACGCTATTAATATTTCCTGGCTGCTGGTACAGGTAGGTAAACGCACGCGGGTGGCTAGGCAGGCAGGTGCCTGTCGGCGGTCGGGGTAAGAAATCGGCTGGCAGAATTATTTGTGCGCTTCCTATCGATTAAAACCTACGACGCCTTCGTTCTGCCGCCCGACAGCCTCGGTATTCCGCTGGATGTCAGAATATCCTGGCGTCGACCTCCGCTGTAAGTTCACGATCTGAAGGTAGGATGAGAATTTCCACCCGGAGGGAGGGAAGTCTCTCTTCGGTTAGATTCCCAGCGACAGTCGCCGGAACGTAGTGCACATCGGCATTTAGACTGAGGAAGAAGAAAATATTTACCGACGAAAATATACTAAGTAAATAAAGTTGATTGATTGTTTTCTTCTTTCCTCAACTAGAAATTGTGTATATATATATTGTTATCTCTACTAACTCTGTGTTACCATGGCGAAGGCTTACCTTTCTCGTGCTACCTGTGCATAGTGATAGATGATACGTCTTAATGCCGCGCTGGGTCCTTATTAAGTTCGCTTTGAAGTATTTTGGTTTGGCAGGATGAATGGAGTTTGCGTCCCGTCTATGCACCGTTAATTTTAGCGTCAGTCCGACTGAGCGCTGAGTCTGCTGACAGGGAGCCCGATCGGACCGGACCACGTTTGTCTGTCGGGTAGAGAGAGAGAGAGAGAGACAGACAGACAGATATAAAGAAACCAGGAGAGAACTCCGGCCCTAGACAAACAAGAACGGGCAGATATTTATAAAAGACAAAGCGGTAAAAAGTAAATATCTACGTAAAAATGATAAGCAACTGAATAAATAAGCCGGCCGGCCGACAGACAGACAGACAGGTTGACGGGACGGGACGGGACGGACAAAAATGTAAAGCTGCTACATCTTACCTGCGCTTCTCTCTCCCGTCGGTGAGGAGGAGGAGGAGGAGGAGGCGGGACAAAAAAAAAACGGACAGTTTCTGCCATAGATCAGTGGACTCGACGTTCGATCCGCTGTCACGTTTCTTTATTGATGATAAAAGCCGGGCCACGAAGTTCGCCAGACACACGTAAGTGACATGAAAACAAACACACACACACACACACACACACACCTAGTGGGGGTTGTTTTCGTTTTATTTTAAATTTTCCTTTCCTTTTTAAAAAAATTTTTTTTTATATCGGAAATGATTCGGCAAGAGCGGTGAGACAGAGAGGGTTCTGGCGGCCGGGGTGGGATTTCTCCGGCGTCTCCTTCCTCGCTTTTCTACCCATCCCTCTCTGCCCGGGTCGCTCGGGTATCTATCTATCTAATGGTGGCCTCGGCTCGGTCTGCGGTTGGTTCTCGGGGGCCCCGCCCCGCCCCGCCCCGCCCGCAGGGCTTCTGACCGCCGGATCCGACTAGAGACAAAACTCGATAAGAAAACACCTTTGGGGGGGAGAGAGAGGGGGGTCAGGGAGCCGAACCTTCTCTACGAAATGCCGACGACTCCTCCTCGAAGTACACATAGATAAGATTTTTCTGTTTGTTACGCAAAACGTTGAGTTTACTTTCTTCGATATCATAGATATTAAGGTTGTGTTTGCCGTCCCCCTCTCTCTCTCTGGAGAGGGAGGAGGAGGAGGAGGAGGAGGCCGGACGGATGGCACAGGGGCGATAAACGCGGGTCTTTGTAATCGCCCCACACTGACACGGTTTAGGCACGGATCAACGCCCGCTTTATCTGCCGCCTACCGACTAAGAGCTAAGTGGCGGGGAAGAGTCGACACTGTATAATTTTCCGCGCTATGGCTTCGGTTTGGAGAAAGGGGGGAAGAAATGAAAAAAGGGAGGAGAAAGAGGAGAGAGAGAGAGGGGGGGGGAACTTTCAATAAATATTGTCGTTGCTGATTCGAGTGGTGAACGCGGGCCCGTATCACACCGGCGGTGTCGGTCCGCAGCCATGGCGATGTCCCCTACAGCTTTCTATGCAGGTGAAAGCGAGCGGACTAATGCAAATTAAATGGCTACCACGAATAAACAACTGGCATCTGTTTGGAAGAGATTCCATGTGGCAAATCGTACAATCGCTTCATTGTTTTTCTTGAAAAAGCCGGGCTCACTCACCTCCTTCCGCATCTTTTCGTAATAAACACCAACTCCCCTCCCCTCCCTCCCTCCACCATTCAAAAAGAAAACATTTTTTTTCTAAGTAAATTAATAAATACTTTTGCAGAAGAACGGAGTCCGTAACTCAAGAGAAATGTCCGTGGGACGAGTGGAGAATCTCTCTCTCTCTCTCTCTTTAATATTCAGTTTAACCGCCATACCGCGCGACCGTCGTCTGCTTTCACTGAATTCGCAAGGTCAGGCGTCGACGTGCGCACTGAGGAAGAGCTTACCTCGAGAAATTAGCCCCACACGACCCGAGATCCCTCGCCAATTGGTGTTGGGTCAGTGTGCGTGCTTATCTCTTTAATAGCTTCGTGCACCACATTCTTCCAAAATGGCCTTTTAAAGCTCCAGAGTCCTCAACTGGTCCTCGCGCCCGAGACGCCATAAGAGACCTCGACAGTGTTATGGCTCTGCTTTTAACAGCGAATTGGATTATACACCGACACAGAAACACAGAGACCAATTTGGGCACGGGTAATGACACGAACAATGGTCCCTCTGTGATGAACAATAAAAAGCGTCATTGTTCGGCGAGAGAGAACCATCGTCAAAACAAAAGACGGCCTTAATGTTTGCATTGTCCGGTCCGGAACCATCTCACTTTATAACGACTTTTCGGGGAGCGAGATGAACAGCGCTCATTTTATACGGATATTTGTATTTATTTTGCGGTGTTTATTTCATTGTCAATAGTGAAATATATTCCCGTCCCCCGTTCACAAAGGGTACAGCGGGACCGTTTAGAGACGAGGGGTCCGGACCCTATTCACGGACTGACAAAGCGCTCGTATTAACAGTTCTGCGTTCGGTTGCAGCGTTTAATGGCTTTTTGTACGAACTAACAGCCAGCGTGATGGCAGGGGCCACGCCAGACATTGACTAAGAATACGGGCTTAGGGAGATCGGCTTACCCCGCGGCCGATAGATTTATCGTGAGCCGGAGCAGCGCAGCCACCTTCCTTCCTTCCTTATCGAGGGAAGTACCCGGTCAGGAGACGGGGTTCTGCACTTGTGTCCCTCAACACGCGAACTTCGCCCGTCACTTACCCCCCCCTTTCCTTTCTCGCAGTCCATCTTCCTTCTTATCAGTTCTAACCGCCCCATTCTTGTTTCGGTTTTCCTTGGGGTAACGACGGAAAAGAGGAAAATCCCAAGTGGTGGGACCCTAATGGAATTTCTCCCTTCCCCCGTTTACTGCCAGTCAGGTCGATCGCGGTTCTCTCTCTCTCTCATTCATCCCACACACACACACCCCCTCCGGGTCCCTCGGGTCGAGTTTGGCGGAGCTGCTGAAGGATTCATTTCGGATGCAGCGTGTGCCAGCTGGTTTGCCAAAAGAGAAAATGAGATTAGTTTTGTATTAGCCATCCCGAGGGAGATAATGGGCAGGAACGGGGAGGGCGGAAGCCGTGGATGCAATCCGCGATGTAAGTCACGCATATTGAGGAGTCTCAGCACGAATCACGGCCCTTAAAACGACAACTGGAGGTGGGATTTTCGTGGAAACACATTAAAAATAAACAAATCTCAAAGAAAGCGAGCAAACAGCTTTCCGGACGGCGGTTCGAATCGACGTAGTCTACAGGTAAAGAAAAATAGAACTCTTCAGACGCCGGTAATCAATCATACCAACAACGGGGGGAGTGCAGTGTTTTTCTTCGTATAATTGTAGGTTTAGCCGCCCTCTCCCTCTCCCTTCTCTCTCTCTCTTCCCCATTCCCCTCCTCCCCCCTCTCTCCCTTACTTTCTCCTCCCCCCTCTCTCCCTTTCCACTGGCGTTCTTCAAAAAAGCGCGACTGGCCAAAGACGTACGAAGAAAACTGTAGCCGGAATCTGCCACGTTCAGCTAGAATTAAATTCACTAGCATCAAAACTAACTGAGCCTAAAGCGTTAATCCGAATATCTAATTTATATAAATAACTAAGTCCTGGTATAGTTAAATCAATTTGGTGTAAGAAACAGGGGTCGCATGGTCTCTGGCCATAGCAGAATAAAAAGATACTTTGTAGTTAAATGCTGTAGTTTCCAAGTAATTCGTGAAATATGAACGTATTTTTCATTTTAATTTTAAGAAGTCTGTTGTAACTGTTTGTCTCGCAGGTATTCTACCCGAAAAGCCCTGGTGCCCTAAAGCACAGTAAGCCGCCAATCAGAGTTAATAAAGCAGCATACAGGCGACAAGACTCCGCCGTTGACTTCGGCACAGTATTAAAACCCATGCACCAGATGACATTCTAAAGACAGAACTCTCCAAATCTAGACAGCCGCAGAGAGACAGTTTAATTTATTGTTCTCTCTTTTTTTCCGCCCCTTTCATCTCTTTCTAACTCCCCCCCTCCACACCAAAAAAGGGAATCGGGCGAAGCGAGAAACTGCCCCAATCAATCTCGGCGGAATCTCACCAGTCCGTAGCTGCGTGTTCAACCACGAGGCTATCTTTACTATATACACACGAGACTATATCAGAGATGCTGTTTATTTGAAATCAGTACCTTTGAGGGGGGGGTGTCTCCCCGTGTTTAGAGAGCTTATACGTGCGTAAACTCTTCGTGTTCTGGCTAAATTAACAGTAAACAATTTCATCGTTTATAAAATGTTAATCCTTCTCATCTTTTATATATCAGCTTCCTATTTTCGTGGCAGATAATACAATTAATAAAAATTCATTATAAACGCATACAAGAAGTCCGTGTAAAGGACCCAGAAAACATTCCTTGTTGATTTGCTTTGTTTAAAGCAAAATTAAACCTTCAAGAATGCGGCATCTACAGCAAGCAGAGAATACGGGATCATTGAGCAAAAACCAAGAAAAGCTTACATTGCTCCTCCATGCCGGCAAGCATTCGTCGGGAAACCACGTGACCGGCGCGCCGCCAAGATTTGCAAGGTCCGAAAACATTTCCTGGCATCTACTTCGCGCACATCGACCGCGTTCTTTAAGGACCAGATCCGATTTTCAAGACGCCTTGAGACCAGCCAGTCTAGTGGAACCGAGGATGCAAGACGAGGCTCCCTGGATCGGTGGCCACCGCACTTCTTTTGTGGAACTGGATGAGTCTGGTTTGAGCCAAAATCCACTGAACGGAATACCGTTTCTGCTACCATGATATTAAAATGTAGGTAACCTAAAAGCAGATCGTTGGACCGATGCACGAGCACCTTATGCTCAACGATTTTTTTTTTTTTTAAATTTACAATCAGGGTGTAAAAGATGTGTGAACGTTCCGTAAAAAGAAGTGGCGTCTAAATGTAGTTTATGACACACACACACACACACACACACGCACGCACACACGCACGCACACACACACACGCACGCACACACGCACGCACACACGCACGCACACACCACACACACACACACACGCACACACACACACGCACGCACACACACACACACACACACGCACGCACACACGCACGCACACACGCACGCACACACACACACACACAAACGCTTTCCAAAGCTCTAGAATTGTAGTATAGAAACCTCTGATGCAGGTTTCGGTCGCAATATGAACTGGTATCCACGTCGTGGCAGACTCTACCATCGCAGGTCAACTTGACTGGGTACCTGCGGGGAAGATTTCCTCTGCATCTTCGTTGATGGTGTGATTTTTTTCTCTCCTCCTCTCCCTCTCTCTCTCTCTCAGAACTTTTATTTTGGTTAAAAGACTCGCATTTCTGTCTTTCAGAAAGAAGACAGAATAAAATCAACCCAAACAGAACAACAAAAGGCCGTCTTCTGCACCCTGTCTGACAGTTCGTGTATATATTTAAAATTCTGAACCATGAATCTATCGGGAATCGTAACATTTTTACATTTTGGTACCAAATCCAGTTATAAACAAATAGGAAAAAATAAATTGTTTAATGCTGTTTATTTTTGTTTGTTTGTTTGCTTTTATTTCGCAATGTCCTTCAATATGTAAAAAGGTAAGCAATTACTTACGCAGACAATTTCCATTTTTAACCTGACTACCTACCTGTGCTTACTTCTTCGAGAACCGCGTCAATCAGTCTGCCTACCATTTAGTTTTCGGACAGCACCAGATTATCTTTCGACTCCCTATTACATGAACAGTTGGGCATCTTTTAAAGGAAACTACCCATGAACCTGGGACCAGCGAGCAATTTTAACCGGAAACAGGTTTTCCTAAACCTCCCTTCTAGAGAGTTCTATTCTATTATCTTCTACAAAGCGTAATTTATTATAATGGTTTGTCGCAAATTTAGACTTCTTTCTTTTAAAAGAAATCCTGTTGTGACGACAGCCCGATTAAGTTTTAAACAACACATTAAGCATCTGTAAAAACATTTTCTTTTCTTTCTGTATTTATTAGGATTGTTAAATTCTTCGCCTAAGTTCGGAAGTGTTCGGCATCACTCGATTTCCCCAGGAATCTTCGTTGCTTTGATAGCTTTTAACTTGGAGAAATGGAGAAATAACAACTTAAGGTTTCAGTGAAGGGAAAGAGACTAAGTCTTCAACAATAAGAAGATTTTGAAAACTAACTTGGTAACATATTATTATTATTATTATTACTAACAAAAAAAACCCATCTGTGACATCTTTAAAATATAATGTGCCACGATAGTTGCAAAAGAAATGTTACCCAATGGCAGTAAAACATACACAGCCTGTTAGTTCCTTTTCTATAGAAACAGGACCATTTAGTTCAAAAGCACGAGAGCTTAAACAAGAGCCCTGGGCGTAGAAATATTTATCAACGCTGTTTTCTTACTTATTAAAATACTTTTAAAAAAAGACAGCAGCATTAAAGTGCGTGTTTGTAATACCTGGAATGGTGTGGGGTATAATTTTCAGCTTTTCGAAGATAGTCGCAGGTTATAATAGTAAGTGGTTATTCGACACGAAGCAGATGTTTGTTTACCAGACAGTCGCTGGTTTGGTACCAGTCTGAACAAATAAACGTTTGTATGCGACCGATTCGCAGTCCGAGACCAAATGGACGGAGGAAGTAAGTCCACGGATGTGGAGATCGCTCCCGTCAGCGAAAGAATCTGTTGCTACCTTTGTCAGGGATGGTTCGAATCTCTCTCATTCGGCACTTGGGCAGCTCTGTTCGAGAAGGAAGATATCCTCTCGGATTATCATTACTAATCCTTCCCACGACATCAGTACCGAGAATTTCAAGTTAATTTGTTGTAGGTAACATTATTAAGAAAGAACTTTTATTCCGGAGAAACAACAACAACAACAACAACAGCAATAATAATAATAATAATAATAATAATAATAATAATAATAATAATAATATATAATAATAATAATAATAATAATAATAATAATAATAATAATAATAATAATAATAATAATAATAATAATAAGTTAAATTCTTCTCACTAAGTAAGATGAGAGTTAGAATAAAACAACAGTAAAACGGATGGCATCGGAACAAACGTTTCTCTTTATGTGTGTGCGTTCATTCTAGGTATTATTTATCGTGATAAAAGACATACAAAATATTTAAAAGTTGCAGTTTTTCAGGTTCGCGAATATTCCACAGAAAAAGAAGACAACAGTCCTGTGGAAATTGGGTTCATTTTGAAGATCGATATAAAACTCATGTAACTGATGAAAATAGAAAACTTTTGACAACTTAAGATTTTGTTAGAGATGTTTGATTCTACACACACTCCTCACTCAGACATACACAGACACACACACGCACACTCACACACTCAGACATACATACACAGACACACACACGCACACTCACACACTCAGACATACATACACAGACACACACACGCACACTCACACACTCAGACATACATACACACACGCACACTCACACACTCAGACATACATACACACACGCACACTCACACACTCAGACATACATACACAGACACACACACACACACACACGCACACTCACACACTCAGACACGCACACTCACACACTCACTCACACGTACCTATTATAAATACTATGTTCATAAGGATCTATACAAATATTAACGTAGTATTTAAGATAATTACACAGTTCAAAGAGATTCTATGACTTGGAAAAATAATATATTTTTGATCAGAAATGCTGGATAAAGAATTTCGGAACACGTTCTTGTGCCAATTTTTACTTTTTTATTTATTTTTTTAAAATATATTATAATAATGATAACAAACAAACAGATTTGGTCGGAGCAGGAAACATTAAATCAGAATTTAATTAATGTTCTTCAGCCATGGCCCCGGTAAAAGATAAGCGCACTTAAGGTCTTCATCATCCGGGCATGTTAACTTTAGAATACCGACCTTATCAGAAAGAAAGGTGAACAACTCTCTAGCCCGTCTTCTCGCATCAGTAAAGTTTCTGTTTTTGTTTCTTTTTCTTTTTACTTACCTTTCTTTGGCACCTGGGGAATGGACATGTAAGGCTGACCACGACCCGGGGGTGGAAGTGTGGAGGCAGAGTCCGCGGCTAAGTGTCGGACAGAAATCACCGGACTGCGAAGGTTGAAATGTTTCAAACCGTAAGAAAAAAAAGGATGAGAAGAAGGGGACGAGACATTAAATATGACGGGAATTAATGTGAGGTAAAAAAAAGGGGGGTATCTGAGCCATCGGTCTTCTTTGTGTTCGGTTCCCATGGTTTGGTTTTGACATGATGGATTTAAACTTGACAAATTACACCCAAAAAAATGGCACGTTTAACAAGAAACTCGGCCGTTTCTTGTAAATATTCATCAAAAAGTGAGCTTTTAATAATAAAAGAAAGAGTATTAAAAAAAAGAAGGGGGATAGGGAGAGGAGGAGGAGGAGGGGGGTGGGGTGTTCTTGGCCGAGGATTCTTGTAACAGCTCGACAATGAATGGTACCCGCTAATCAAACTCCGTCATCACATCTTCTCTGATTCAGGGATCGTCGTTGAACGTTCCCCGCTTTTGTTCGGCCCTTAAAGGGAACCGCTCTATGATGCCGAATCAATAGGACCTGGTCACGACTTGTATATGCGCGATTACAGGATTAAAGGATACTCCAAGATAAAAAGAAGAGGGGTTGGGGGACAAAGGAAAACAGAAAAGAAGGAAAAAAACCCCACGCGTGACGAAAGTATGAAGGATTACGCCGTCAAATGGCGTTGTTGTCGATCTGCTATTAAACATGGCCGTCATTGTAGCTTCAAACTGGGGACCCTAAATCACCGAAATGAAAGGCGCTGATGAAAAGAATCCGTTTTTATTGAGAGTAAAAACGCCGTGGTGAAAAAAAAAAAAAAATAGAAGGGGTACATTAAAGGCATCGTGGCCATTCCTGAAAAGACCTCGTAGTAGTAATTTGGGCGGGGTACGCGAATTTTAAAATCGTCTCGCATGGCATCATCGATTCTTGTACAAGATATCACATATAATGTGGCCGAGACAGGTAACAGAAATAGCAGCAAATACCACAAATAATTCGATAAAAAAAAACAACACTAACACAAAAAACATCAACACCTTTGGCCGATTGCGGTGGTTGGAAATAACCACCTTTCAAAATATTTCAGGTACTTTCTCTGTTCTTTTTTTCCCGTTAATTATTTCGAACACCGACTGTTTTTTTTTGTTTTTTCTAAAGTTTCAGATATATCCTACCAATTTTCAATGTATGTGTGTATGTATATGTGTGAGTGTGTATGTATGTATGTATGTATGTATGTATGTATGTATGTATGTGTGTATGTATGAATGTGGCGGAGCAAAGGTGCGCTCAAAATATAATGGCAGTGCTTGTAGTGCAGCCAGCAGCTGAAGCTTGTTAGGCTGTGGACTTACTTTAGATGAGTACTGCACTATAAAAGGCGACAATACTAAAGTAAACAGTAGCAGCAAAGCAAGAGTAAAATAAACAAAGGCAAAAATCAGCCCCTGTTCTGTCACGCACCTGTCCACACCAATCAGATTTTTCGCTGCTTAGTCACAAAATGTGCGCTCTGGCAGCGATGTCGGTGTCGTGTATAGGGAGAGGGGGCGGAGTGAGCTGTTTGCAGGGATGCTACTGTTAAAGTTGTGCTAGTTAAGATAAAAAGTTATTGTGGTTGTAATTGTTTAACAATTTTAATGCTGATGCTCGGTGTGACCATTGAAGTGGATGGTATGAAGACGGACAGTTACAGTGGCGGTGAGCAGCAGAGCTGGTTATGGTTTTGGCGGTTAGTGTAATGGAGGCGACAGGCTAGGATAGTTGTGGCAGTGGACTGGCTACGGCGGTATTTTCACAGCCGTGGCCTCCGTAGTTTTAGATCTGGCCACAGAATAAATAAAACAACGCCATTCTAACTTTATCCGCCTCGTCCCGCTGGCTGTCCCCACGTGATGACAGCGCCGCGAGGGCGCGCTCCGCGGAGGAGAAGGCACAGTCTGTCGGCTCGTAGGCCATTAACGGATTTTCCGGACGATTGGGCCGAAAAATTAACGATCTCTCCGCGAGCGGGTCCCCGGAGAGAGGACGATCTCGGAATGTTGATTACTGGAAAACGGTTTCTCCGAACGACGATGCGATGAGACAAAAACAAAAAAAAAGACAACTAGGTGTCACGTGGTTATGAAGATGGCTGGGAGTTCGCGCCGGTGACTTAGAGAACGGACAAAATGAGCGACAATTATTTTATGGTGAAAAAAAAAACAACAACAACAAATAATTGGAAAACTGAAAGGAACAATGAAACGTACAGCGGTACCTGAGCCCTGAACTCGAGGTCTTTTGGAACAGCCAGACCGCAACCGAGAGATGAAGAACAGGCGACGGTATTTCAAATTACCGATATGAGAACAATTCATTTTCGATTTTCTATAGCTTTGCTTGTTGCCATTTTTATTTGTAGGTTTTGGAATTTTCTTTTCTTTCCGTCTTCAAGCGTAGTTATGGTATCCACTGACGATGCTTTTCGCCCCCCCCCCCCTCCCGAGCTCCTCCGGAGAGCTCGACAGATCAAAGCAGCAGTCAGTCCATCAAGTTTGTTGTTCGAGTCCCACTCGCGACTATGCGAATAGTACCATCGATGAATGAATACTAAGAGATATTCTCGGAGCTGGTGAAAAGAATAGGATTTCCAAAACGGAAGAATAAAAACTGCGATGACGGAGATAATAGTCCATCAACAATTAGTTTACAATCCCCAATAAAACGAAGTCTTACTTATTATATTACTTAATTAATATTGCTTTGATGGTAATTATGTTATATGCCAGCATTTGCCGAATCTCGCACAAGTTGCCATTGTATGAAAAAGAAGCCCTTTGGCTATCAGAGCCTCGCGGCAAAATGAAATGAAACAGCACCTTTTTTTATCAGAGCAGAAATAGTCTCACTTAAAAATTCATCTAAAATCTTGCTAACTTGCCGTCCTTCATCGTACTATAGACTTACTACTTGTAGCCAGACACTGAGCCAGAGTTAGACAAACTCAAGATCTCGCCTACCATCTGTTACGGGTGACATGGTGTGAAGTCAGTATTTTCGTTGTTCATAGCAGTGATCACACAGAAAGTAAAGATGACTCTTCATTCTGGAAAAAATAACTCTTCAGCTGCCAGGTGACAATAATCAATGTAATTAATTAATTCCTTCATGGTTCCTGCTTGTAGATTCAAATTATGCGCAATGAATGCAGTAATAAATTAAATGCACAAATTAATGTGTATATAATTAAGATGATTTTATTTGCTTTTTAAATACATTTTTGGTTATTTTATTATATGAAAGGGAACCCAATAATTTGCTTAAAACTCGGTTCACTTATCATTTTAATTTGTGTAACTTTTCTTATTTATTTAGTTACTTGCTTCATTCGTCACAATTCCAGTTTCCGACATTATTATCATCATTAAAGTTGATTCGTGTAAGCTGGGAACTATGATAATACATACATATTACAGGAAGTTTGTTTTTTTTTTAAATTATAAATAGGGCTAAAAAAATTTAAATGCCATGAAATCAAACATGTTTGTAAATACCCATTTATTTATTTATTTTTAGTCAGCTTCAAAAATATCATATGAGACGTTGGTACAGCTTTAGGAGTATCTTGGAAAAGCCGCAAATGGACGAAGAGCCGGTAAGTTTCGCAACAGAGTTACTAGACAGGATGTCGTCACACCACGGTCTTCTCCTATGTTAGACTACACTTTGTTAATACGGGAACACTGCTGACATCCACGTTTGACAGTAGAATTGCTCAAACCTGGAATGCTCCCGGAAACAACAGAGTCCCTCTGGATTTAAAGCGCTACGACCCGAGTTTCAAGAAATGAGAGAAGGACACTTACTCGTTTACCTGATGCCATCTAGTCGACTTCTGTCACGACCGACACCTTTTTTGGCTTTGTTGTTACACTACTGCCCTTTTTTCTCTCTTCGTTGTTTTTGGGGGGTCTTTTTGTACGTGAAGATCGGTTAATGATTCCTGCACTTTAGTTGTCTCCCGTTGAAGAGCGAGGGGGGAAGTCCGGGGGGGTGCGTTTCCATTCAGAATTTAAATTCCTCTACTTGATTTATTGCTCGCTCGTCATCTTTGGCAGCACTGCTATGCATTCAAAAGTCCCCGATCTGTCTCTGGGCGTCATACCAAGGATTTGAAGACGCCACCCCCTCTCTCCTATGGGCGGAGACTGTTTTCAAGGAAGGACAACTGAGTTATGGATTTTACAGGTCGCCGCTCACTCCGGCAACATTAGTTTCGGCTACAGGTTTATTGAATAACTATTAACTTGTCGCAGATCCCAAATAAATAAAACTTTTAAAAAACTCTTTGATATTAAAAAAACGATACATTTAAACAAAAATTAAAATAACAAAGTAGTTCTGCACGTCTAACGATCTCAGAACCCGTGTCGTATTACAACATCTCTTTCACCTACCTGTCTGATGCCGCTGTAGCTAATTGTTTTACGCATTACTTAAATATATCTACCTGTGTGCAGTGGTGGCCAAGGCCAAAGGTATCGCATCAATTGTGTTTTTAAACCAAATACTGAGTATTACAGTGTATAAAATACACGCATCTGTACGATAACAAAGCCGACCAGGCCTCGTTTTGATATTTGTAGCTCCGTTGCACCAAACACCTTCTTCAGTGTGTGGAGATGTGGCTGTAGGGCGGATAAGACTCAACAAATGTACCAGTATCTTTTTTGCGAGGAAAGATTACTATTTTAGCAGCAACAAAACAAAACAATTGCTGAAAAGTCGCATTACTAATGTTGACATAACCATGCCTTCTTCCTCCACCAGGGAAAAGAGTCATTTCGGATACTGCACTGATCAGTTTACCTGTCTGTACATCTCTTTTCTGTCGGGGTGACGCGAGGCCGGCCGGCCGCCTCCACGTCCATTCTCTCGGCAAGCGGCGAACTGGAATCGAGGGGATATAATTAGAGCGCACCCTGCAGCCAGACACGAACTCTAATTATTTCCGGTGTTTTGCTCTCGCATTAACATCACGGTGCCTTTTGATGCAGTCCGTTTTAACTGCCCTAAAGTAAAAGGACGCACCTAAACAACGCAATTCAGGCTCAGAACCATTAATGAAACATAGACATAACACGAGCGGCCTTTTATCTTCTTCCCACCCCCGACTGCTCCGGTCTGTTAATCGAGAAGCCCGGAACACAGAGCTGCCACTGTTCCGTGCCGTGACAGGGAGGGATGGAGATTACCATATCCTATAACGAGACAACGCAAACTTCGCCAAACGTTTTTAAAAAAATTATTGGACGCCCGAAGATTATTTTCAATCCCCCTTTTTTTTTTAGTTCTTAGAGCAACTATTTGTTTCCTTTCCCATATTTACGTAAGCCATTTTGTCTCCCTTTTAATGTCTACGCCGGGCTCCTCGTTCCGCCCGAACACCAGCACACGATAACGGGGGCTGGTCGGGGTTGGTGACATACGGGCACTCGGCGAAATATACGTAGCTGGTTGATAGGGATAAATAACGCAAACGGCCCGAAGTTGGTAATACAAATGATTCGGCGAGCGCCACTGTCGCCGTCTTGTGACGCGCGTGGAAACTCCGATCTTTCCGAGCCGGCCGGCCCACCTGGAACGGGACAGACCTACAACAACTCGACCGTGTCTCCGTATCTGCCAGCCAATTATCGATGGACAAGTCGGATTATGCCGGTCCCAAACCTAGGAGACGTTGTTGTTGTTGTTGTTGCCGCTGTCGATCAAACGATGCGGAGAATGACAGACTCGACATAAATATGGCCGCCAGACCGACAAACTTACGGCATTTGGTCGTCTCGAATCAAGACCTTTTATAGGAATAACGAACAGGAAGTCTCGGCGTGCGCTACAGACAGACAGACAGACAGACAGAGTGGTGTTGGTGGAATGGGGGAAGTTCAGCGAGAGTCAGTTGAGAAAGGAATTAATTCACTCCAAGTCACAGCCCATCGTTAGAGGAAGAAGAAGAAAAGACGTCGTCTATGTCTTTCCTGCTAAAACTGTGCTCGGTAGCTAGCCCTTTAAAAGTAAAATAAGGATTAATTCATAAAGTTTAGGCATTAAATGATTTCGGCTATTTATTTATTTATAGCGTTAACTCAGGAGCGTTTTGATGTAAAAATAAGAAAGCTATTCACATAATTAGTAGTCAGCAACTACACTAACCCGGCAAAAGCAATGAATTCTAAAAAAAAAACAACAAACAAACAAATTAATACTAACAGACACTAGATTATCTTGGAAACCCTTGATCGCCCTAGAACAACCGTTACATTAATATATATCTTGAAAGCCAAAAATGTCATAAATTGATTTCTGAAAAGGAAAAAGAAAAGCGAAACGTGGTATCTTTTTACAGCAGTATTTACAGTAAAACCCCGACCGACCTAACGGACAAATAGAGGAAGAGGTGTCCGTTAGATCCGGGCGTTTGCATAGATCTTATTATATATAACGATGTATATGAAAACAACCTATGTATTGAGCACCAGTGAGCAAACCAGAGAGCCTCCGTGGCTTCCGAAGTCCGTTGAATGGGGTTCCGTAAAATGTAGGTTATACTGTATTGTAATTCGAACAACAGGAACATTGTGATACCTTTGTCTTTATCACACGTCCTCCACAATCACCGACTCCTAACCCTGTCAGAAAAGATGACTTTGCCTTCGTTTCGTTGCAGACTGAGCATCCTCTAATTTTAGAAAATATTGAGTTATCTAGCATTTTATCTTTTCTGATTTTCTTTTGCCTCCTTTCTGGTTTATCGGAATTCTTCACATTTAGGGACGTGTGCGCGTACGTGGGTGTGTGTTGTGTGTGTACGTGAGTGTGTTTTAAATTTTCTGAAGTATCGTTCGTTTTGTTGGTCACTTCATCTATAAATATGTTAGATTTATGTCGGCCTAAAGCGCTCAGTGCCGGTTTAAAGATCGAGGAACTACACGGGATCTGCGGACAGAGATTCACCGTTAAATTCCATTAAACGGCCGCCAGCAGGACGCAGCTGATTAATTCTAGAGAGGAGAGAGAGAGGGGAATCATCGACTGCGCAATTATTTATTTACTTTTTTTTTGTTTTCTTTCTAAAAAGTTGATTAATTTCTTCTCTCATGAAATCTATAAATCTTAACGACGGATAAAGATCCTAAATCTTATTAATTATATTGAAATCATCCATGCTCGTTAATTCTGAACGATTTTCCACTCGGCCGCTGTCTGCCTTCTTTCGGCTCGCGTAGGCTCCGACTTTCGTTAGGGCTGACACGGGCTGCTGGGGGCTCGTGTCGCGGTGAATAAATCAAATATGGAGTCTGACCTATGCTGTGAACCATCATCGAGCTGATTAACTTAAACAATGGCCAAGAGTCTTTCTCTCCGCGTTAACTCGGCCAAACCGCGATTCGAGAACCTGAAGACGATGCCCGCTGGCGCAGCTGCATCCGTCGTGGAGAGTCACAGAAATATCTCAGCTCCTGCACTTTGTAGGAGATCCTCTAGGAGTGGATCCAATGATCTCTCTATCGTGGGTCGGACATCGGGATTTAATGCGATTTGTACAGAGTTTGGCATGTGAAATAAAAAAAAAAACACGAACGCTTTTCAAATGAAATTACGGTTAAAATTAGCATATGACGGTTTGAAAATTAAAATCGTCACCGGCAGATTTACCGAGATGTCGTATTGGCGAGAGTTTAGAAATTGGATTTCACAGGCGACGAAGCCGAGACCACTCCTGGCTGCCGATTGCCCGAAGGACACGGCTGCCACCAATATATATTGTAACAGTTATATGCCAGTGTACAGCGAGTCAGTCCACAGTTATAGCTTCCGGTCAGTCAGTGTCTGTGTGCATACGAGAATATTTTAAGTAAAACAGATAATGGCAGAAATAACAACAGCAGCTTCTTTAAATCAAAAGAAAAATATCATGAAAACCAAAAACTTTAATTAATTACAGTTGATGATTTATTTTGAAACTCAATAAAATAGCTTGTCAATTAAAAAAATAGAAGAAATATTTTTAATACGGAGACTGGTCCCAAAATAAGAAAAGAGGTTTGCACATGATTGTTCTTTCACCAAGTGCAAGGCATAGAGCTCCCTCTAGAAACGTCATTAGTAGACAACGGGCACTCCGTGGGTTCGATCGGTCAGGACTTACAGTATACTGCCGGTGAAACTGCACCCTTCCAAGAACCCACACACACAGAGATTATGTAACTTTAGCAAGTTGTATCACGAAAACAAATAATCTTGGATAGAGATTAACCATAACTGGCTGGTAGATTTCAAACAGTAAACGCTTTAACACATCAAACCATTATCCATGAACTTCCATGTCTGCATCCACTAGGATTCGGACAAAGATATTCTCTCTCTCTCTCCATCTCTCTCTCTCTCTCCCCCCCTCTTGTTTATCAGTCTGCTTTTCAGTTTAAAAGCAAAATGTATACATATTTTTATTTATTATTTGTTCTCTGCTCTAAAACTATTCTTGTTTCCTCGCGTCCCCAAACACCCAGAAACCCCTTGTCGTCATTACCAGGATGGATTCTCTAAAGGATGCGTAAAGAAACAACTCTTGATTTTATAAAAAGAAGAAATAAAGATGCCTCCGTCATTGGCCGACTTGGCACTTTCCTGGTTTTCAGTTTGCGACACATGGAAGCTACTCGTGAGAAACACCATCGGACTGGAACCTGATGTCACCAAGCATCTAACCCGCTCTGAAAATCAACGTGGAAACCCCGACTTTCGGGGCACTTTCCACGACAGTCTCCATCCACATATCACGATATAATTGAGCGGACATCATTCAGTGACTAGGAGGGGGAAGGGAGACAACATTCATCGGAACTGTTTCATTTGAGCGACCTCCATGGCCCTGAACCGAACAATTAAGATGCGTCGTGATGGAGCTACTGAGCCACATATGAATAATGCGCTCCCGTCGAGGGGTTTTCTATTGTCTACATTTTAAAGTCAAAAGATCCCCCTTCTCTATCTCTCTCTCTCTCTCTCTCCTCTCTCTCTCTCTCTCTCTCTCTCTCTCTCTCTCTCTCTCTCTTTCCCCTTCTCTTTTTCAAAGACGCCATTTGTATTTCGCCAGCCTGCGTGTATTGTTTTTTCCTCGCTTCCCTATTGTTGGGGAGTGGAGTCCAGAATAACCCCCCTTTTTTTTTATCACAAAATCACATTTGTAATTCTTTGCTTTGTCGGTCGACTGAGCATAAGGAAAATTTGATTTGATTTCACTGGTTCTGAGTGGGATCCCACGCGGACCGACCCCAAGGTACTCCCGTCGAGCTCTCTCGAGCACCGCACAATACGGTTTGTCTGCGCGTTTGATGTCTTTTCTAAACCTTTTTGATTGGCTTTGAATATGACCCCTCCACATTAAAAAAGGGGGGAAAAGAAGAAGAAAAAATCTATTTATTGCTGGATCTTGTCAGGGTTTAAAAAAATGTCCGGCTAAAGATAATGAAGTTGTAACGTTTTTGTGTGTGTGTGTGTGTGTGCGTGCGTGTGTGTGTGTGCGTGTGTGCGTGTGCCTGTGTGTGTGTGTGTGTGTAGCAGTTCTGGAATTGTACTGCGAAGAAAGTGACGACAACTACATTGAAAATGGCGACGACGACGACCGTTAGCGATAGCTGCGAGAGATCCGGAGAATGTCCACATTGGACAACGCCGCCCTCGTTTTCGGTTTAAAGGTAGATCCGGTCTGACGTCACTACTGAAGAAGTGGTATGGCGTTGATCGATTACAGTTAACGAAGCTTAGACCTCTCCCCATCTCTGACTCCCTGATCTACGAGCAAAGCCAAGCACAGTTTCTTTGGTATGGCGCAGCTGGTTTATTCGCTTTTCGAAAATACGAAAAAGAAAAACTAAATACGCAAGATTATAAATTGGTATTCCATTTATAGAAAACGCAGGCGACGTCACGCTATCACTGATTTCCGTTAATTTAAAATATTTAGCAATAATTTGCTTAACTTCGCTTGAAGCTTTGAAATTAAAAAAAAAATCTGTTCCCTTGGAGCTAAAATGTTAAATTCCATAGACGTGAATTAAGGCACCAGATTTCAAAATACAGAGCCGAGATACATAACAATGCGACTTTTAAAGAATGTACTCTAAGTGGTAAGGTTTTATTCATATTAATCTCGACACCAATCACGTACTAAATGACCTCATCCTAAATAAATTCTGTACTTGGTTGGTCAAATTAACTTTGAATACCCAATGATTACGTCCGTCTGAGGTACTTTCAATTATTTATCGTATAATTTCAATAATAGAGAGCGTGTCGGGGTTCCATCTCGTGGGTTACTCTTTTCTATTTCGCCAACAGGCTTACTTTTGTGAACTTTTATTTCTGACTTCGGACTGATTTGCTATGATATCAAATCTTGTTGATTTGGAAATAACCCCGAAAGACCTTGATAATTATGCTTTAAATGTTGCACAGCCTTTTTCGCCAGAGTCTCGTATCCTATAACGAACTACCTAAAATATAAATCTCGTTTCTTTCCCTCTAATTTACTGCAAACCCGTATCTATTAATAATTAGTTTTTTTCAGCTGTTTTATCTTAATATTAGTAATATTAGTATGAATGATCAATCAATGTGTAGATATGATGCCACTTTCTTATTCACAAACGTACCTTTAAAATATCACTGATACTTTTCCGTAAAAGAAACCGTACCGTAATTCCATCGCCGGTCCCGACTTATCTAAGGTAAGTCGTGCGTCTTATCTTAATCTTTGCTAATTCTGGTGATGGTTTTACATTTAATGACAAATTGCATTCTGGTGTTGGTGGTGTTGCAAAGGAGTCTCCCCTTAGTTTTCAAATGGAAAATCAATTTTGAAATGATGCCGATAACTGCAGCAGTTCCACTCATCGGTTTACTTTTGAGTTTGATGACGGAAATTACTTTCCTAGGCTGTTCACACAACAATGGCCGTGTACCCGTAAACCAACATTCAAGTCTTATCGCGAGGTGGAACAGTCTCGTTTCTTTATCATACAGATCCGATTGTTTCTGTTTTACACCGCGCTGAAGTACTTCCAAGACTGAATTTACGTCAGTCGTTCAGGCAAATTTGCTTCGTAAGTGAAAATTCGCCCCTTCGTACCAGTCTGTCGGCTTGTCACGCACACAGCTGCTGTGATTTGAGCCTCTCTGTGTGAGATCCAGTGATGTCTACACTACTGAAGGAAAAACATACGAAATAATGTGCAAAATAGTCTATGAGCCTAAATACTGCTTTTATTTTGGTAAAGCTTCGCCGAAACCAAGAAACGGCGATCGGCTTTGCAAAAGCCTGTGCATCTATCACGGTCACCGGACCTGCCATGGGAATTGTGAGGGTGATATCAGAAGTATAAAAACTTATACCAATTCCACACGATCCGGGGCAGCTGTGTGGAGATAAATTTCTACAGGTTGAATGCACTAGCATCTGATTATCTGTAGATTAAGAGTGCCACAGATATGCGAAGCAGCTATTAAGACCAGAGATGTTTATTTCGGTAAATCAAAGATCTAATTTAAAAACAAAAGTTTATATTGCTTTTGACTGTTCAAAGATATAATTTTATGTCTTGTTATATAATAACTACTAAAATTAAATTAAAGTCTGTAAACTTCTGCTTACCATGCAATCATTGCATGCATAGTCGATACAAATTACAAATATATCTTTTAAAGATGCAAAATAAAAAAAATGATACATCCTGTATTTTTAGGTCGGTTTATTATAATAATTTGTTCTACGGTGGGGTGATATTTCTCATTCTGCTTTGCTCGCTTCACTGACTGCATCCTCTTCACCAACAGTTTCAATGAATAATTCAACTTCTGTAAGTCTCCTCAACCACTCGTAAAGTAGCTGTGTCACGTTTCTATACCACGTGATCATCTAGCCCCTAATGTTCGCGGTCTTATCGTCCATGCACCAGTGTACGTCACCAATGAAAAAATTAAAATTACAATATACTCTTTTTTTTCTTCTTCGGCATGTAATTTCTTTAATTAAAAAAGTGTTTTATTGAGACTTACCTGCATTCTATTTTGGCTTTTTAAAATATTTTCAGGCACCTTTTCCAGCTGAATGAATTTCACGTCTGAAATGACAATTTGAAAAATTCGTAAGATTTCGAACCCGAGACGACCATAACGACGTCGCGAGTTCTCAGTGGCCAAAAATTTGACTGAAATGAAGATACTGGTCTCCGCTAACACCTGACCAGGCAAAAGAGAAAAAAAAGGGAAAATCAGAGTATATACATACACACGTCACCTTAAAGCGAAACATAAACAGAAAGAAAAACCATCTCCCCGCCCAGGTGTACGGAAGGCTCATACGCGATATCCTACTTACATTTCATGATTCTCTTTGTCATACGCTTGATTCTGCTTAATTGAAAAAAACCTACAGATCAAGAGGAGGTGGATATTAGGGTAGACCCCTCCACCTCCGCCTTTAATCGAGATCGCTGGGCGTCGAGGCGAGTTTGAGAGCGCGCCCAGAACGACGCCAGCGATAGCAGCTTCGAGAATCTCGCTCTTCTCTGTAAGAAAACCTTCGCGGTAGCAGCTGCAACAACTTGAAATGTTAAGTGAACAGCGGTTTTAGATCTGACAAGGTCTTTTCTCGGATCTCTTACTCTACAAACCTTTTTTAAATTTTTTATCGGAGTTATTTAAATCTCTCGCCAGATCCGTAAGGTCCGAGTCACGTGGCAAATGGGATAGTTGCTTGGGCACGAGAATTTCCGCGATGTTCGTGATATCGAACTTCACCGGAGGCGGAATTCGAGTGTGCATACTCTGTCCGACAAGAGTGTTCCCATCGTACAGCTGACTAGTCACGGCTGCAGATCGAAGTGGAACGTGTGTGTGTGTGTGTGTGTAGTTTGGTCAAAATAGTCGATAGGCGGCGCTTCTCTTTGTGGATCTACGCAGTTGCCTTGCAAAAACACGAAATCGGCGTAACGCACCGCGATTATCGCTAGAGGGCGCGCGCAACATTTAAAAAGAGCTACGAACGAATATCCGGTGTAGTTGTTTCCTTCTCCTTTTTTTCATTTGCTTCCGATGATGGTGTCTAGCGAGAGTGGTATTTTATCTGTTAGTTTTAGCGTCATCAGAGAGAGAGAGAGAGAGACTTAAAATTCCCCCAAAAATACATTTTTCGCTGTGTATTTAGTCAGGATGAATGACTTTTGCCACTTTTATATACTGTAATTAAATTTAGATTTAAAAAAAAGGTATTTAATAAAAGTACCCAAATGCGGGATTACTAGGGAAAGAAACGACACAGCTGTCCGCGTTGCCAACTGAAAGTCCCTGGCTGCAGGGTCATGTAAACCAGCTCGGTTTTTGTTTTTTAAAGGAATTCTTTATACAGAAACACGCGAGACTGAATTTCCAAACGCAGTATCCCATCCCCACCCTGTCCGGCTAAAATCATGCGCTTCAGTCCTCTTCTGAACCCCTGCCCGCAAAGCGTTCGGCACAATCCGTCGAAAGCAAACCAGAATAGAACTATTCATAATAATAATAATAATAATAATAATAATAATAATAATAATATAATAATAATATAATAATAATACGTACACAACCCTCCCCATTACATCTCATCTCGCCCCGTGTGATACCTGTTACCTATTGACTACCCCGCTACCTGAACTCTCATTCGAGCAAATAGATATTACCAAATAACTTTTCATTTCAAGGTATCTTAAACGATTCGCCCATTAAAGTTCACAACTGAAGTGTATTTATTTACACATTGAATGTGGTAGTTATCCCAAGATGTTTATCTATCGCTGCCGCGTACCTGTTCTATATCTCCCAATCAGCAGCACAAAGCGACGTCTTGTTCTGTTAGCTATTCTTTGTGTTCGCGCATCCAACTTCGACTACACATTGGCACACAAATGAGTTGAATACGACTGCGAGTCTTTTCGATCCGCTTCAAAGGGGTACCGACCCTGTACGCGGATCATTTTGATATTCTGGGTGTCGTGATAGAATATTCGTGCATTGCATTTAACGGTATAATTGATTACAGACAAGTTATTTCGTGTTCAAAGGTCGTATTATGAGAGGCGAACCGGAGCACTGTCGGGTCGCGATCAAAAGCGCCGCCGCTATGTGCGAATAGGTAGCTACAAACGTACTGGCTGATACCTGCGCGCACCTGAATTAATTGCGTATCTGAATCGTATCGGAAAGAGCGGGGTTTGTAAGGCCCGTCCGCGACACATGTCCAAATTTGAAACCCGTCGCGATAAGAGGTTATTAGAAAATGTCAGGCACGTGAGATAAGTCCGTTTTGACTCTATGAACGGGGCGCTGTATTTCGATACCTAGGTGCCCCCCGCCAGATCGTGGACCCTAATAATCTCAGATAGGTGCCTCAACACTGCTGGGTCGCTCCACCTCGCAGGGTTTTGGTAAACATGAAGCGCCGTTCAAAAAGTTTTTTTTTCTTTTTTAAAATTATTATATAACAAGAAATGAAAGCTAGATTATTAATGCCGGCTCTTTAGTCCGAGTCATCGCCTACAGCAGAACTTTATACGAATTAAATGTACATATATAATGGGTTTGCGTTAAAATTTAAAGTGCTTTAAACTAGGAAAAGCCCAGATTTGATGGTATTGAGCCGAAATGGAAATAAAGAAAAGCACAATGGCCCTAACTAGCGCCATCACAGCGTACAAACGACAGAATCTGGATGATGTTAGTAGCCCACCGGCACAACAGGCGGTCTGCAGCAGAGAGTCCCTTAAAGAAATCCCTGCTTTTATTCGATGTCTTGATATCGCGGCTCGTCAGGCAGATTAAAATACTTTTGGCAAATAACTACTCAAAACTAATATTTCTACTCACTAATTAGCTTTCTTTAGCCATAAGCAAAATTCCAATTGTAATTTGACACTTGATCCGACGACAGTTAGCTTCGAGTAGATTGATTATAAGGATCGATGACGTGGGCTGTTCTGATGGGAATTTAGTCAACCAACAGAGAAGTAGCTCTGAACAGACTTATTGATCAGCCGGCTGTTCAATTTTTAGTAGTATATTTTTCATTAAAGCTTAATTATCCAACGATGTATCTCTGAGGAGTCTTATTAATGTGTAGCTCTGAGCAGTCGTCTTATTAATCAGCCAGCGGTGTATATTTGTAAGCAGATGTTTGAACATCTATCAGTGTCGTATTGAGGAGGCATTTAATTTTAAAAAAAATTCTTACGAAATGACATAAACACAGGAGATATTTTGCTTATGAATCTAAGGTCCAAGTAAATTTCTGAACAAAAATATTTAAAAACTATGTTGTTGTTGCTATCATAGATTAATGAACACATCGATAATTGGTAGATACTTATTCTACGCTACTGATGCCTAACCACCGAGTAGAGAAGCTTGCCGTACCATTATTACAGCAGACGGCCAAGTCAGCATTAAATGAACGTACAGGTTAAAATATTTAAGATTATTAATAAATTTATGACTTTTTGTGGCGATTGTTTTTGATGTCTTCCTTTAACAATTCAGTTTCGTACCTTTATTTTTTTTTTACTTCCCCGAAATCTTTTATTTATCGACGGATCAAAGGTAAGAAGATTGCATTTCAAATTAAAAAAAAAAACTAGTTTGAGATCGATCGGTGGAATATCGGAATATGATCACACAATCGCTGCTCGGTTGGAACCCCGACTTGGACGTCAGGAAAAGAGACCATAGTTTAAGGAGGAGATAAAGTGTCACACCGGGTAACAGTAGCCTACCTTGTTACCCGGTCTCGCCTCGTGGTGACACTGACACTTCCGGTAAACAAAGGACACTTTCTCGCTCATACGTCATTATATGGAGGCGTGTGGCTTTCAGAGAACAAGTGGAAGAAACTAACCGGGCAAATTAGAGGAGGGCTGTTCGATAGTGCGTTAAGTTGGCAGATAGGGGGAAGAGAAGGGCTGCAAATATTCTGTCATTTATAGGGAGTTGTTTTTTTAAAGAAATGAATAGTAATAATAATAATAATATTTTTTACTTAAATTTTTTAATAATATTATTTTATATCTGAGTTAATCGTTATTATTTAAATATTTAAAATTTGGTTTGCCCTTTTTGAGTTTCTTTGTTACCCCTTCCCTTCACACACCTGTAAAACGAGTAATGATATAAAAGGGAACAGTTAACATCCAACAATGAAGATATAGGGCTGAGTGACCTAACAGAGTAAATGGAACCGTCCATCGTGGACCGGCAGAAGAAAGAAAGATACATTTCTCTCGGCGCTTTATTTCAAACAGACAAAAAATAGAAGCTGCTGAAAAAGGCAGCAGAACAGACGATGAATATAACTACGATAGACCGGCATAGAAAATATAGCAGGGGGACATTTATAATTTCTGCCAGCCCTTTGCGAGATAAAACTAGGCTGTTCACGGATTTGGGCCGAGCATGGAAGGGATTCCGTAACCTTCATTTCCGCTTCCTTGGCCGAGCTAAAACTCTGGAAGGCAACCGGGTGACGCCAATGACGACAATGGCGATCAACAACGACCAGGACGGTACAGATTCCACGCCGCCGTCCCTGGGTTAATTTCCAAACCAGAAAACACCACGTCGAGAAGCCAAGCCAATCTCCAGGTTGAAAGCTAAGAAAGTTTGTTTTGACGATAAGCTGTACAAACTTTTATTTGTAAGCAACCAAAGGATAGAAATCAAGTGAGCGAGTTTGTACTCAGATCGCCTCAGCAACTTGTTTTTAGAATCTGTGTGTGTGTGTGTGTGTGTGTGTGTGTGTGTGTGTGTGTGTGTGTGTGTATTTCTAGTTTCTTTTCAAAAACTCAATTCTAAGCTGTGACGACAAAGTGGACCTATGGTTGTATTTTCTATCCCTTTTGAAGTGGTCTTGTTTCCTGTGCTGAGCTGTGTTTTGTAATCAACTCAGTAAACTCGCACAGAAACCACTTCACAGAAAAGATGTTATCTAACCTGTATCCATAACACAAAACTCTCTTCCCCCGTCCTATACTTCCATTCTTACGCCAGTTTTAGTATTTTGGTTTGCTCCGCAGGTGCTGGCGGGTTAGTCGGTACCAGCCGGGAGTGCGTTAAGGCGCCGCGCTCCAGCCCTTTCCTTAACAATGGAAAAAATCGAATTCACTGTTTCTTTTGTTGAGCGGCTGTCCCCGGGATGTGAAGATAGTGGAACTGGGTGAAAACCACAGCGAACTGTTTACACCAAAGCGAAGCGTCCTTCCTCTCTACGTCTTTTCAGCGCAGGTTAGAAAGCATTAAAGATCCGTAATAATGGCGCCACTTTGATATCTTCAAAATGAAAACACTGTAAGAACTATGAAGTAAAAAATCAAAGTTCATAAACAGGGTTGCATTTATGTTTCTTTTTTTGTTGCAGTAATAAACCGGCTTCTGGGACACGGTTGTCAGCTATCATATACAACGATTGCTGGCCTCCACTGACTGACTTGGCAATGTCGGACACGCCAGCAGTGCCAATGCGATTTTAAAGCGGATTAATGTCAATGTACTTGATAACACGAGAAACGTGACATCGGCCACCGCCTTATATCCAGCCTACCTATACAGATGGCTTTCTCTACGGCAGTTACTGCAGATGAGCTCTGCTCCTGCTTGTAAATAGGAAGACTTTTTAAAAATATTTTCTCTAAAAGGAAACAAATAAGAAACACAACTAAATTTAAAATATGCATCGGTAAACTGATTCTCGTATGAGGGGATTAGATGTTGCAGTCCTTCGTTGGATTGCTGTGGGTGGGGGGGGAATGAGTCGATCTGATTTATAAAGACGAGTCAGGGTTAGATTTAGACACTTATATTTAAATGTTCTCGACCATTTCCGCCGAGCGCGAAAGGGTTAATTATTATTTTATTTTGAAGTTCGTATTTTATCCGAATATTAGTCAGTTTTTTTGAAAATTAAAAAAATAAATAAATTTAATTAAACAATCACGTGGCATCGAGTGCTATGTCCAAATTTTTAGAACGTTTTCATTTATAAACTATTGAATAAAGATAATAAAATAGATGGGACCCCGCCCGACGAGCGTGGTTCACGTTCGTTGTCATCGGTAGGGGGCTACCGCGATATATCATTTACATCAATATTTTGTTACGGACGGCTGATCGTCTCTTTCACAAAAAAACCCCTTCGAGCTTTGAGAATAAAGTGCAGGTAAGTTCATGACCAGGTAATGTCCGACAAATGAAGCATGTGTGCGTGTGAGCAGTCGTCCTGGTGTATAAATACAGTGGCGTACAAAAACAAATAACGCAAGGGAAATTAGTTCGATCCGCGCTGCAGAAAAAGGATCTGTGAGACAGTAAACTTGTAATTTTCTTGACATCCGGACGACCAGCGCGATCTCTTCTGAGTCTACAAGGCCTCTATATAATCTGTATCCACAGTTCTTTCCTCTCCCACCTTTTTTTTTTTGCGCATGACTACCGCGGTGATACGACTTTCGGCAACACGTGTATTTAAAAGGAAATGTTTGCCAGCTGTTAAAAGTAGAGACTGATCCCGAAAGTTTAGGCTCCTTTTGTATTTAACTAACATTCGAATAACTGAAGTCAGACGTGGACCTGCGGGTTTAAACCTATAAAATACCTATGTTAAGAACTCGTGCGGTCTTGAGCGAGTTAATCGAGTGTCCCACCAAGTCCCCCACTCACGCAATAATCCCAATTTCAGGGGGTCCGTACAACGGGTCCGATGCAAGTAGACGCCGTCGGCTCGTTAAGTTGGACGGTTCGCTTTTCCTTGCTGACGAAATCAGTTATAGGTCCGCGTCGCTCATGAAGAAGCAGCTGCTTCTGCTCTCAAGTCTGCCGGACTCCATATAATAAATAATACATAATATTTACTTATTGAAATACCGTTTGATTCGGAGGAAACACTTTTTTTTATCCCACCCTAACCCCTCCTAAAAATGATGTACAAGAGTTTAAACTTTAGCGGTGATACCGGAAATTATAATAGTTCCTAATATCTTTAGGTCTGTTCATTTACACAGCACTGCCACGTGAAGTTGCTCATATTGGTGTCATCGTGCTGCACTCTTCTTTATCGTTTTAGAAATATTTAATCGACCAACACTCCAACGATTTTGCGTTCATTGTGCAAAGTGAGATAAATGATCGATCTGACTTAGTAAATGTTTAAAAATAAATAAGTAATCGCCCTCGATGCCAAAAGTAATTCTTCTTAACTTAGCTCTTGTTATCCAGTTATCCGGCGTGTAAGAAGTGATTGACGGGCACATTTAAACATAGTCAATGATTAACCACTTCAAATATTGGACAGAGAGAGAGAGAGAGAGAGGAGAGAGAGAGAGAGAGAGAGAGAGAGAGAGAGAGAGAGAGAGAGAGAGAGGAGAGAGAGAGAGAGAGAGAGAGAGATGAGAGAGAGAGAGAGAGAGATGGAGAGAGAGAGAGAGAGAGAGAGAGAGAGAGAGAGAGAGAGAGAGAGAGAGCGAGAGAGAGAGAGAGAGTTCTGCAGATGAAATCATAAAATATACTGAAGTCGTCACAACTGTAACATACCTCAATTACTAAACTACTGATCCCAATTCGGTTTCAAGGCTAGAATTAGAGTCTCTAAATTATCGAATGCACGTAAAATAATTAGTTACACTTTCTTACGTAGAAACTTCAAAGGCCAGTATTTTGTGTCTTGGAGCTCTTTTGAAGTCAAAGTAGAAAAATGATGACGTCAGAACCGACACAAACGCCACGGAGCAAAATACAACACAAGCAAACATCTATGCACAACTACGACGGAAGCAGAGCTGTTCTTGGTCATTTTGGAAGAAATGCCATAGCATGCTTATAAATTT
The DNA here is from genome assembly GCA_018389105.1 of Nautilus pompilius. Classification (NCBI taxonomy): domain Eukaryota; kingdom Metazoa; phylum Mollusca; class Cephalopoda; order Nautilida; family Nautilidae; genus Nautilus; species Nautilus pompilius. The sequence continues at coordinate 213,554 of JACATO010000307.1, read as the reverse complement.
CTGAAATGTATCGAAAGTTTAGATTTAGCAGGATTCTCATAAAATATATGAAAGTGTCGAGCTATTTCGAAAATCATTCTTTATATACGAAAAAAAATTCAATTTATAGCCAGAGTTCGCAGTTCTGTAAATGATAGAACACGTCCACATGTTTTAGCGCATTAATGATGATATAATAGACGTGGCTTAATTAGTATCCATAGTGCACAGAAATTACGACACTTATTCTCGACTCAAAATTGAAACGAAAAAGGTCATTTGGGAAATGGACAGTTTAAGCACCGAGGATAATATTTGGCTTCCTTATTTAAAAAAATTGTTTTATTTTTCAGAAATTATATAAAATATTATTCTTTAGGTTACCGGATACCCAGTTCTCCCTTTCTTAACGCAACAAGCGATACCAGAAAGGTATGTGTGTCAGATGTATTTCGTCTTATCCACCAAACTAAACATATAGTTACACGAGATGTGATTAGAATAGCGCCATTTTTCAGCAATTTCACTAACTACTAAAATGGCGGTCAAAAATGGACCTGTCAAGACCGTAACAACAGTAGTGATATCAAAATTCAGCATTTATTTAAAACGGGAAGCAGTAAACAATGAAACAAAATCTTTCTCTGTCATAACGGATCTACAGGTTGTCAGCTGCTGACGTGATACCATCTGTCACCAGAGGGAACGTCACTTTGTCGTTTTACTCTCAGCTTCACGATTACAGGAAAACAAACCTCTTACAGCGATGTTTCCTTATAACGCTCTTCATCCTGGAGGAGGATTCCTACCTGTTATAATGACCTCTTATAGCGCGCTCCGTTTACCAAGAACGCATCCTGAGCGCTATAAGAGGTTTGCTTGTATTATCAAATATGTGAGAATAGTTATTCGAGTATATATAGTTTACTGTGTGCGCGCGCGCGCGTGTGTGTAATGTCAACTTATTCATTTCATGCTGTCATTTTAGGAGCAAACTTTTGAGTTATATTAATAGGCTTCTTTCCAGCGAGATTCTGAAAGAGAAACCATGCATTTCCCAGATGTTTTCATTCACTGTCAGAAGTTTGAGAAATCTTTTATAAGTTAGGCTGCCCCTTTTCCGCCCACAGAATCATATTCGCGCTTTCTGTAGCGACGATTTCTATTAGGACCGAAAGATTCCCAACTACAATCGGGCCGATCCGCATTTACTGGCTATAAAGGTGGCCCGCGCGCGCAATTAGCCTCATCCTATCGCAGCATTCGCCGTCACGCTGGTTGCTCAGCGCGACGTAACATCATGTCAGCCATCGGGAAGTATCCAAGCGTGCACGCCGGCCGTCAGATGGGGTCTCGGAGATAACAGGCGAATCCACGAACGGCGGCCATCTTGATTAAGACGATAAATGAACCACACCCGACCCCCCCAGTGTAAGTTCAGCCACTGATCTAAGTGAGAAGGGTTCGGGTTTGTTCTAGATAGGTCGCCACTATTGAAAACCTCGCTAGAAGGTACGATCAACGATAGAACTTCGATGTAAATCGATCAAAGCTGCTGTTGTGCTGTCAGTTATTTTTATTTTTTTATAATTTTATCTTTGCCGCTGTTTTTTCCCCTGTGTGTGTGTGCGCGCGCGCGCGCGAGCGACCCGTCATGCTCAGCTTCCTCCAGACTTCACGGTTCGTTGTCCTTTCTTAATTTGCAGTCTCCTTCTAACCAACGACTTCTTCTCTGACTTTCCACCAAACTTATATTTTATAATTTAAGTTATATAAATTACCAGACTAATTAATTACTGATTTAGGTGAAGTGGTAGTGTCGTCTGCTTTAGACATCCAATTAACTGAAATTTAAACAAATTACTGATTTGGACGAATTCTTAATGTCGTCTGTTTTAGACCCCTCCAAAATTCATTGTTAAAAGAATTTATGATTCAGTAGAATCGTTATTGTCGTCTGCTTTAAACCAAAAATTAAAATTCATTCCTAAGCACATTGCTAATTTAGTAGAATCATTATTGTCGTCTGCTTTAGTCTAGAAAAAGAGTGACTCTTAATCAAGTTGCTGCTGATTTGATATCGTGGTCTGCTTTAGACCGACACCTTTATTTTCGAGTTAAATGTATGAACAGTAATTTAATTTCTCGAAAGGGAGAAACAAAAAAAACAAGGATAAAGCTAAATAAATAATATTAATGTTAAATCAGCCATACAAAGGAACATAACAAAATTTTTGAAAATGGAAAAAAATATTGGAATCCGTGAGAGAAACACATGAACAGGGAAAAAGAGAGAACAACTATTGGCATCAGAAGTGATTGTATGTTTGACAAATCATGTGAAATTGCTAAATAACAGATGGGAAACGTTGAGCAAACATCACAGAATAGAGTGTCCCTTGCATTAATTTAAAATTGTTTTTTTCTTTATAATGAACAATCTTTAGCCTGTCGCCATCTTGGTGTATTCTGCAAGAGACCCCTATTCAGTTCCATCGCCTTTAGCGCTATTTCATTTGTTTATTTAATGTATTTGTTTACTACAAATAAAAGAAAACGACAGCAACAACAAGAACACAATGATGGAAATTCTAAACCCTGTCTTTACAAGCAAATAAAATCGTGGGTCTTTCTGAACATTGCAACTTCAAAGGACATTACAAAAGGCAAACGTAACGATCATTAGAAACTGGAGAGTTCTTAATGTCGATAAATGAGGGAGGGTTTGTGGCGAAAGTGAATACACACACACACGCACACACACACACAAAGGTCCATAAAGGCGTTATTATCATTTATCATTACAATAGTTCTACTGACGCTGTCAAAATCATATTACGCAAGGGTCCTTCCGCGCGTTAATATCACAAAGTGCATCGTGGTGACGTCACAAGCAGATTTATTTCACAGTTAGAAGTCAGGGCCAGTCGGTTAGAACCGGCTGAAAGCAGAAATAAACAAGGCTTGAAATGCTGGGTGACGATGTCTTGTCATGCGGCTTCGCAGTCCTGTCACCAGTGGGGTAAGCGAGGCTGTGCGGAAGACGTACACGAGAGGAATAGGTCCAATAGGTCAATTCAAGTGAACTTCAATGTTCGCCTCACATTTCGGCTACACTGTTCGAAACAGTGAAATCAGACACGTGTTTATAAATCAAGGTGTGCGCAAAAAAAACAAACAAACAAAAAGAACCTCTTAGATCTTTTAGAAATCTTTTCGTTATTCAAGTTACTAATCCTAATCATTATGTCTATAAAAACGACTTGAGAAATGTCCTTTGTTCTCTAAGTAGACAATAAATATCTATGATGGCCAATCGAAAATAAATGTAACCGGATTATCATTGACGGAAAGTGGAAATTTATGGAGGTTGACAGTAGAACGATAGCACCGGCTGTGTGTAAGCGATTGAAGGGGCTGATTTTCCTGCTAACTATGTGGTTTATTTTTAATTTTGTTGTTTTCCTTTTCTTTGTTTTTGGTCTGTGTTTCAGTGTTTCTTTTCCCTTCGGGGATATTTTTTTGGGTGATACCTTCTCATTTTTCCAGAAAAACAACAACAAACCCATCCAACGCGATGCTATAATTATTCAGATGTAGCTAGGCCCCTCTAACCACGCCGGAAACAAAAACAAACAAAAGGATTTACGATAAATGGCCGAAAAGCAGTAGAACCTTTACTTACTACTTACCACGTGGTCTTCTTACTTCCGCTTCTCCATTGGGCGCCGTCGCTAACGTTCGACTAAGAAAAAAAAAACATGTGCGCGGCGCATGCGCATATCATAATAATAATAATAATATAATAATAATAATATAATAATAATAATAATAATAATATAATAATAATAATAATTTTCGAGTTTTAACCAGAAAGTCTACAGCTAGAAAGAAATATCCTCTCCCCCACAACTTAGCAGACGACACCAGCTCACTTCCACTTCTACTTATGGAGGCAAACAAACTTTTTAAAACGTGTTTTTTTAAAAAAAAATATACAAATAATCGATTCAAATTTAATTAATAAAAATATTTAAAAATTAATAAAGGTGTAGGATGATAGGTAGACGCTATTCTACAATGTGGAGCACTCAATCGTTTGCACAGCCATCACAAAAATAGAAAATGTTAACCACACACACACAACATATATAAATACTTTTAGTAATAAAGTTACGAAATCAGTCGTAGTATATTTGGATAAGAGATCGATTTTTCCTCTTGTACAAGCATTGGTACTTATGCCTTTTCTTAGTGACTAAGTTCAATTAAAACGGTGTTAGAGGGTAATAATCATCAGTCATTTCCGGCCTCTCTGTTCGCTGCCATTGTCGGTAAATATCCAAACTCGTTCTCGCAAGAGAATTATGCTTTTCTAGTTTGTTTTTTTTTAAATTTAAGAGCCATTTATTATTATTATTATTATTATTATTATTATTATTATTATTATTATTATTATTATTATTTATTATTATTATTATCATCATCATCATCTTAATTTTAAATTTAATTACACAATTATGTCGCTCTGCAACTGTTTCCTTTTTTGATTGCTGAGCGTGAGGGGTGGTGGTAATCTGGTGGGCGTGCCAAAGATGACTTCTCCAGTTCGAATTCCGGTCGGAACCGTCTCGGTCCGACGTACCTGTGTGGCGGGGTTTCACCTCCCTCTTTACCAGCCGGCCTCGTGCGTTTTCTCCGGAATCTCCTGTTTCCTTCCTGCATTTAGAACCTTCGTCGGTAGCCAGGGGTGTTGTTGAAAGTTTCCTTCGAAATCACCGCCTTGGAAGCACCGAGTTCGGGTGAAGACATTTGTGTCCTTTTGTTTGTGGCGATGGCTCACACACAGCGAGCTGCGCGACCTACAAGTGGAAGTAAGAGCAAATCTGCTGCGATGTTTAATGTCTTTCTCCCCTTTTTAAAGACCTGGCTGAAAGTAGGCGAAAGTGCTTGATGCACAGCGACTTTGATCGCGCTGACGTAATAACTCGACTAGGAATCTTCTTACTGAGCTGGAGAAGGGCGAACCACATACGCTAGCTAAGCTACTGGGAAAATCTGTTGATTGTTCGTATCGTTTGTCAGCAAGCGGCCAACGCTCTTTCTCGACCGTTTTCTATTAAATTTTAATAGTATCTCTAATAAAATGGTTTTCTCGTTCAGAAGTTTAGGATAATATGGACATCAGGCCAGCAGCCATTGCCATTTCTTATATTACTCTTGCCCTCTTGTACTTCCGGTAAAAAAAAATCATGGTGTTAAAATTTTGGCAACACCCAGAAACTCTGTCCACCAAAGACATCGCAGAATTTTCCTTGGTTCGTCAAGTGTAGGCAACCTGCTCTTGGTGGGTTGGTGTGATCAACCAAAACGAAACTCCGTCCGTTTATTCGCAGGTGCGTGATTATTTTTCACCGTAGGATTACGTGTAATGTTGATGAAAAGGAAAATACCTTGCTGAAAACCTGAATCAGCAGGTGAGCACTTATTCTGGATATTTGCAAAGATTTATTAAAAGTAAAAGGGAAAAGATTAAAACCACCAATGGAATAAAAAAATATACAGGTAAATAAATTATAATTTAAAGCAATTTTGTTTGGGTTCCTCAGTCAACTATTAATATAAAAGGCGTTTACTTCGTTCTCTTAATTGTAAACACAAAAACAAGAAGAAAAAAACCAAATTGATCTGTCCCACGTTTGTGCGAGAGAACTATGACCGTATTTACTACAATACCAACTTGATCTTCTGTTTCTTAAATCCATATCATCTATTTATTCTCGTTAATACCCCCCCTGATAGTTCTTCTCAAGACATTGCAAATATACCTGAGAAAAGACATTTTGTGTATAACTGGGATATCTTGCCTTCCAGGAAACTTTTTTAAAAATCACATATCAGAAAAATATCAAAGACAGTAACAAAAACTATGGTAAACGTGCAAGTCGGCTTTCAAAAGTTCTTTCTCTCTACCATGAACAAAGTCGTACCATTATTCAACGTGAAAACGCTTGTTATACCGCAGACTGAACTAACCCTGGAAACACCAGACGTACCAGCAAAGACCAGCACCTTTAAACATCCCAGGTGTATACTAACAGCAATCGTGCGTCGAATTTTGTCGGAAGTTACGGAAAAAAGCCGCGAAAACATTTATTTAAATGTTACAAACAGGGTCAGGTGGTGTAGCAGAAATATGTCGGGCTATGCGAACGACTCTCTCGACTCATGGAGATGTTGTAGATGCCCTGTCTCAACGGATATCAGCTCCACACACGGACGACTCGGTCAGTCGATCTTGTTCGTGGTTTTATTCGTGCAAAAGGGGCGAACGACTATCAGAAAAACTGCTGAAGAAGTCTGAAATTTCCTACGACAAGTGGTCAGTCGGTTATTGCAGGAGATTTGGAGATGTGTCTTGTTTCTGCAGAGTTATTTTCTACATCTTTTCGACGATGAGGAAGAAAGGAAAATCGTCCACTTGTGCGCCGGCATCTTAAAGAGTAAGCAGCAAACGACCTAGAACTAACTTCAGAACATAATAGCGGGTGATGGAGCATAGGCTTACAGTCATGCTCCCGAAACCAAGAGACAATCCTTCCAAGTAGAAGACACCATCGTAAAGAAAGCAAGAGAAGTGAAAATGAAAGTGAAGACTATGCTGAGAGCGGTCAAGAAACGATACTCCGCCATCCTTTTATTCTGAAACGTCGGACAGTGAACCAGGTGTTCTACGCAAACGTTTTGCTACTACTACGAAAAGCAGATCGCAGTCAACAGCCAGAGAGGCTGAAATACAAAAACCTGACGGGTCACTTATTCCTACTTCACCTTGCTTGAACGCCAGGAGCCGGCTCGCGCACCACTCTACAGGTAGTTCAGACTAATCAGCACTCACCTGGTCTATGACATCAGGATTCTGTGGATATGATACAACAGCTTGAAAAGTCAATAATTAAAGCGCAAGTAAAATCTAGATTTATTTAGACAAGTGTTACGCTACTATACGCTCTCAATTCCAATACGAAATAATCAGTCCTGTTATGTGAATGCACCCTACAACGGATAACTGACCATTCCTGGTTCAGCAAGCTCTGTACGCCAGCGAGTTGTTTTCGAGAACTTTCGCCACTCGCTCGCGCCTCGTCTAATCACGTGATCTCCGGTCAAATGACCCCGTGATCATCTGACGGCTCGTACCCATCAGTAGGAATTTCCAGCTCTGTGAAAACATGTGCAACTGACTGATGCAACCTGCACTCGCTCTCTTCGACGATAGCGGAGTGGCCAAGATGGTTGCGTAACCCGAAATAACTGGAATCGTCTATTGTCTAACCGTCGGTGCACCGGCCCCGCCAGACGAGGAGGATTAGTTATTGTCCGTGTGGCGCTAACTGGCTCTGCGCCCAGTCACGTACGGTCGTAATGTAAACTGCGCTGGGTTAGACCGACACCAACGATGGTACTTGTACCGAGTAGTATCAATATACGAAGAGTGGGGGTGCATATGGACACCAAATAGTACACAGACTTAAATGTAACCATGCCACGACTAACGAAATGTTTAAGCATTTTCGTTTCTGATCAATCAGCCAAAATAGTAGTATAGGGGAGTGTGCCAGCATTTAATGAGGTTCACCTCCAGTACAGGTCTCATTAATATCAAAATTAGGCTTCATTACCCTATTATATTACAGACGCATTTTTACTTTCCAAGTTAGAACCTAATTATTTTGCTTTAAAAAAACGAAAGCGATTCAGTATTCTTCGCCGCCACTCTATCGTCGTCTTCTGTCTATTGACGCAAGGTTACACTCGCATATATATATATGAGAATGACCGTGCACTGACCAGTTACTGGTAAACATAGGCTTGGTTTACATCTTCATAACAGCGCCACAGGGGAAGAGTTGCTCCCTGTTTCACATTTTTTTTTTTCAAAATCATTTGCAGTTCATCACACTAATTGTAATGTAGTATTGCGGAGAAAATAGATCTTTTGTTAAGGGGAGAGGAGCAAGATGGCGTATATATCATACTGGGGCAGTCGCCATTAACCTTCTGCGATACAAATGGCAAAACGATATGATTAGGGCTGGTGCGTTTGGAGTCCCATTTGTACCGATCAGCCAGTCCTTTGACGGAATATGAAGCAGCGCCGGGTTATGGTAGTGATAATGTCAGGATCGCGGCACGTGGTGTCCGACTCGACTTCCGATAGCCATCTATTTGCCCATTCTAACCCTCACCACCCCCCACCCCGCCCGCATCGAGAACCAGTCCAAGCCGCAAGACGGAGCGCGAATCGTTTTTGGACCGGCTGCTGATTTAAGAGCTCAAGAGGTCGTGAGTTTCGCTGCCTTTCTAGCAGGAATCCCGCAATCTGATAGGGCTGGTCGGCTGACCGGTGGCCGGAGGGCGAAAACGCGTGCGCATCTACGGGGCAACGAAAATAGTAATTAAGGTATGGATTTACGGGGATTCAATCATTTGGAAAATAAACCCAGCAATAAAAAAAAAACCTAATTGGGAGAAAGAGGGAGAAGAAAACACCGGGCAAAAGGAAGGTGTGACCGGCGCCCTGGAAGGAGAGATCCGCATCGGACTAAACATTTGGTACACTTTAGTGACTTCTTTGTTTAATCATATGTATACATATATATATATTTTTTTCTTTTTTTTAAAGCAGTAAATAAAATTGTTTTCCACCTGCTAATATTGTGTGTCAGACTCCACAACTTCTAAAAGCGTATAGTCAGCGCGGTTCCATTGTCTCCGGCTAACGGCTCCAATGTCGCCATCTATGTTTTGTGACGAGATCTGGCTGCAGTATGTTTACGCCACACACACACACACACACATTTATGCCCTGGTGAACGTCTTGCAATAACGAAAACAACAGTCAAATATTTCTTAAGAAATTAAAGACTTTCAGGTATTGCAACGTAAAATACCCAACTAATTAATATTTTCAAGTTGCGTAGAGAAGCACTCAGTTCAAAGCCGAACACAAGTAATCGAACGGGGAACGAACTACAGTATTGTGCAAATTAATGTGAACATGAAACAAAAATTATGCATTTCCATTGCTTTTATTAAAACAATACAAGCTTTAAAAATATTTATTGTCATCTATAGGCAGTTGACTATGGCATACTCTCGTCATTCGACTTCTGCCTAAGTTATATTTTCGTCAGTCGAGAGATATCCGTTCTGTGTGTAAGAGTTAACTTTGGTCATTCCACAATAAGGCTGTTAAGAAATAAACAAAGCACAGGTTCAGTATCCCCATCAAAAAAAGACAAAGGAAGAAGAATACGGAAAACCACATTCGTGATGAAAAATTAGTATCATTGAGCTAGCAGGATCTCGGAAAATCTAGTGACGGGCTCAACCAGGAAATGGTAGCGGCAGGTGTCCAAGTATCATCTGACTGTAAGGCGTGGATTGTTTGACTGAAGGAGCGCCAAGCCAAGAAACCTATGAAAGAGCGAGCAGTGGGCGAGCGACATACCTGAAAAGGGGTTAGAGAGCGGGGTCAGGAAGAACAGTGGCGAGGAAACTGGGCCAGATCTAAACCCAATCGAAAATCGATGGGCGGCTATATGTAAGACTCTGTTTAGAGAACCGGGTTGTACAATTAAATATACGATCGGGTCTGACATCCAAGTCAGGTTTTTCGACGAAGAGATAAAGGAAATCTGTGAAAAGTTGGTGCATTCCAAAACCCGAGTGCGTTCAAGGCGTTACTAAGGTGGAACAGGTCGTACCAAGTATTAGGGTTCGCTCCGGTCTTTAAAATATGTGCTGTTTACTAAAGACCTTTTTTCATACTGGCCATATTAATTTGCACGATACTGTAGAACTTTGTCTGCTTAACTTACGTGACAAAATACTTCAGCGGGTAACGTTTATATATACATGTGTGTGTGTGTACATCTCATCATGTGGAAAACCTGCGTGACTTCAGGTTACGTATTGTAAACAGAAATTAATGGCCTTGTATAACGTAGAAGACAGATTCTTATTTTGTTATGTATTTATGTTTAGAAAACCCAGAGCATCCTTGTTAAAGGTGGAGGGTCGTAAAATATCGAAATAAAATTGGTCGTGCGATTTCGAATACTTCAGAGAAAAACTCTGCTGACGTCTGTGGTTTTGACTTCCTTGGCAACAGAGGCCAAGTAAACTAGGATTCTAACAGTGGACACCTGAATCAATTCTTTCTAAAACTATGTTTTGGACACATTACCTCGGTTTAACAATCTCTTCTTTTTATAATACATTATTATTATTATTATTATTATTATTATTATTATTATTATTATTATATTATTATTATTATTATTATATTATTATTATTATTTTGAAGAAAAGAAGCCGTGTAAATAGAAGATTTTTTAAAGGCTCTGTTATTGTTTACGCCGATGCCCTCGTTTCCTTCCCCTCCCCTGACAGACGCACAGTCGTCATTCCGTCAAAAACCTGCCCCTGTTGCCATTAATCCGGAACAAACGTTGGAATTATCGCGCTGCAGCTAACCTCGTGACCTGACGTGTTTTTAGCCGGCCGGAAGTGGATCAGCCACCACTGACTCGGCCACCCAGCCGGAGACCGGCCTCCTTCTGCCCCATCAACCCCCTAATCACGAGTCCGATTGTAAGGAACTCGGCCCATCGCTCCGGTATACTTACTCTCTTACCCTGCCGCTTCCTCCTTTTTTCTAAATGTCGCGCCACGAAACCGCCATTGAGCATTTCCATGTCCAGGCAAATAATAAATCTAACCCTAGACAACGCCATGCCTATCAGAGTCCACCCCCACTTTAAGTACATTTGTAAAAAGAACTTTCGGTTTTCTTTTCCAATTTAAATTCGGAAATTTCGTTATCACTTTCCTTCTATATATTTTAAATATATATACACTAACGGCCATAATTATGGTCAGACCAAGAAGACTGATTGTATGTAACACGCTTTGCCGTGTGTATATTTTCCAACAGTCACGTACTAATAAAGGAATCGTGTGTTTTGTGTAACCGGTGAGCCAATATTCGTGGCCCCTAGTGGTACATATTCAGCGTGAATGAAGAGTTATCATTTTTGTTCTAGCGTCATCTGATAAATAACATGTTATTCTCATGACCTTTTTTTTTTTTTTGCTTCAGGTGTGTCCGAAGACGTACGTTTCTCCTCAAAAGTGGTTCCCGGTGTAGAAAGGCACCACATCACCTTCATTTGTAGTGCATTGATATGGTTCTCCACTAGGACGTACGCCGTTCCATTGAATAATACACCGAAAGCTTTTTTTCCGTTTCCATTTATTTTAAACAAATGTAATTAAAAAAACTAAATTAATATGCTTTAGTGATAGCGAAATTTAAACGAATTTTTACTTCATAGATTACCTATAATCAATCGATTAACTTTATTTGCAAGTAATAACAAATTAAAGAAATGATTCAGTACTTTAGGTAAAATCGCCTCCTTTGATATCCCTGACTAACGATTAGAGATTCAGTGTTTGTTATCGATAATCGATATTGGCTGTCAGGTATCGCTATCAAACCTTTAATTTTCGTTTTTCTTTCCTTAGCTTTGTTCCTGCCTTTTGTAGAGTTGACGAAACTTGTTTTGCAGTTTCCATTTATGAAATTTGCATAGGATATTATACCCAGAAGTATTTTTTCTTTAAGGAGGAATATTTCCTACACTGATATCCGTAGCAGTTTTATATCAGTTAATATATTAGCTAGAAAAAAGAAAAAGAGCACTGTCGATAAACAGACTTAATTTACTCCATAGTTAACACATGATGTGTAATAACTTTAAGTTATAATAGCATTTAAACGTGTACAGGCAATGCCATAGCTTTCCTGTCAAGAAGTCCACAAACTACACCATTTACGTCATAGTTGCGCTGTGTGGTTCGGTTGCGTCATAGAAGCACATGATAGCGTACTGTGCTTACGGCGTTGTTATGGATTTTGATGTCACCACTTTTCTATCCTTACTTTAAAAGAGAATGTATACGCGAGATGGCAATCTCCAAAGTATCGGCATTGATAAATTAATTCATAACTTAAAAAACAAAACAATAATAACTAATAGTGACGAAAGTTAGAACGGTGCGGAATAGGCGAAAGTTTGCCAAGAAGCTGATTGTCAGGGTTCTGAAACTGTTTCGAAAAATTTTTATACAAAGATTATGAACTTGGGCAAGATTTTCATGGTTCTGGATTTTCCACGGTACAGCCAGAGCTTCGTTAAAACCGAACTAATCGAGAAATAATAAATGAATTTAGAACTTCTGAGCTGACTTGTGTCTACGCACCAAGTTAGATAAAAAGTTCGAGGGAACAGAGGAAACTATGTTAGACACGTATCTAGAACCACCAGACACTACACGTCAATAAAAGAGGGACAATGTGTGATCAGAGTTCCGCCCCGTCTACAAAAGGTCGTGGCCGAAGAGGGCGCTGTAGGCAGCCTACTTCGCTTATTGATGTCGAGCATATTCAGCGAGAATGGATTAGTCGACCTAAGCTCGCCCACAATGGACATGATTAATGACCAATAAGGACAACAAGGAGAACCCGGGCGAGCGCCGGACGGCATTTTTTAAAATTTAATGAGGCGCAGACGATCGCCTTCTGAAGTTGTGATCAAATTTAACGGTAGAGCCGTTCCATTTTATTGAGACCAATCCGGAACAATCGCAGAGGATCGACCGAGGCAGACACGCCATCTCTCGTGGCGACCGCTCTGAGAGGTTCAGAGATTACAGAAGAAGAAAAAAAAAACATCTCATCTTGACCATAAAACTTCCACAATTGCATTATGTGAAATGTGTAGGCGAACAGAATACTAAAACTGATTTATACACTTATAATTGTGGATTACTTTCAAAGAGAACGCCCCTGATTCTTTTGTAAGGCGGAACGGCGCACCCACCCCTCCTGTCTTATATAAACTCACCAGGCTCCAAACCTTTCAGCGTTTTAAAAGGGTTAACGTTATTAACAATCATCTTTATTAGATTTGTTTTACGTACCTATAGCGCCTACTGTTGGTGCTGCCTGCCTTCGAGAGACCTGGACCCTTTCTCGATAAAACGGTGAGAAATCTGGGCCGGTAACCAACCCTTTCGCTGGCTTGCCCCTTAAACAATAATTCCAGTAAATCGTTAAAATTAATAAAATCATAACGCAGGTATTAAATCGATTATCTATCCACTTACCTGGCGAATCGTTTGTTTATCCATTCTTGTAATCAGTCATGTGTTGTTTAGTGGTCTAATCAAGTATTTAGTTAGTAATATAATTAATTCTTCTGCTAGTTGGTTAATAATTGTTTTCTTGTTTATTTCATTGCGTTTACATTTTATTAACGTCTCAGTTACTAATAAATCTAGCTGAGCCCCAGCCCGGGAACTTCCGCACACCGCGGTGTAGTAAGAAGGAACTAATGTCTTCAGTAACTTTATGTTAATTAAAAACATCTCTACTTACGTGAGTACAGGTGTGAGGGTGAAAAGCGGTTCCGAACAACACAGAAGGGATTTTGATTCTGTAAAACGGAGGATGAAGAGAAAGATTTTTAAAAGACCAATACATAGATTACAGTTGCCAAGGATGCTGTAATAACAGTCTAAACACGCCTGCTCAATATGCGATAGACGACTTTGGTACATATCGCTGTCATTGAAATACGTCAAACCGAGCCGGTGTCGACCGGGATTCGAACTCGGTCCATTAACCTTAGCAATCCAGTAATTACTATTTATTAATTTGCGTATAAAGAAAATAACTACCGACTTGTTTCACGTACTTAGTTATCAAAGCAATCAAGCCGTTTTTGACGACGGAGGCGAGAGATTTCCATTTATTTATTTTTTGTCTCCTGGAGATTAGAGTCGGAAGGAAGACGTTCAGCTCCGGGACGTTCGCTGGTGGCGAGGGTTGGTAGAGTTTCATAAAATCTGCTGAAGAAACGTTTTACCCAGCATTAAAAAAAAGAGAGACAACACCTTAATAGCGGTGATACAACTGACTGAAATAAACGCACACTTCGGGGAAGCTTCCCTGCCGCCGATCCCTCGTACAGGCGGATAGAAGTGGTCTTTTTAAGGACACGGCCCCATTACAACGAGACTGAACACTTTCTCAAGGTCCGTCTAAAATGCACCCAAGGCAGACAACTCTGCTCGGGCAGACAGCACCCTTCCCTGCTTCGCTGAGATGATCTTCCGAAACATCAAAGCGACAATAGAGCTTCTAAGGTCGGATCCCCGTCTGTTGGGAAGACCACAAGAGTAATACTCGGAAACATCGGGAAAAGCGGCGCGGGACTATTAGCGGGGAGGCAAAGATTTGTCTCCTCTTTGTAACATTAGCGTTTTTTTTTTAAATTAATACTTGCATTGTCAACAGAATAGTGTAAATAATTCAATAAATAAATTATTACTTTACTACCGTGGGGTGTGTGGGGTGTGGAGGGGACTCACGGATTACAGAGAGACCCCGAGAGAGAGGCAGAATCTTTGGATCCGACGTAAATTATCAGTACCATTTGTGGATCTTGCTTCATGGCTCTGTATCTGAAAATAATCCCTCACTTTTGAATACTCCAATCTCGGGGACAGCCAGTAAAAACCTCAATTCCTTTATAAATTTGGGTTTCGTTGTGTGTGTGTGTAGAGAGAGAGAGAGAGGGGGGGGACTGTTTGTTTATTGATGCACCTTACTGATTAATTATTCCATAAAAATAAAGTTATGAAAAGAGAAAAGGTCACGTTGAACATTCACATGTCAACCGGTCGAGCATCTCGCCCGTAGATAAAAGAGATGTTCTCAACATATTCCATGCATAGAACTACTGCAGGTGCCGTTTTAGGGAGAACATTGGCCCCGACAGATAAAAGTTAAGAAATGAATGAGTTTGGGTTCATGAGAGAGAGAGCAAGATTTTGAAATCGGGAAGTCGAAAAAAATGGCGTGACCGTGAAGAGCAGGGGCGGTAATGACGTCACGTCTTCCGGTTGGTCCCGCCGACTTTAACGCTCTCCCTTGGTCTGAATAAATTGGTTGTCTCTAGCGTTTGTGTAACTGCTTTAAAGTCAGTTATAAGACATTTCTCCATCCTTAAATATTACCGATAGTACTGTTATTATTTCATGAGTGCATAATATCAGGAATTAATTCGTTTAAAACAGACAAAAGAAGAAAAAGTGTAATAAATAAATGGTTCTTACCACGCGATGTCAGATATTGTATGATTATTCAAGGTTTTTTGGTGAGCAGCGATGTCCGGATGGGTTTGTAACGCAGGGCGTGATTGGTTCTGTTAAGAAACATGAAGTCAGTTTTGCCTTCGGACTGCCGCTGTGCTGTTTGTTGTTGTTGTTGTTGTTGTTGTTGTTTTTGTTGTTGTAGTCTACTATAGTTAGTTCCTATCAACAACGTCACGCGAGTTGATTGATACCGGCTCCTACCCCCGGCGCTGTTGAAGGGGGGCGGCAGCGCGAACAGAAATACCGCCGTCCTGGCGAGATTAACGGGATCTTGTCAACATGGCGTCTGGCCGGCTTTCGGGGAAATGTTTATAGAGTCTCGCGGAGTCAAACCGCTATCACCGCGCCATTTGATGACGCGCAGGCCGCAAGTCTCGAAGCTCTGTTCTGGGAGATTTGTCGGGTCTAGGTAGCATCACATGTAAGCCGAGAGGGGCTCCTAGAACCTTCCAGAGGGTGGGTGAATGGTTCCAAAAAGAACAAACAACAACAGAAACGAATAAGTCAGATGGCTTTTCCCTCATTTGCACCTTTCCGTTCTTACGCTTGTGTTTTACAGCAGCATTTCAGACAATCGTCCGGTGATTGCCATCAATAAATAGGGATCGAACGAGAACTAATTCAGTAATGAATGGCGAATTTATGGCCATGCACAAACGGAACGTCTTACATTACTTCATCTTCCTCTTTGCGGCGAACAAACTGATGACCAGTCAGCAGACTTAATATTAATAAAAGCTGTGTTTATAAATAGTTAATCGATATACATCTGCCAATGCCATTTTTCTCCTGGAATAATTCGAGACATTTCTTTAATTCTTTTATAGTACTTTCCAGGAATATCTAGAGTAAATGAAATTCTTTTTCTGTACAATGAAGGAACTCATTCATTTACTTATTTGGAGAGAATAATATTATTTTACGACACCAACACTACACCTTTAAGTTCATATTTAGTGGAAACTGCCTTTTACCATTATTTCACTTGGAACAGTTTGTAAACGGAGTTTAAGCATCTAAACTCTTAAATACAATAGCAGAGGTCAGCCTCATCTTGTTTTGCTTCTCTTATCTCTTAGTGTTTTTTAAATAGTTTCTGTTTCTGGAGGGACTGAAACACACTACTCTGCTACGCGGTCCGACTTTGGCATGCGCGGGTGTCTTTTCCTATCATCTAAAAGCATATTTTTCTTGAGGTGGACAGGGGAGGTTTAAGCACAAGGTCGATAGATAAACCAGTCCGCTTTAGATCGCATGAAAATACAAAAATCTACGCCTATATCATAAACGACACGAAAATCCGAAAGAAATGTTCTATATAAATAGTTACTTTAAAAACTTAATTTAAAAAAATAAAAGAAAATTATTATAACGAATTAAATAAAATAAAGAATTTTAACGAAACAAAACAAAAGCAGGGTCTGTTTTTAATGGAAAGAAGGAAAAAAACTAAAACTAAAAAGGGGTCCGGATTTAAAAATCGTAGCCTTTTCCTGTAGATATGAGATTTGCGTTCATGGTGTCTTCATTAAAGATGTACTACTTTAAAATAATCCAAAAGAGCTAAATGTTTGTTTTTGATCTTTATACCTTGAACAGTGACAATGTTATCTGGACTTTTCGATTTCACATCCCCCTATTCTTTATTGCTTTACACACACACACACACACACACACAGTATAGTAGTCTCGTTTTCATATCTGTATTAGTTGGAAAACGTACAAATTGAATTCCAGATCATGTATTCAGAGAGGGGCCAGGGTTGACTGTTGAACATGGAATATCTTAAATTACCTTAAAGAAGTAACGTTTAAAACTAAAATAAAAGAAACTAAGGATTACAGTGAGATTCTTATCATTTATTTTATATTAAATGCTAATAATGATATTAAGCTGTTCAAACAACAGTAGACGTAGGCTCTTAGAAAATGGTTATTAAAAAAGGGATGCTTCATATAAGAGCTGCTCCCCAGACGAATTCCACAGGAATACTAAAAATGTAGTTTCAAAAACCGATCTGAAGTTTACTGCCAGCAAAGGCCTGAGATAAGAACAGCACTGCATTCCATTTGTTTGTAATTTATAGAAATAATTAACCGAACTACGAAACATAAAGCCAGAAATATAATAATGATTATCAGTTTTATAATGTAAACCATTTGTTCTTCTGCATCCCGAGTAAGGATACTGTACAGGTGTGAAGTCGATATTAATATAAGAATGAAAAAAAGGGAAACGACGACAGGAAACAAAGAATTACTGAAGCGAAATAAGCAGAGATTTTCTAGAAAGTTTTCGGGTTTCAAGAAGGAAAGCAGGCAAAAAGACGATAATTATTAGATTTACCTATTTGTATTTTGGGTTTTTGACAAGAAACTTCAAGGAGTTTTCAACTAATCAATTGCAGAGGGGTGGTCAGGCTGGTGGAGAGGCAGCCAAAGTCATTTGGTTGTGTCTAGAAGCAACAAAAGAAAACCTAGGGGTCGTAAAGTATAACCGGCTAATGCGTTACCATGGCCCTAAAATGTCATTTGGTAACAGAAACTGAAGTAAGTGGGCAAAAATTTATTGCTGTTAGCAGTCGCTATTGAAGCCGGTCTGTGAACTGATTTGATGAGCATTTCTTGTTTCCGGAGAGTCAGGTAGAAGCCGCGATGGTTTCCTGCCCAATCGCGATAAGTAAACCCCACTAATTTGTTGCATTCTGCCCTCTTTGTGACCATGAATAGGAAAAGAAAGGAAAAGAAATCGTAGAGGAAGCGTCTCTAATTGGAAAATTTGGCATTGTTCTTTGCTGTTGTCAAGAGAATGTCTTAAAGCGCTGGATCGCTTTGTTGGCATGTAAACATTAATTCAAAAAAGAAGGATGCCACCGATAGCGCAATTATATTCTTCGACGGCGCGAGAGCGATCTCGCGGAAATGAACTGAAATTATATATACCTGCAGTACACAAATAGGTACAGCATTCGTCATGGATCACGTCAGAAGGACGAAACAACATCATCAACAACAACAACTTATTGGGGCAGCTTTAATTCTCGACGTCGGCTCTTTAGATCTCAAGTAGAGCTTTTGTAGGCGATCCATACTTTTATTGTGGCTCAGGGAGGGAGGGGGGAGGGGGTGGGGAAGGGGTAACGTAGGTGACCTGACTCCCTCTGATGTTTCATTTTTTCTTCTTCTTATTTTTCTAATTATACACATCGCCTACTGAGAACAGAATTCGACACAGGTGAGTTGAAGATGTAACACTGCGCGGAAGACATAGGAGGTCAAATGACCGTCATTACCAGGTGATTTCTGGATATTGTGCAGTGAAGACAAAATCGTGGACAAAAAAAGTATTTAGAAAAAAGAGAGAGGAGGAGGGAGGGTAAAAGAAGGTACAGAAAGCGTGCGTCCGGAAGCAGGGAACCTGCGTTGAGGAATAACAATGAACTTTGTAATTGAATGTTTGAAATATGTAACAAATCCTGACGAGGTGCTTTTGTTCCTTGTCGTCTGAATGTTGACTCTTTCACCTTCGGTTAAATATTCCTGGGAAATTCCTACGTCTACTTTCGGTTTGCCGGTTCACCATTAACGAGAAATACGCTGCTGCTATGCTACCAGACGTCCGCGCACCGACGTTAGCGTTGTTATTTAGCGCCCCCCTTTTTTTTTAAAGCGAAATCAGGACGAACGGAATGAGAAAGAAGATGAAAGGCTGGCCGACGACGATAGGAAGTCCGCCATTCTCTCCCCAGCATACGAACAGACAGCTGGACATAAATCTCGTCGGCTGCGATTACTGCCGTCTGTGGTGAAAACCTAGAGTTGACACCGGGGGGGGGGGTAGTCAGGCGGTGTCGTCGATAGACGGTTCCTGCTGTAAAAACCTGTGTGTGTGTGTGTGTGTGTGTGTGTGTGTGTGTGTGTGAGAGAGTTGGGTGGTGGTGGTGGTGGTGGTGGGACTTCACGGATTGCGAGATTAACGTGAATTCTTGATCCCGATGTAAACTGAAACAAGACAGTCCGCCTGTTGCCCACTTTAAATGTCTTCTGTTAAATTTCCCGATAACCTGCGATATACCGGACTGAAAATGGTGACGATCGCTTAGAATAGCTACGGTCCTTTGTCCTTCCCCACCGCAGGCATCTCGCTGAGGAACGTCAGTTTTGGACCGCAATAGTCCGACTCAGGTCCACCCAAAGCTCCATTAGAAGAACAAAACGTCCGGAATTTTCATTCGACTAGTTCTTTTTAATAAATCTAACATTCTGTTTGCTCATCCCTATTGTCAGTAGAAGTATCATCCTCTCAGTACAGCATCTTGGAATTAGCACGAGCCCATACGGGTATATTCACTTTGACAAACGAAAGTTCTTTTCCGGATTATTTGTATGATGTGTTTACGTATTCCAGGAATTGGATGTTGCTTTTATCAGAATTGTCACTGCCCTACACTTTTACATAGTCAGCAAACTTCTTTAATTTATTTACTAATCTAATATCATTTTCAAGTAGGTAAAAGAATAAGTCACAGAGCAGATCTTGCCGTACTTCGTGTACAACATCTTTTAGTGAAGATGCGGCACCATAAAACATTATTTTAGATGGCAAAGGAGCCAAAAGAGAAGTAGATTTGATCCATCGACAAAATTTATACTTATATTTACCGCCGATAATTACTGGTCTCCAGTGGATGCAAAAGCAGTTTCTAAATTTTAAGTGTTTATAATAGAGACAGACGTCAGTGATTACTCTCATTCCAAAAAAGCTGAAGAAAAAAAAAAGACAAACACAATGGGTACTTTAAGAACATTTAATTATTTCTTATTTCCATTTGATAATTTTGTGACAAGTAGTTTTAACACTGTAAAACTGGCGTAAAGAAGCTACCAGAGAACCGAGCTGCAAGTCTGTATCAGCAGTCTCTCTCTCCTGCCTCCTCACACCCTTGTCACATCCTTCTTTCTTGCCCATTTTAATAATAATAATAATATAATAATAATAATAATAATAATAATAATAATAATAATAATAATAATAATAATAATAATATAATAATAATAATAATAATAATAATAATAAATAATAATAATAATAATAATAATAATAATAATTAATAATAATAATAATAATAATATAATAATAATAATAATAATAAACTATATTTTTTGAAGTTTTCACTTCTGATCTTGTGTTCTAAGTCCATTATCGATTTATTTACATGTCCACGTGTAGTTTATCGTCTTCGGTCAATCAAGAAAACGCCTGTTTCTGACATACAACAGAAGACTTATACGCCGCCATATTTTATTCCTCAGTCTTACTTATATTTTATAATAAGTGAATTTTTCATCATAGACACAAAAGAGTTTTGTCCTGCAGTTACCGTATTTTAAAAGCGAGGGGGGAAATGGCCAATTTCGTCTAACAAATATTCGGCATGAAAGCTAATACCCGCTTCAATGATACCACCCGCAGTTTCATTTAGCACGGCAGCTGTGTCCATATTAGCTGCAGTAACAATTAGCCGATATTTGATAGTATTGTCAGCTTGCATTAGTATCCTATATATTTACCAAATTCTTGTGTTTATGCAAGCAAAAGATGAAGAAATAAATAAATTTAATCAACACCTTTCTCCTCAACCAATCCACGAAAAATTCTTTTCATAGCGAAGATATTTATCCTTCCATTTATTATTATTATTATTATTATTATTATTGTTGTTGTTGCTATAAGTTCAAATGGTTTAAAACATTGAGAAACAAACTTAAAGGATTCGCTGCTATTTTAAGTAAATAAAGTTAGAAGACAGCGAGAGAACTTGGATAGCCAGAGCTGCTGCTGCGATAAATCAGCTTTACTCTGACCGGGGGGGGGGGGGGCAGTAGCACGTGACCCCCGATATTACACTTTTTAAAGGGGGGGTGGGGAACTTCTTTTTTACGTTTTTCTTTTTCTTTTTTCCTCTTCGACACTAGGAAATGATTTATTCCGAACTGTCCCCGTTCGATCTGATGGCCACTCACCCAACCTCCCCAGGTTTGTCACCGGTGCTCGCCCGATTACGGCTCGTGCGCGTTCAGCCAAAAGCCTCCATGGCATCGGTACAGTGAGCCGGGGATCGGGATTAATGGAGGCCGGACCCCCGTGTAATCAGGGAACGCGTGGAATTCGGTCCGTGTATCGGAAAGGTGGAGAGTGGGGGAAGGGGGGGGTAGACGGATGTTTATCTCAGTCGGTTTTAACCAGAACAAAACGGATTAGTTTCTCGGCCTGACCGTGCATCGAGACGAACCCTGGTGCAATCAGTCGTTAATAAACACGAGCACTGGCACCTTATCGCGCTTACAGCTACACTTCTAATTAAAGTGCCCCCCCTCTCTCTCTCTCTCCCTCACAAATCCTGAGTTAAATCGGCTTCGGATATTGATAACCGACTGAAAAGAACGACGTCGTTCAGCTCACCAGAGAGAGAGAATACTGAAGATGATCAAAACCGCACTGCGCGCTGTTCAGATCACCGAGGTGACCGCAGGAGGACACGACATACACAGATTATGAACGAACCGTGCGCCCGTACTGGACATATTGCGAGTAGCACGCGAAATACACGAAATAATCTGCATTAATTTGTCAAATGGTCCAGCTTTTCTTGTCACGATCAGCCTTGAATCGCCCTTTTCAAGTCATAAGTATCACGAACATGACACAGTCGTTTTACTATTTTTTTTGCACATGATATAGATCTAGACGTGAAGAAAATAACGCTTGAGCAATCTCAGGCGTATGTGAACTAAATATGAGCCATAACGAAGTCAGCACAACGATAGCATCTCTCTCTCTCTCTCTCTCTCTCTCTCCTCTCTCTCTCTCTCTGAGCCTGTAGCATATCCAAAAATGAAGTAATGCGTTTCTTCCATCATAAAGTGATCATCTAAATAAATGCTCTTTACATAAATGCAGTACAAGTAATAATACTTTATATATACATTTTGATTTCACGGATGTAAGTACAGTGATATAAATAGCTGTTTTCAGCTCTACATCCGGGCTCCACGTTACGAATAAGTAAATTAGTGTCAACTCAAACAAAATTAAATATTCTTAACCCCTCCAAAACAAAATTTAACCAACATTTCGTTGCTGTAGTTTTTTTTTTAATGTAAATAAATGAATGAATAAACAGAATATACAGATTGGAAAGGAAAGTTACTGATGTGTTACCGGCAGAGAGTTGGGAGTTACTTCTGCCCTTTCCTCATCACCTTATTAATGGCAACCGGACTAACCAAATAATTCTACATTTCTACAATTTTCCCCTGTCGCCACCATCTAAGATTTTCCCTCTGCTGTCTGTAAATAACACACCGCCATATCAAAGTTATCTTCATATAGAACAGCAACGCAGATGATCCAAACCAACAGGACTTTTAAAGCGGTCCATTGGACACGTACTGCTTGTGAAAGAGAGGGACATAAAGATGGGGAAATAAACCTACACGATTAGGAACTAAGGCGAAGTGTGTTCAAGGCCTGTTCATTCGCTGTCGAACGAGCTCCAATCACGAATATGTGTCAGATATAAAACTCGTTTGCAAGATGACACGTTCCGATGGTTCCACCGGCAACAAACCACGCCTGGAATTCAACCCGGCTGTTGTTATTGGCCACGGGGTGATGTAATTGTTTAAGAACTCTCTTTTTGTGGACGCCGACAGCCCAGGTAAAAACCGCCACATTCCTAAACGGCTTGGGTGTCTGCTTGTCGCGGCGCCCCGCCATCTTCTAAATGTCTCATGGGCGTCTGGCGGTCTGGGCCGGATAAATAGGCCGAAAAATCCAGGGCCACCGAAGGTCCGCGTGCAAATCGCATTCCAGTCTTTACGATAGTTTTGATGCGATTAAGGGGAACGATGTCGTAATGCGCTGCTCAACCACGTTTACGGTAGCGGGTTAAATTTTAACGCCATATTGCGATTGAAAGAAGAGAAATTAAGTAAGAAATATTCATTGTACGATACCCACGCTTGGCCGCAAAATCTGAAACAATATGGGCAGTAGGTAAGAGAATTACACTGTAGGGGGGCCTTTATTAACACGTGTATTTTAACTGAAATAGGTACTCTGATTAAAAACTCGAATGTGTTCGATGTGTTTAGGTTTAAAAGCAATGGCGGCAGGTTAACAAAGGGGGGTAACTAACACCCGAGACTCGTGGAGTGCTGGCCTCGCACGCCAACCTAAAAAGAGATTGTTTGGGTGGGCGGAGGATTACAGGTTCTTGATTTTAAAAAAGTAAGCAAATAATTTATTAAATCGTATTTGGATCTGTTTAATAGCACAAAGACCAGATTCTGCTTCGCCTTTCATAAATACATTCGAACGATTCCTAGTCAGTAAAATCAGAGATGGTGACAAAAACTGGGTCTCACCAGTTGTTTACAAAAGCAAACCTCGTCTAAAATGGAAGTAGGCAACAAACATTCATTAAAAACAAAACTGAAAAAAACTGTATTTAATCGACCCGTCCAATCCATGCGAAGGATGGAACACCGGTCAGAGTGGCAATCGCTTGTAGAACAGGTGCTTTATTGGTTCATCCTTAGCGCTCTCGCAGAATAAAATCATCATATGTCTAAAAGGAAGATCTGACGTCGTTATTTTGTTTGTAACTACCGATGACGTAATGAAAAACGGTCACGTGCCTTAACAGGATATTTTTTACGCGAGCGGAATCTTTTATCCGTTTTCCTGGAGGGATAAAGGTTCAGCATTCTGCCAACTCACCGAATGAGATACCTGGCAAACATCTGAAACAAAAGAACGATCGGAAAGGCACCGCAACGTACTCACCACAGGGTCAGGAAATATCCTGATGTACAGCAGAATAAATATCTTTACTCGGAATTTGCTATTTTTTTTTTAAAATAAAGCATATCATGACTACTTAGATCTACGTTTCCCCCAGCTATATCCCCTCTTAAAAGTTATGGTAATATTTTAAGGGAACTCTCGCGTCAATGGAAACTAACCCAGTTTTTAGTGGTGACCGCTGCTCGTTACAATGAGAAGAGTACAGAGATAACAGAAAGAGAGAAAGAGGGAGAGAGAGAGACCTGCTGATCGGGGGACAAATCAGCCTGTCGTACTGTCGTCGGTCTGACAATTCTCGCACACCAATCTACCACAATCAGCCCGCCTCTTCGGCGCAACCGTCCGCTTAATCAGAGAGATCTGCAGACTTTTCTCGTTTGTCTCCATCCAAACTGCCTAGACATTCCGCGCGTGTTGCGGATCAGGTCTTCCTCCGCGGTGACGACGTCAAACACACGTCATCCCTATAGCCTCTAAACCGGGGTTCGTTTATCGTCGTCACTTTGGAGATGACGGTGAAATCTCAGAGAAAAGTCAGAAAGCGACTTTAAAAAAAAAAACGTAAATAAATGATATTGTAAATTTAAAATAATATCAATAAAGT
This sequence comes from Nautilus pompilius, assembly GCA_018389105.1. Classification (NCBI taxonomy): domain Eukaryota; kingdom Metazoa; phylum Mollusca; class Cephalopoda; order Nautilida; family Nautilidae; genus Nautilus; species Nautilus pompilius. The sequence goes on along the minus strand of JACATO010000307.1, from coordinate 188,808 downwards.
TCTGAGAACAACCAAACAAAATATTCACTTTCGTGTGATCGCTTGAGCCTTCGAGGGATAGGTCTTGGAGGTTGGTTCCACTGCCGTAGGAGAGAGACCCCGGCCTGGGAGCTGTCAGCTTATTGTGGCTTGGTTAGAAAACAAGATAAAACTATTTTAAAGAAACATTAAAATTTTAACTCTTCTTTTACCACCAACCTTTCATAGCTACACAGCGAATAGGTTACATGAAAACCACTTGGAGTCGGCTCTCCTTGTAGGATACTGTGTAATCTCAAACCCTTTTTTCCCTTTAGCACTAAGTAGTTCTCTCCCCTGAATGCTCTGAGTAGTATCCATTTCCCGCTACCTACGGGTCCGGCTCTAACGCAGCCCTACCTACGGTCTTTCTCTCTCGACAACAGAAACGAAAAAAAACGGTGCAGATTCTTTTCTTTAGGCTAATAAAAAGGAAACGACCGAGGAGACTTTAAAATTAAAATAAATCATTTAGCGGAATTCACTTGTATTTGAGTTTACTTTAAAAAAACGCGATTTTCATGTACAAGCATTGACATTAGATTTATAGCAATCTCGCCTAGCACTAAGACACTTCCATTGTTCTTTCTTCTCCTTGACCTTTACGTATATAAACCAGTTTCGTTTCGCTAGATCCAGGCCGGATTTTACAGTTTAACTAAACACGAAGCATTGTTAAACTGAGACGGTATATCTCCGTTTCGTCTTCTCCATTCCACCGCTTGATTCTGCGCATAGCGCGGAAAACAACATCAGCAGTCAAACGTTTCTATGTTTGTTTGGTTTCTCTTAAAATTACTTTTGATTTGTGCACCTCTCCTGGTCGTCGCACGTGGTTAGACTTTCAAATCGCCAGCCGATTTCACAGTTTTTCTGCTTTTATAGCACGGAGCAATAAATACAAAAGGCGGATTTAGAAAATAAATCAAACGACCCGGATGTTTACTGTAGTTAGCCAATTTGGTAACGTCATTTTTTTTTTGTTGGGATTTTGATTTAGCAGAACGTGAAAGATATTTTCACCAAAAATTCCTTTTGTGACAAATGTTCCAGAATAAACATTTCATGTGTCAGAATTCTCACATAATATATATATGCACTGATAAGTTACCCACCCATAAGGTATGGGATATATTAGTGGTGAGCGCACAATTTTTGTGGTCAGTGTAATTTATTAATTATAAATTTAAAAGAACTAAGGAAAGAAAAAGCTTTTGTTTATAGCGGGCGGGTCCACTAACGGAAAGAAAGAGAAAATTGTATACATTAAAAAATCTTTTATTATTATTAGGGAATTCCAAATGAAACTCGGTCGAATAACTCAAGGAGATGCTATTTCTGCCGGGGTTCATCTGAACGTTCCCAGTATCTCTACCGCGATCAGTCATCAATCTGTGCTGTACTATTTGCTTTTTCCTCAACAGTCGTCGGATTTTTGGAGTAACAACCATTTTGGGTTTATTTATTTTGTTTTTACTTTCCAAGACCGCAATGTAATTTGAAATTTTCCGCAAGAAACTAGCATGCTGTAATAATAACAGGGTTCCACATTACTACGAAAGGGTACTTACTGTATTTGTTCATGTTGGTACTTCGTTAGGCTACCTTTCGCAGCACAAAGAACCTCTGGCCTGTTTGGCATTAAATCAGCGATATTTTGTATCGTGGTCTGGTGTACGAACTCCCTTAACGCATGTGACAGCTTCCCTTTAATTCCACTATATTGGCGAAACACGGATGACTTATTCCTAGCTAAGAATCCGAATTCTCCTCCCCACCGAGTGCTCGTTGGGATACATATCGAAACCTTGAGGTATTTATAAAAGAAGTCGAATGCATTAGTTCTTAGTTCTCTTTCAGAATGAGATCATACAAAAGGCGTGGCATGTAGCCCCATCCTCCTATGGCATCGAACCGTAGTCGTTCCAACTGGTACAGTGGTAGGCATGTCATTAAAACGAAAATGTATCCGGCTGAAACGCTGTCAGACAGGAGTTTCTTACGAGCTGCGCTCCTTCGGTGGTAAAGTCATGGGAGATGACGCTGGACCGTTCCTGGCCCCATTTCTGCTGTATGACCAATGATTGCGAGCGAAGCGAGTAACGATGCCATGTTTTTTCGCTGAAGGACTCGCAGGTCGCTTTTCCAGCAGCGATGGACATCGCAATCTACCGGAAATATTTAGACCCCTGCCCGTCTGTCCGCTACCTGGACGTTCGGTGTATAGCGGACTGTAGATTTCTACATGATTCCGAAGTTCTAACTACGTCTTCCTCCATTCTATCACTGGCTTCTGAGTTCTTCTGTAATTAATGGATAAGCTAAAGGAGTTACGGGTATACGGACGGGCACCTTGTGATGGAAAAGAGTCCACCTGTTATTGAAGTGATTTTAAACAACGGGGGTCACAATCCGTGCTCGCTCCTGCAGTGGAGCTGGTTTTCTTCACAAAGTCTGGGAGTGGACAAAGATAACCATTTCGGATCGCTTATTTGTGTTTCCTTTACGCAATATAAAACGATGAAAGCACTTCAGCTTCCTAAGCACAACACTTTTCGAAAATCAAATGGCGAATCTGGTTGTCCTTTAGACTGACGCTTTGTTTTTTGATTTGAAAAGTCAACTGTAACAAAGCACCAAGCGCTGGATCAGCCACATTATGCGCCGAGCTCTCCTCTACTGTACGACCCGACGAAATACACAGCGGATCCACCCGACAACCTTGCTGAACGATTCCCCAGTGCTATTTAAACCGTACGCCCTCTACCGACGGATGAAAGATTTAGAGATCCTAGCTCCTTCATGTCATTCAAGCTGTGAAGTCCGTTTACACTCGCCCTCGTGTAAGTTAGTGCCATTCGATATCGCGTAATGTCCTCGGTGAAATATCTACAGAAACTCTCATATGGATGTTTAAATTTCTTTCATGTCCGATACTCTCTCTTTTAAAATACGATTTGGCAACGTATTTATTTACTCGTGCACTAAATAATATTTATAATTCTTCTCTCTCTATTCTTTTCCACGATATAATCTAACAGCCAACGTTTTTGTCGAGGTTCGCGACAGTTAAGTCCCCTCCCTGTACGTATTCATAACACAACTTCCGACCCAGTACTTCTTCGACTACTATGAACTTCTCTAATTCATTGAACAACATGAGCCAGCCCTTCCTAAGCCGAAGTTCACTTACCTAGCTGCTCCTAGCGACAAAATAATGCCAGTTACTTCGGATGCCGGCCGCTGTTCACGAAGAACAGGGTATTAAATAAAGGTTTTTCATGCAAGTGTTTAGTGTTGCTCAGGTAGTCCTCAAATGTTGCAGAGTGCATTCGTTACAAATATTATTTCATAAACGTTTATTAAATGACAGAACTTTGTGTTATTATTTTTTCCGGCTATAAACAAACAAAAATACTAGCATTAAATGAAAACGTGAAGGTGGAAAGTTTGGCTTTCAGAACATAAATATATATCCTTAAAAAAGGTTCGATTCTATTATTCGGTTTAGCCACAGAGTGACTGACCACAGATTTTCATTAATGGAGATATTCTGAAGTGTTCTATTTGCATTTTCCAGCTGCCTTCAAGTAAAAATCACAAGTAATGACGTCAGACACCACGTAACACAATAGTAACAGCACATCAAAACTGCTTACGACATTAGGCACGACTATGATGTAGACGAAGTCTTGGCGTAAGCAGCATCCTGCCGATTCAGTGAGTTTAATTCGACTTTATTAAGCAAAATTAGACAATTTTATGGCGATACAAAACTTTTGGTCACGACTGTAATCAATATTTTGGTTTTCTACTTAACCATTTTCAGAAAAAAATGTATCTTCTGTTTTTTGGTCGCCTCACTTGTTTCTTTACCTTTTATAGATTTAGTTAACCTTCCACACCGCTCCTTCCTTAACTTTTTACTTTTCTAAGAAAAGTTTCAATATCTGCTTATTTTTCTCGAAGTTAAATAAAAAAAACAAAAAAACAAACTTTTCCTCCATCCTGTGGGTGTCATTAGCCGTCAACGCTATTTTTAGAGCAGCAACCGATAAAAAGAATATAGCGACGATGTGTAATAGAAGGTGATGCTTGGATAACTAGAATTTTTCGTTAAACCTTTTTGAAACTCCCTAGAACTGTATACGGAGCCGGTTAGACACGTGATCGAAATCATCCGAAGTTGACATCTGTCATCAGATGTAACCGTGGTTCTCTCTCTGGTTCCGAGAGAATTTTATTTATGAATAGGCATCATCAAGGACGATTGCTTTGTTTTATTTGATAATTTCCTGGTCCTGTTTCTTGCAAAACAATTTATTTTTAAACAAAGAAAAATTAAATTAAATTAAGCGAAAATCATTCTATATATATTCCAAACAAACCCTTTGCACTTATTTATCTGTTCTGTTGAAAAAGAAAAAAGAAAATTCTTCAGTATTTACAACGCAGCGATTTGAATATCCAGGCCTTTCCTAAATCACTGGTCTATCCTCGAGAGAAAGCTGTGAGTGGCAGCCATGACCAGGTTTCGACAGCTTCTGTCACCAGTCTACCAGAAAAACCCTGCCAGTGAATTCTACTCAAAGGGAAACTTACGGCTGTTCAACACCTCTTTTCTTTTTCTCTTTTTTTTTTTTAAAATTATTATTATTACGCCGATGCCCACAAGGGAGGCAACCCTGCTGAGACAGCGCAGTGCCGTGGTTGTCCGCTTGGAAATATTGCCAACCCGGCGGCGCCACGTGAGGCTCGGTGCTTCCGACTTTAGAAAAAAAAATTCTATTAGAACCTTTTTATTTTTTGTTGTTGTTTATATATATAGAAAGAAAACCAGACGGCCGACCTGGGAAGATGAGCGAGAATAAACTACAGCAGGGAAGGTGAACTGAATCGAACTTGGATCTTCTGGCTGAATGCTGTTTTCTAAAGTCTAGATTTAGGAAAAACAAAACAAAAAACACACCGACCGAGGAATACAAGCATCCGGCAGAATCGACACCGATGCCGTCTCTAGCTGCGGCAATAGAATTCCACTCCAAGTGACACTGAGCTGCTGAAGCTCTGCTCGTTAAAGCAGATTTATTGAAAGTTAGTTTGCCAGTAACAACGAGACGCTTACGTCACGCGGAGTTACCCTTTCAAAGCGGCTCTGTGGCGTTTGATCCGAAGAAGATTTCAGTTTATTTATCTGTTGTTGCGGAAAACCGAATAGGTCCAAACATGTGCCCGTGGACCAATGCGATTAATGATTTGATTAATCTCCAACAGCGCTGGATAATTTCGAGCCGAGCTTTCGGGGAGATTGTATCTGCCTCGAGATAGCGAGCTATTAGTGTAATACAGGCTCAGGTATCGTCGTCGGGGCTTTTCGTCACGGGCGGCGTGGTTACGATCCCTAATTGCGGGTGACAAAGGGAATAACGAATCAGCGGAGAAAATCTATCCGCGGTAGATAAAGAAAAGGTCTTCTATCTCAGTCGACAGACCGCTTGTCCCGATCAGAACGGTTGCGGCTTCTTAGCAGCACAGCCATATTGCTTTCCCAGGTCAACGGTGGCGCTCTGAACGCCGTCACCCCAGCTCCAGCCCATCGGCCAACGAGCAAGGAGTGAGCGACACCTGAACTAAGAAGAATGGCCTCAGCCAATCACTTACCTCCACTTGCGCACTGTTCCGGTATCATAGGTCTAGCGTCACTCGGCATCACGCGCTACTGGTGCGGTACTCGTAGCATGTAGATGTCAGGGCACCTGTTCATGTATCCGGACCGTCTTCTGCGTAGACACCGTTCCCCTTTATCTAGCAGAGATTTACCCGTTCACCTGCTCTTCTTACCAGAAACGTCTCTGGCCCCGCGCTCCTCCCGCCATTAGCCGCTTCGTTAGCACGTTCCAAATAAACACCGACTGCCCAATTCTCTCCCCCAACACACAGAGACAAACGTTTATCGGTTCGCGATCTCAGTTTTTCATAGAGTTCCTTTACTTGTGACGATGGGGGTCCCTAGACGGTCTCTTTTACCTACTGTACATCCACCAGGCCTCCGTGGCGTGCTGCAGTAATCAACCGACGAAAACCTTAACCCTACAGAGAGATGTGCTAATCAACCACTGTTTCATTTGCATCAGAATCGTTGGCGTATCTTCCATCTTCTGCGGGTCTCACCAGTCAATAGACACGTAAAAACCGCGACACGACATCCGTCATGGTTCCTGAGCGTGAAGTAAGGCTGTCAAATTGGCAAAGTTGTTCGGTGTACATTTCAGCTCTCCCTTATAGATATATGTATATAAAGGCTGTCTTGATCTTTGGAGTAATTGCTTTAACATTGTCATTCTCTGTGTGTAGTTTATTTTTTGAGACAGCAGATTGCCATTGTGGGAGAGCCGCTCGCAAGGTGTCTCTAATAGCTACCGGTATTAACCTTCCCATCAGACCGCGAAATTTGTGTGCATCTCCGCCATCTTATTTTTTTACTAGCTCCGCAGTGAAGAGAAGCAATCGAGAAGAAGAAAAATTACATCCGAGGCAGTATTTTTAAATATAATTTTATAAATAATGCAGGAGAAAAAATGTGTTATTCAAAAAGTAGATAGGCATACAAACAAGTAAAATAAAATATGAACCGCCTGCACACCATATCATTTTTCACCTGACTTACAGCACCCACCCAGGTCTACAGGTGATGATAAAGGTAAAACATTAGGGAAGTGTATCTAGGTCTGATTGTGGTGACACCTGGTGCGAAGAGAGAGATATACAGATTTATACATACAAAGGGTTACATTAATGAGAAAGATACAGTGTCGCAGTCCCTGTGGCTCACTCTGTGCTGAGTAATTCAAAGTTGAAGGATGGTGAAGAGTGAAAATGCGCTCAACAACGAAATCTGTTTTTATATCTGTCCAGACACTCCAGCCACCTGGCGTTCAAACCAAAACGTGAGCAAGTAAGACAGAAATGATAAAGAAGCTGAAGTTAAAATAGAATATACAGCCAGTAAAATAATTTTAAAAGAAAGCAAAACAAAAGTACGTATAACAACCCTGTTCTCACTCTAGCGACAGCAGGTCTAACAACAGCAATAACAAAAAACTTCAAAGTACCACTGCGATTTAATGACCGTGCAAGTTTTTAACAAGTCCCGAGGAGTGGACTCCCACAGTTAACTGCTATCGTTGGATTCCATCTCTGTCGATCCGCGTACATTACTAGGCATTTTCTTTCCAATGTCCGGAGATGTGATCTAACTTAGTTACGACGACCCTCTGAACGAGACAGCTCAACACAACACCAAGTAACGGACTTACTTACTTACTACGAGTAATAGTAATTAGTAAGCATTTTAAGTTAGAAATATCTATTAATATCTTTAATTATATTTCTGTCATCTTACTATTGATTCTACAGTAAATCTTAAACAATTTACATTAAGAATTTTCTTTTTTGCCAGTGCTGTGTGTATTGTAAATAATTAACCAGTAGAGATTATTATTATTATTATTATTATTATTATTATTATTATTATTATTATTATTATACAGTAAATTCAAATATGTTTAGTACTGGATGTGTACTGTTCTGTTATAAATTTAAAAGCCACATTTTAAGATAAATAATTATTCAAAAACAAAAAATCAAGAAGTTAATGAGATTTTAAAATTTTCTTAATTAAATAATGGAAACTTTAAACAACAACAACAACAATAATAATAATAATAATATAATAATAATAATAATAATAATAAATTACTTTTTTGATTCAATACGAAATTCTGAGTCAAGACGCCTTTTGAAGATTTTTTAAGATTTTTAAATTGGAACCCTCCCCCATGAAGGTTGTCTCCCTTGATTCCCGTCAACTATCTGGAATTGTTGTAACATATCTGCGACATCCTAGCCATCATACATACTTTTTTTTTTTTTGTGTTTTCCTAACGAATTAGAAGATAGAAATGCCCAATACAGTCATACCTCGTTACGTCGTTTCGACTTATGTCATTTTCGACTTTATGTCGCTTTTTTGTTAATAATATTAGGAAAAAATAAAGGTCGACTAACGTCAGTTTACGCAACTTTACGTTACGTCAGTCAGCGAACATATTAAAAACCGATAAAAATTTTAAAAATCACCTAAAAACCAATTTTAAAAGTGCAAAATTACATAAAAATAAATGTTAAAATATGTGAAATAATTTATAAAATTATTTAAAAGCATAACAATTTTTTAAATATTGTGTACAGTACACTTATTAATTTACATGACGTTCGGTACCTATAGTTCCAGCGTTCGCCGCATGGCGGCATTATAGTTCTTGTCAGCTGATTCAAACTTGTGCTTGTGCATGTGTTTTTGCAGCGTCTCGTTGCGTTGAATTTGTGGCTTTATTTGTACCTCATGGCTCCGAAGAAAGTTCCTACTGATAGTCCTCATGCTGGTGCTACCAAGCGCCATGCTATATTGTTGGAAGATAAGCTGGCTATGATAAAACACCATGAAAATGGTGAAAAGGTTGCCGCCATAGCTCGTGCTTTTAGCTTGAATCGGATGACGGTTTCAATGATCGTTCATGATAAGGCATGGATTTTAGCCCACGTCAAAGATGATGTTCCAGCGATAAAGAACACCGTCATCAACAAGGAAAGAAGCAAGATCTACGAGGAAATGGAACATCATCTTTCTCTTTGGACTGAACAGCAAACTCGTCAGCGTATTCCCATTAGCCAGCTGTTGATTCAGGAGAAAGCGTTGTCTTTGTTTAAAGACCTCAAGAAGTTTCCGACGAGAAAGACGCAGAATTCAATGGAAATTCAAGATGGTTTATGCGGTTTAAGCAGCGACACAGTCTTCACAACGTTAAAATCCAAGGCGAAAGTGCGTCGGCTGACGAATTAGCTGCATCAGAATTCCCAGTGACTTTGGTGAAGATTATTGAGAACGGATTTCTTCCAGAACAGATATTCAAAGTGGATGAGACCGGTCTATTCTGGAAGAGAATGCCAGATCATTCATTCATAGCCAAGGAGGAGAAGGCTACGCCAGGCTTCAAGGTCGCAAAAGACCGTTTGACCCTTCTGTTGGGAGGCAATTGCTCGGGCGACTTTAAGTTAAAGCCACTGCTGGTGTATCATGCCCAGAATCCTCGAGCGCTGAAGAACATCCCCAAGGCCTCTCTCCCAGTTGTACGGATAGCAAACCCAAAGGTTTGGGTGACTGTTGCCATTTTTGAGGATTGGTTCTTCAACCACTTTGTCCCAGCAGTGGACAAGTATTGTATGAAGAAGGGCATCCCGTTCAAGATCCTCCTTATTTTAGACAACGCTCCTGGCCACCCGCAAAACCTCGTCGATTTTCATCCGAAAATCACCGTCATTTACTTCACCCCCAACACCACCTCTCTTTTGCAGCCGATTGACCAGGGGATCATTGCCATCTTCAAAACGCTTAGGCAGGTTGTAGCTGCAATGGAACTCGATGACGACGTGACACTCCATGACTTTTGGAAGGGATACGAAATCTACAAGGCCGTGCTGAATATAAACGCCGCTTGGAATGAAGTTTCGGACTCGGCTATGAATGGTGTTTGGAAAAAGCTGTGCCCTCAATTTGTTCATGATTTCAAGGGCTTTGACGAGGTGGTCGTGAACAAAGCCTTGGTGACGTGAGTCATGAGCTGCAAATGGAGCTGGAGGAAGAGGATTTCATCTCATTATCTGAGGCAGACAAGCAACCCCTGACGAACGAGGAGTTGATGGAATTTCATGAACAACAGCGCAAAGAAGAGGAACAGGAACCAGAATCAGAACCGCGATACTTCACCATCAGCAGAATGCAGCAGTTTGCGCACATCGAGAAAGCGCTTGCAATTTTCGAGGAGATGGATCCCAATGTTCAATGCTTCGCAAACATTATGGGGGCAGTTCACGACGCTACTGTTCCTTATAGGATCATCCTACATGAAAAGAAGCACTCTCCACCAGTTCTTGTAGCGCATCGAAAATCAACAGGAAGAACTTGAATCGTCTGCTGGAGAGCCTCAGCCGCCAACTTCAATGTAGTCTCATCCTTTTCCTCTAACCTCCACCTCTGGCTTGTCAAGCACATCAATGTCACCCATCAGGTAAATTTTTTTTGTTTTTTTTTCTTTACATTAGTATCAATCAAAATATATAAATTTATCAAAAAGAATGTAAAAATGTGGAACCATCGAACGACTTATTGTATTCCTACACGCCGATGTTATTAGCGAGGGGTTATTTATAGGGGGTCCAGGTCGTTTTTTAAAGAGTTTATTCGATTTAAGTCGCGAATCTTGGAACGAATTAACGACGTAAGACGAGGTATGACTATATTATGATTAAATAAAAATCCAGCGGAGAAGATAGAAATGCGTTAAAATGATACAAATAATCTTTCTGACTAAAATAAATACCGAAAGGATAAAACGAAACAAAAGAAGGAGACCCGCGTCCTAGCAACCAAATAAGTTGGACCAAATTTTACCTTTGTAGCCAATTAGTTCTATGTTTTTATGCTGCTATTTCGCACAATCTCATTTCAAATTTCTTTTCTATTTCCTGTTGAAAAGTTTCTTCTTCAAACTAATTTCAATCTTTCCAAAAATTCACAAAATTTTTAAAGTAGATATTCAAACTGTTCATCAGTTAGCATTTGATAAAAAAAAATATGTTTTTTAAGTTTCACTATAAGATGCTTCTCGGAGTGCCACTGACGTCCAGAGAGGAGAGTCAACTCTGGTGAAGAAGTGTAGTTTCCGGTTGTCTGTCCTGCGCCACGTGAGGGTCCGGGCACTTTTGACCTTGGCAGGAATACCTATACTAGAGCCCTCAATTTTTAGCAGTGGGAGAAAACCGCAGTACCCGGAAAAAAGCCGGAAGAATAACGAAAAGAAACCATGCCAGAAAGCTTCGCAGAAACGAGCCCACACCCCAGCACAACCGAAAGCGAACTCTGACTGTGGTAGCCCAGTACCCTAACCACCTGACTATCCCACCGCCTAATAAAAACAATTTAATGTAAATAATTGGTTAAAAGTTTCCACGCTAATAACTTGCATCACTTTTATTGAACTGACCGATGTACTGCATTCTTATACTGCCGTCTGCTTACGCAAAACCAACTAAGACCGTAAAGATTAAATATAATGTCTAAAAAGAACGAACATGGTATCGTAAACACGGATATAAACTTCCGTGAAATCGAATGTTACGTCACAGTTTTACGCGATCAATACATTCGCCAGTCGACTCAGTTTCCAGGTTTTAACATGGCGTGCTGTTCGTGCGTCAAACTGAAGAGTTCTCTTAAGGGAGATTACCCAATCGGGACAACTTGATAAAAGAAAGGAATAAAAAGATTGATGAATCTATTCGGTGTAATATTCTTATTAATAAAATAATTTCGATGCATGAATGTTTCTCGCACATTTCCTCTCCCCCAGAGATTGGTAGAAAGGCGTGATATTACAACGATCTTAAGTGAAGATAAATCTTACATACACCTGTCAGGGAGTGAATACAGACTTTTAAAATAAACAACAAAAATAGCTACATTCATCAGTTTTTCAATTTCTTTTATCCGATACTCGGCCCCAGCAGCCATCTACCTCTTCTTTCCAGTTTGCCGTTAGAAACCAACATAAATGACTTGCAGTCTCTTTATAAAGTTAACACCGACTGAACAGAATCCAGCCGACGAATACATCATTGAAGCAGATAGGAAAGTGCAATCAAATGGAAGTCATTAAGCCGGTTTTAATTAACTTTACGATACTGCGCCGAGTAGAACCGTTAACAGAGAGAAATAAAAAAGATTGAGCAAATGCAATTTTAAAAGCATGAAAAGCGAATTAGTCACACATCGGGAGGCGCGCCAAGTTTTCCTGTAAACAAATTCTTTGCACAGAATTATACACTGCCTGCCAAAAATTAGTGGATGTGAATTATATAAAAATAGTTGGCATATGGCATAACTTTTGAAAATAACAAAAATAGATTTTCGACTAGAAAAAATATATTAAATTTCATAAATCACGTGTTTGGGCATCACGAAGCCCCTGGTAAGGACAGACAATCTTTTACGCTTCTTTATAGGCATGTAGTGGATATTTAAAATCCTATACTGTCTACCTCGATATTAGAATCGGCAAATAAAACGTTTCTTTCCTGATGTAACCGTCTAAGTTAGTGTAGAAAAGCTTTTTTTTTCATAGCCTGCAAGTATCTAGTTATCGTTGGTAGTAGGTAATATTTTCATTGTGGTACAGACCGGCCTCAAACTCACGACTTGTTAGTTGCTGAATGGCCTCGAGAGCTTTTAGCCGAACGTTTCAAATTTTTGTATTAGTTAACAGGTTGTATACAGTATCAGAAGTATCTTATTTCTTTCTATATTGAACACCGTGTTAATAAAAAAAGTTTCTAATATTACAGTAAATATTAATGCAATTGTCCATAATCAAGTCTTCATGAAACACCAGGAGGTTAGCTATCAATTGTGAATAGTTAAAATAATAACATTTTTAATTTGAAACTCAAGAAGGCGTTCGTAATTGTTTGACTTTTAAATAGTTTTTTAACTGCAACAATTACGCAGTGGCAAAGCACAGTATGACACCTTCAAGCCGACTAAATTATGCATCTTAGATTTTACACTGAATGGCACTAAAATTAACGGGTTTTTTTGGTGCAATATATTCAGATTTATGCTCTGCTCATAAAATGTTCGCTATGGATGTATAATAGCGAATATTTAGAATGATGCACTGTTGAGTCAAAGTGTCGGTTAGGTCGTGGAAAAAGCAGGATTTCCGCCCTGCCAGGCTCTATCATGATGGGAATCGACTGGATTTGCTTCAGCGACTTATTTACCTGAACAAGTAGGCCGCGGAGCAAGAAATAGTTTTAAAAGAAAAAAAAGTTCAGGGGAGCTGGCCTGGCCGTCCTTTTGATCTGTAATGAGTTAGGGAGACACCAGCTTGCCTGACTAGGGAAGTCATCGGCCATACTTATTGGTTCCGCGCTTCCGACAAACACAGATGACACACACGCACTAATTAAAATACACCGAACAGGTGTACTGATATAAACTGGTAGACAAAAGTCTAACAATGAATCAAACATATTCGAAATTTTGTTACGAAAACCCAATTTCTAGAGACTGCATTAGATAAGCAGATCAAAGAATGATTGGTATTTGATCACAGTCATAAACATCAGTTACAGCCAGACAGCGCTTATGCATGGACTAGACGAATACACCGGTCTATGCAAATATCGGCCCAAGTAGACTGAATAATTTACAACAAATGATCCAAATTTTGAGGCTTTTTTATCTTAAGAGTTTTTTTCTGCATCGTTCCATGGATTCTCTATTTGATTCATATCAAAGCTTTGAGCCGGCCACTTCAGAACTTAAATATTCCGATTTTTGAGATGGTCGCCGTCCAAAATGGGCCGGAACAAGATGCCGATTGACATTAAAGAGATTTGGAGGACGTACCGGTAACCCTGAAAGCTGTTCAGAGAAGGCTTTGTAATTTTGAATTGATGAGGGTGTGTTGTTGCCACGAAGATATTCTTTCCTTTTTTAAAGAATCGAAGGGCCCGACTTCAGTTCGCCAAGAACCATCGCTATTAGACATCGGAATCGTGGGCCAGGATGCTCTTGCTCAATGAAGTATAATCCAGAGGTTTTGATGTGATAGTTTGGATTCGGTGAAGCATTCTATTCGACGTGTACTAAACCTACGATCGCTGATGAGAACGGGTCCATTATGATATGGAGTCTCTCTCGAAGTAAAAACAAGACCTATTCATCGTATCCAAAGAATAATAAATCAGTGTTTTTTTACCTGGACATTTTGTCCAATATACTAGAACCGTATTCAGAGTACTGCCTTCTTCTCAAGTGAATTTTCCAACATGATAACGATCAGAAACGTTTTGGCTGCCATCATCAACCGGTGTTTCACAGATCAGGAAATTAGTTCTAAACTGGCTGGCTCAAAACTCTAATCTGAATCCAATAGAGAATCTAGGAAACAGTATAGACAAAACTACTAAGATGAAAAAAAAAAGCCCAGAAATTTTGATCAGTTTCAAATTATTCAGTCGATTTACTCGTACAAACCTGGACTTCGTGAAATCTCTGAAACTGAAGTTTTTCTGACAGAATTTCGAATATGTCTGATTCTTTCTTAAACCTCTGTCTCCGTGAAACTCCATCATAATGTAAGAAAGGCGAGGTCACGTTAATGTATACGTCAGTCTAAAGAGTAGTGGATTGATCTCCTCTCAGTGTAACGCCCTGCTGAGATAGATGCTTATTTTTACATATATATATATATATATCGACTTATTAAACTTGTAGTTATCATTTTTTAGTTTAAAAATATATATTAAAAAATAGTTTTGAAGAAACAACAAACAACAACTATGGAAACATACTGTTCAATATTACACGATAAGGAAAATGCAAATAAAAAGGGATGCTTTGAATAGATAATAGTAAATTATACTGTTAATAATAAACTTTAATTTTATTACTCTCTTTGTAACCTATTCTGACGTTATCCTGTATGGGATTTGAGCATCATTTCGGCTTTTTCTTCTTGGTCTGTAAGCCATTATGTTTTTTCACTATACTCACTGTGCACCATCGCCATCTGCTTCTTTACCGGCATCTTTTGACTTATGTCTTTTCGTAGCCATTTATGATAAAATAATGCTAGTGATGTCTGAAGCGAAACTACTCAGTTTCTCACGACACGGCTACTTGTCTCCCCTTCTCCCATGAAATCCACTAGGTGCGCCCTGGTAGATTCGGGCAAAACGGGAACCAGAAAATAACAAACGCGATGAAAGTAAAACATTTTTGAGTCCAATGGCATCTCTACCTGTTGCCCGTGCTCCGGTGGGTGCCGCCTTAACGAGACGGGCCGTTTGCTTGTAGATCCAGTGCAACAAAAAAAGAAAACAAATTAATATAGCCGCAGGTCGGCTTCTTTTTCCGCCGGACTATCTCACAGTTTTGACGCCTGCCATCTGGCCGGGAGGGGGTAGGACGTTATACCTACCCGGTAGTATAATGAGCTGAGGACTAAGCCGCATCTGTCATTAAGATGTCGTTGAGATTTGGTCCCTCCACGACAGACTTCACCCACCCAGCCACCCACCTGCCCATCTTTCTACCCATTCTCTGCTGTTGATGACGGTCTCCGGTATCAAGTTTACCTTGTAAGCATAAAAAAAAGGAAGAACGTGTAGAATCCCCGAACTGCTATTGTTTGCGACATGATGCGTTGACAGGGGCTGTTAGCGAAATAGTTCGCGTGTTCGGGAGTACGATAAGGGAGCACGGATTAATAACCCCGCTGATAACCGCTCTCCCTCGTCGCAGTGGCATTGCGGGTGCGATTAATGAGTGATAAGCGGCACTCATGAGGCTAAAGGTAGACTGACCATACCAATTAAATGGAGGTGTAAGTGAATTTGTGTGTGTGTGTGTGTGCTTCCAACTTAAAAAAAGTTATTCCGTAAGTTAAGAAATAAACTGAAATAAGACAACGAGGACACGTGACCGGGCACTTTTATTAAAGCGACGTCGCGATCTTGTTCAGGAACAGACAGACTGTTGTGCATCACGAATTGTTTGATCCGTTCATCACACAGCTATACGTTCTTTTGATTATGTATACAATTGTGATTTTTATTGGCAAAATGAACTTCGGTTTACGATGAATTACACTGTTTTTAAAACTTCTAATATTTAGTTCACAACTTTTAAATTTACAATCGCAGTCTCTCTTTTTAAAGAAAACGTCAGGTCATGACGGCGAAACTGATGCCATAAGTAAAGCGGCGTGCACGACCCGGCATCGCTGGTGACGTCAGAGAGTAAAAACGAAGCTTACACCTGACAGGTAATTGGGACTAGCACGTCAGTGTCTTTGCGACTGAGTTGAGGTACAGGGTGGTAAGGTAAAACGGAAAACATTTCCTGTCAAGTTACTAGCAGTAACAGAACTAGCTGATGTATCAGCGTTCGATGACTTTTCTCCGTTGTCATTATCAGGACTCAATTCAAAATCAATATTGTTAATCTGCCAGTAAGCGTTTTCGTTATCGTGTCGCCGGCCTTAACCGGTTCCCTGTTACCTGTGAAGTGTCTTATACAGGTTACCGTAAAGGTCGACAAAACCTACGTTCAGCAGTTAGCTTAGTTACCTATAACAAGGTGATGAAAAACGCTAGAACCAGAATTCGTGCTGATTTTAAATGGAAAATTTCTTATTTATTGACTCTCTCTTGGTAAAGATAAGCAAAGCCCATTTTTAAATGACGTTTCTGAGCCATCTGCCGTAAAGAAAGACTTTTTATTGACACATTAAAGAGAATTTTTTGAAAGAATGTCGCTTTACAATCCATGGCGGCCATTTTGTCAGTAAATATCTTTGGAGAAATCCGTTTGTTGGATCTTGACTTATTATTCATTTTGACCTCATACTGAGTATATTCAGAATTATAAAGCTCGGGTAGATTCCATCTTGCCATGTCATTTAATGGCACGGATTTTAGACGACCCTGCTGACTCAGCCGAGACGCCTAGTACAGACAACTTTGTTACATGACGTGGTTTCTTCTGACAATATTGGTTAGTATCGGTCTGTAGGATGACACTATAATGTGGTAGAAAGACCACTTACAAGGACAAATACTTATGCAGGATTTCTTGATGCTGACGAGAGAATCACACGTTATTGGCGGCTTACACCTTCCAAGTCATAGCTACATTCCGAATGTTTCATGAAAAATTAAGAAAACACTGGCATTAAACTTTGATGGCGGTACAAGAAATTGCCAGTACATTGTAGCCCAAATTTATGGCACTTCTTAAAAATTTCTTCCGTTCGATGTCTTCCCGTTGCTATACACCATAGAAGTCGCCTCTAAGGGTGACGCAATGGGAGACAATAGTGTTGCTAGGCGCTAACGATTTTTTTTTTTGTCAGGTAAAACGCAGTGAATACAGAATTAGAGAAGTTTAGTTCAGCAAAAACGTGGCTGAATGAAAATATTTAAGTTATTGCAGAAATAATAATAATAATAATAATAATAATAATAATAATAATAATAATAATAATAATAATAATAATAATAATAATATAAAAAGCGGCGACTTTATTAAAAGTGGGCAAGAATACATCCTAAAATTAGTTTCTGGATGATCGCAAATTCCATTCACCCCTAGGGGCGGCGATAGCCTTTTGATAGCTCTCCGGACCCTCGTCCCCGGAAAAGGCCGGCTGCTATTATCTCTGGGATTTAATTATCTATGCCGTCTGAAGTAGCTGATTGGAACCCAGTGTAAAACCTTTGAACAAAGTCGACTTTACACAGCAAATTAATAATCGTTCATAAGCGAATAAATCACGTATTCCTTGCCAGACCGCTTCTTGAATTCAAAGAAAAGACCCTTCTTTACTCTACCCCTTCCCTCAGACCCCTTTTCGCTGCCAGCGACATCACTCACAGATTCCCGCCAGTCATGGCCGGTCCCTTTGAGCGCGCGCTCAGTTTCGCTAATTTGAATTTGGACAATTTTCCTTGTCAGCTCGTGTCCCAGCAACCGCGGCCGCCCGCCACCTTTCTTCTTCTTCTTCCAGCCCCAGGGTTTCTAACAGAAAACCAGGCGGCGCCCCCCCTTATAATGCGACAATCTTTTGTGTCATTAAAGCGACGTTTCGCAAGAAAAAATGCATAATGATGCACGTCTTGACGCGACGCCACCAAACGGCCGTGGAACGCCGACTCTTTATTCTGATACGTTTTTCTTTTTTTAAATTTGCTGTAGGAAAAAAAAAATTTTTTTTTTAAAATATTAAAACGTAAAAATCTGAGTCCCGTACAAATTTGGAGAAAAAAAAAACATTTAGTTCTGAGAGAAGGGGCTTTTCGTCCTTTTGAAATATAAGGCAGAATTAATTATCTTGTGTTGAATCAGAACGTGAAAAAAAAGGAATTCCCTGTACTGAAGATTCGGGGTTGATTTCCATTTGTTCATTTCATTAGTGAATCATTGTTAATTTGGTGGAATGCATCTGAGTTATTGTCTTGAAACTAATTCTCTGCTCACTCTATCTGTAAAATATTAATGCTCTTCAGTTCAGACCTGCACGTCCGTCTGGCTGGAATTAGACCCATGGCGGATCTTCCCATTAATATCAACACCTATTTTCAGGCCCGCTCCATTTCGCCTTTGCTGACCGCCGTTAGTTTGTTACGTTTCTGTTGTGCTGTGTTATGTTGTATTTGTCTTGCTGTTGTGTTGCTATTGAAATAGCGGTTGTATTACTTTTCCGTTGTTTTGTTTTGTTGTTTTACTGTTGTGTTGTTATTGATCTTTTGTTTTGTTGTTGTTGTTGTTGAGCGAGTTGGACTGTGTTGCTATCGATACTGTATTGTTGTTTTCTGTTGTGTTGCTATTGATATTATGGTTGTTATTTATGTTGTTGTATTGTTTGTCGCTGCTATAGTTGTTATCAGTGTTGTTGTAGTACTGTTTTCTGATGTGTTGTTATTGTAATGTTTTACTGTTTTTTGTGTTCCTATTAATGTTGTGGTTGTTATTGTTGTTTTGTTGTTAATGCTGTTATGGTTATTATTGATGTTGTTGTTTTGTTATCGTTGTTATGGTTATTATTAATGTTGTTTTACTTTTCTGTTGTTGTGGTTGTTATTGAGTTGTTTTTGCTGCTGTTGTGGTTGTTATTGGTGTTGTTTTGTTATTGTTGTTGTGGTTGTTATTGATGTTGTTGTTGTTTTGTTATTGTTATTGTGGTTGTTATTGATGCTGTAGTAGTTTTGTTTTGCTGTTGTGTTGTTATTGATTTTGTGGTTGCTATTTATTTGTTGCTGTATTGTTTTTCTATTTTTTGTTTAATATATAATATAAAATTTACCAAGTTTGAACTTTGCCAAAGTTCAATTTAGAAGAGTAGATTCAAGTACCCGGTCACTACTATGCATGAATGTATGTATGTATGTAAAGCGTGTTTATAGGATGGATCAGTGGAAATCAACTATTTTATAAATACACTTAAAGAAGTGATGTCCGTGAAGCTAATTCAATTCAGCATAATTGCACAATACTTTGTTTTTGTTTTTTAAACCCTTATACAACTATTTCCAGATAAAACCTTGGAAAGACATTCAACGCGAACGATTTCAAAGCCGTTCATAGATCTTGACATTTATTCTGCTTGTCAGAATTTATCTTCTGACGGAAATCAAAAAAACCCAACTTTTTATTTACCTGTAGTTGTCTACCTGGAACTATCAACAAAGTAATCCTCAAATGCCCCCTAATGAGTGATCTGACGTTGCTTCCTTTAAAAGACCGATTCTGCAGGTTCTCACCTATACTGGACCGGGTGCACTTATTCCACAAGTAATACCTACATGATCGCTTGAAGACTAGAAACCTCTAACATGAATAACTAAACAAGCACAGGGCGCGTAGTTTTAACGTAATATCATTATTTTTTAATTCATTTGCAATACTGTTATTACTAATGACACATTATCAGAAGTATATATTCTGATGCCAGTAATTCGGAGAGCTCCCACTTGGCATTTTCTGAGCTTTTCTGAATTCAGAGTAGAAAGGGCATAACGTTAGAACAGATATGAACGTCAAACAGCCAAAATATGACGCACAACAAAAACCAAACAATACTCTCCATAACAGCCACGAATATCCACATCTCATACATCACTGTGCACAAACAAGACGCAAACCAAAAGCCACTCGTAACAATGCACAACTATGACTTACAACCAAAGCAGAACAACAGTCTGCTCGACTGTGACGCGTGGAGTAAAATTAAGACTACATACAATTAATAGACCTAAGAATTTATTTAGTTCTGAAACGGACAGAACAAAGAGCCTCTACTTTGCAAATGCGCATCAGGTAATGAGAAAAGGAACCGTGATTTGCCACAGCCCAGACGTTCTTTCCATTATTCAAGCGCAATATGAAAGAGATGGCTGATCCAGAGGAGAAATAAGAAAAACAAAGGCAAAAGGTGAGAAATGATGTCAACTCTTTTTTTGCATTCGCATTTTCAGAAGACTCGGGTTTTTGGAGGGATTTTCTTAGACGCTGCTTTGTAAGTACATCGCTCGGCGTATTGGTTGTTGTTGTTTTTTTCTTGCCATTAACTGAAAACTCCGAGAAGAATTGATTACAGTCTGGGTAGCTCCGTTCATTCTAGCAGCCCCCAGGGTCGCCGCCCGCCCGCCCCCGGATATCAATCACTCCCATAATCCCACATTCCACGCACGCAGCCGACCGCGCGAATTACCGGGCTGGCATTGTGAGATGGAGACGACAAGGAGTGGAGGGAATGAGAGTTTACAATCTGTCAGCATCCCTGCTTTGAAAACCAAGAAAAGTGATTATGAAGAGTAAAGAAAAGCGTCATACCTGCGTTGTGTGTTCTTCGGAGGTTTTCAAGCGGGTAACGTTATGTGGTTACGATACATCATTAGGTTAGTAAGTGCAGGTATTTAATAATAATAATAATAATAATAATAATAATAATAATAAGAAGAAGAAGAAGAAGAAGAAGATGCGAAAATATGTAGATTTTTTGTTAGTCTATTAATTTAACTGTTTTTTTTAAAGGGTTTTTTGTTGCTAAGAACGAAGGGATCTGCTTCAAAGTTGCTTGTGAAGTGTATGCACACAGAGGCAGCTGGGTGTCGGGGTTTTCAGACTTGAGTCCTTTAGTCTCGAAATTTCTGTAACATTCGAATTTTCGAAAAAAGAAAGCAAATAAAGATGGGATCATGTTGGGAAATGAAACTAAATTAGAAAAAAAAAGGAAATAAAGATAAAAGTTGTTGCTAGCATCATTCATAATCAATTTGATTTAAATAGAAACGAATTCAATAATAAGAAATGAAATTTTAAATTAAAAAAACCTAATTAACCTAAGAAAGCGCGCTGAATATTAAAACAATGCGTATAAACAATGGAAATAACGATATTTGTTTTAGGATTTCATTTTTTAAAATAAAGTTTCAGTTTGCATAATTTAGGATTCTAGAGTCTCACAAGAAAAATTTACAATTTATTACGCCAAAGGGGAATTTCAGCCGTAAACCGTTTCCTGAACCGTCAATTGGCTCGTATTTACGACTGCCCACAGCGAGTATGGTGAACGTCTCGGAATCTGCGATAAGTCGAGATTTCTTCGTCTTCGAAGTGAACGGGGTTATTATTGCATTGGTTGAGATACGTTAAAACTAAACTAGTAATTTATGTAGCGGGTACAGTTTTCCAGCCATAAAGTTTGTTTTCTTTTGTACAGATCACTGCGATGTTAACCAGAATATTCTGTGACGCGCGTGTGTTCTACATCTATTGTTCTGTTTGTAGCTGAAGATTCGTATTTATTTAAAAGAAACTTATGTAAGACATTAGGCAACAATAAAAGCAGCTGTAAGAGAGGAATTGTAGATATTCGATCTGCTTTGAGTCCGAATCCCGGACATCATTGTAAAATAAAGTAAAATATTTCGTCTGGTATTTTTTTGTACCTATTAGAGAAAAAAACGTTTGTTTCTATTACAACTAATTTTTATTATTATTTTCGGTCTAAGACAGAAAGTATCGTGTGGCGGCAGCGAATGGTCGACTGCTCAGAAAACCGTACTGCTGAGATTGAAATCTCGATTTCAATACCTGCCGGGAACTAACTGGGTTTGGCAGACACCCCCCCCACCACCGATCCTTAGTATGGTTTCTTCTTGCGTTTCTACACCAGACGTCGGCGTGATCTTCCTTCCACAGTCAAACAGAGGAATTCCAGAAAGCACTTTTCATTTCCTGCTAAAGGCGGAAGTGCCAGGCGCAAGAATCGGTCGTTAGCGGTAGCTATGGCAATACGCCACCGCGTCAGGTACGCTTACGATGGTGATAGGCGTCTATTCGGAAAGAGAGACAGAAAATCGAGACGCATTGTAATTAATATTCAGCACAGGAAAAATGTTTTTTCTTTTATGAAAGAAAAGCTAGTTTGCACCATTTTTATTGACCAGCAAAACCAGCCAAAGATGCTTGAGATGAGATGTAAATCTTTCGCTCTTCCTCAAGACTCCTTAGGAAATTGATCATTGAAGCCAAAATGATAAAATTTTAATTAATCTATTTCTTCAGTTTGGATGTGTTTTCTCTTTTTCAGAGAACTGTCGCTAGAATTAATCATGTATATTCACTGGTGGTGACCATTAACCATTACTATAGACTCTCACCAACAAAATATGTCATATTTCATTGCATAAATCAATTTATTTGTGCGTGTCAGCTTATGACTGTCAGGAAAATCCATATTTATTCTTGAACCTTTTGTTACGAGAGACGTGACTTTGTTTGACCAAAGCATTCTCCTTGAGTCCACGGCTACCAGCCCATAGTATACGTAATTTGCCTCTTCTTTTTAAACATTTTTCTAAGTACACGGGTAAGGCAAACTCTTGAATTATGAGATCGCGACCCATTTGTTGTAAATCACACGGTCTGACGAGGTAGGCTCCCGTAATGTAGCAGGAAGCTCTCTGGCGAGGCCCGCAGATCGCTTGGTTCTGCTCTGACGTCAGGACGTAAAACGCATCGGCCCGTGAGGCCGACAGACCGACATGGCGGAAAAATGGCCGCTAGAACTTTCGACGAGTCTGCCAGCCTGCTCTTCGGCGGATAAAAACGACGGGTCAGAAAGCGAGCAAGACGGTTTACAAACCCTTACATCCTTTGTTCCCCTCATGATTTATTATAATTGTCATGCCCATGCAAATTCTGTATTTATTTTTTTCTTGGCCGGCGGCGGGGTGGGTGGATGGGGGGCGGCAGGAGGAGGAATTAAAGTGACTGACTTGTTGGAAAAAGACAATCCGCCTTATCTAATGACGAAAACATTCCTTGAATTGACCGCTTGCAACCGATTTTCGCTGGACGTTTGCTTTTGGCTTTTTTATTTTTTTTTTAAAGAAACTTCCTGTGGGGGAAAAAAAGAAAAAATAGCGACGAGTCATCGCCGTGGTAGCGGATATCGTCATAGCGTCCGCCGCGAGAGCGAGGCTGACTGGTGGTGTCTGATCGAGAAACTTGGTTTCTCTCGTTTTGCTGACATTTTATTTCCTTCCGCAACTCCAAAAATAAATTCTTTAAAAAAAAAAAGGGTCTCGCTGGCTGGGGCTCTCTTCTGCTGAGTCGGCGAACATCGCCCAGCCAGCGTTTTGTGTGCGTGTCTTGTTATTCAATTTTCGTCTGTACGGTAACGAGCGAAGTCGACAGCAGCCAAACTATTTCTGACTTAGTCTCCTTAGAAAAAACAACAACGATCAGCCAGTTGTAGGATGTTAATAAAATGGCGTAATTCATCCAAAAACTAAAATGTTTAAACGGAATTCCATAAAATTAAAATGATTTTTAAACATGTGTGGGTGACGTCGTAACTTCTGAAATACCACACCGTATGCGTCATCGTTGTGCAAGTCAGTGTGCTTTATAGGATCTGATATCACTATCCTCGGAAAAGGATTTTTTTATATCCGTAAAAGAATATTACTTATTCTTGATTCGCATTCGGTGATTCGTAATTAGTAATCTGAGCACTGAGCTTAACAGTAATGATAGTTATTAAAACTACGTGGACTTCAGATTTTAACAGTTCCTAGGTACTGGAGAGATAGATTGGTGACTGTCCTAAATGATTTCATTTTCTTTATCTATGCCAGACCAATAAACAAATGGCCCATGCATCTAAATGCTGGAATTCGAAAAGATTTCTAAAATTTTTTTGCCAGATATAAAAACCATTTTCTGCATAATACAACTTTTACCGAATTGTCACGAATGCAGTAATTCTCCCGTGTATTCTTAGCGGTTACTTTTTTACGGAAAATAAAATTGCTTTGTATTAATCTAATTATTATTTACTATCCACCACGTTTATTATGTAAACATATTTCTTATAATTAACAGTAATATAAAACATTATATTATATCCGAGATTGCTTAACGCGGACGTAATAAAAAAAGACTTTTAAGTCAAGAAATAAATAATCGTTTAAGAACGGTAACTCCGCCGGGCCCGAAAAACACCTGACAAGGTATTGCATTTTTCTAGAAGCTTCTTCGATTTCTCCGTTCGTTCTATGAGTCGTCATAAAAATCTAGTTTTTTTTTTTTAAAAGAAAAGAAAAGGAGCGAGGGTATTTTGAAGAATCGTGCGGCGTTTTCCTCCCATTACAGCGAAGAACTGACCGAGAAACTAGGCTTCTTTTGTTTTAATTGCTTCACCGACGCCATGTTGCCAGCACAAGCTCCGTCGGAGGGTGGCGAGGAAGGCTATTTGTCCGGAAAACGATCGCAGCAAGATATCTAAATATTACCGGCGACCGGGTCTTATAACCGCCACCAACCGGCGACGTCGGGAGACGCGGGAATATCGATTTCCCATTCCGCGATATAAATAAAGTTCGCGGGAACGATATCCGTGTTTCCCGGGATGTTTGGAGCGCGGATAATGACGACAAATGACAAGAGAGAGATAGGGGGAGGGGGGAGAGAGAGAGAGAGAAAGAAAAAGAGATGACGTCAGTACATAGAGAGAGAAAAAGAAAAAGAGATGACATCAGTGCACAGAGAGGGAGAGATGGCGTGAGTACATAGAGAGAGAGAGAGAGAGAGAGAGAGAGAGTGATGACATCAGTGCACAGAGAGGAAGAGATGGCGTGAGTACATAGAAAGAGAGAGAGAGAGAGAGAGAGAGAGAGAGAGAGAGATGGCGTGAGTACATAGCGATGACTTCAGTACACAGAAAGAGTTTTTATCGAAGAGGTTTGGAAATTTACTACGGCCGCGAACTTTTTTTCTGGTGTAATATCACGTGCGCTGCCTGATAAAAAATGTTCAGAAAGTTGTTCCTCAAAATCAACAATAAAGAAAAAAAGAATTATGAAAATAATTGTTTTAAATCAAGTGAAAGATACTGTTTTTGTTGTTGTTTTAGTTGATTATATGCGAAACTTCAGGATGTCTCGAAGTTAGTAACGTACAATACTACTGCTGCTACTAATTAAATAAATGTTTACCAGTTTGTTCAACTTGAAGATTATTCTAGACAACTCGACAAATGTGCTCCACACACTGCTGTCAGTATTATCAATCACAAGAGTTCAGCAAACACACTGTGCCTACTGCTGTTTCACGCATTACTCGATCGCTCCCAGAACCACCATCTCCCTACCTTTCTTTAGTTTATTTTACGCTGATAAAAACCTAATTTTAACGTTTCTTATGCTGAAGAAAACTAAAGTTTCTTCGTTCACGTTGTATACATTAGAATCTTAAAAACCAAAATCGAATAAAATTTGCCTTTTATGTACCTCCTCACCAAACGACAGGTGAAAACAGCCAGAGTCGTACGCATAGACCAATATGTAAATTCTCTAATAGGCAGGAATTGATACGTCACTGGATTGACGACGCACTCACAGGCCAATCAAGAGACGCTACATATGGTCACGCGATGACCATCCGGCGTCGTTAAGGAGAACAGACATGGCCATTTGGAATTTTGGTTTCTTCATTTTTCAAACGATCAGAGTCAGATGGAAATAGTTTCGCTAGTGAGGCTATTTGACTTAACAGCGACATTCTAATATCCCGGCTGGAACACGTGTCTTAGAAACCACCGTGACAACGGTCAGGATGTTCAGCAACAGGTGAACCAACGATCGGCCGGATGCGGTTTATACGATCTGCAAGTGAAGAGTTAAAAAAAAAAATCTTAAAAGTAAAATAGCTGCTTTAGAGACGAGATGTGCAGTGAGCTGACAGAAACCCTCCACACACACACGGCTAATGATGCCGGGGTTTGTAGAGTTTACAGCTACCTGCGCAGAAAGGAAAAGGCAAACAAAAACTGATGCCCGTTATACAACAACAAAAAACAGCAAAAATGATATAAGAGACATAAACTAAATACGGAGACCAATAAACGCAACCGCTCATAATGGTGTGGTTAGAGCGTCTAGTTGTCGCGTTGCCATGGCAACAGTGGTCCATTATGATTTGTTTTCTTTATTAAGGTTGTAAAACACGGGTAAGTTTTGCTAGTTACACTGTTTGTTTGTTTGTTTATTTGTTTTAAATCTGAATTTGCCAAGTAAAGAAATCGCTTTAAAAGCGCCCGTTCGAGCAAGCCAGCGTTCATTCTCCTTTCCGCGCTGTTTCCATAGAAACGCTAGAGGGGACAAGACCGATATCGAAGTCATTTTGAAAGGAGTCCCAACCGAGTCGGAAGCGCCTGTTCCAACCACACCACACAGAGCACGAAGAAGCCCAAACTGGCGATAAGCCGCCAGCTTGGAGTGAGTCAGCTTTCTATCGGAATACACGGACTGACACCTACCTGAAGGCGGCCCGCTGCCTCTGCTGCCAGCCAGATCTGTCTGTACCACTCTACTGACCAAGTGTTGGCCCGGGTGGTTTTTATATTACCTGCTACTTACCAGTCACATCACCACTACTACATCTTCGCCCCCACAAACTATCGTGGTTGCTTCTTTCTTTTTCTGTCATTTTTGTTATTTGTTGTTTTTTCTCTTTGTTAGCCGCGCAGACAGACAGACACTGTGACAAGGCGGAGGTGGAACCGAAATAAACTCTTTGAGAGACATGTTAAAGGAGAGTTTATCGGGCGCGCAGATTCGACTTCCCAAACGGAGTCCCCCCCTTCCTCTCTCCGTGTCTCACTTTCTCTCCCACTCTTCTATTCTCCTCCTCCTCCTCTCTCTCTCTCCCCCTCTCTCCTCCTCCTCCTCCTCCTCCTCCCCCTCCTCCCCATTTGAATGAATTGCATCAGGTTTGACGAGATCACAGACAGGTAATTATCTACTTCTGAACCAAGTTCTAATTATCCAAGCTGCTCCATCACCGTTACCGGCAGATTACAGTTTGTTCAACGGACTTTTTATCTGCAGACAGCAGAGGCTTTGACAAATAATCGTTTTTCCCGTACTCGCCATCATGGTCGGTTCTCACAAGTTAGTGAAGGAACCCTGTTTTCTATCGAGTTGTTGGTCACCGATATAAAGAAATGACCGGTCATTTTTCTTGTTTTCTATTACATATATAAAACCTTTGATGTAGATTTCTTTACCTGTTATCTCTAATTCTTACTTTAGTTCCACATATTTTATGCTAAAACGTAAATTAGTGAGCAGGAATAGGACGATTCGCCACACTAGAGGTGTACTGAATCTTTAGCGGTATCCACGGTGACGAGAAATCGCCTCTAATTACGAACGAGTTAACGTTAGACGTTTGTCACAGTAAGGCTGGGGCAGTTATGTTTATCTCTCTATGCATTACTTTAAAAAAAAACGCCACTTGTCAGAAAAGTTGTCCAATAGCTAAAAAGAAAAAGGAATATTACAAAATTAAAAAGTCAAAATAAGAAAGAAAGAGAAAGAAAAACGCTACTTATTACTGTTCTGATTTCTGTATATTTTAAGGTTATTTAATCTTTAATTTTTCTTTTTTCTTATAAAAAAATTAATATTAATTCTTAATAGAATAGCGGTTTTTGGTTTCGTTTTAATAAAAGAAACAAAGAAACACCTTTCATTTTTATTCTTTTTAAATATTTGTCCTGAATTTTAGAAATAAAATGCTTACCATATAATTCACTAGATAAAAAACGAAAGGAAAAGTAACTTGGGTGATAGTTAAAAGAAAGTTGGGCGTAAGATGGAGCCACCAGTGTGAACGCTTGATGAGTAATTTACTGGCTGCTTTCTTAATGTACTGACCGCCGCCACCGCATACACCTTAGCCAGATATTTCCCACAGTGCTCTTCTTTATTACCTCATTCATTACCGTCCGCGATCACCATACCGGCTTAAGGTAACCAAGAAGGTGGGAATTGCTATATCAGTATCTTGTATTGAGTACTGTGTATCAACAACCGAGCAGTCGTCCTTCGTGATGTCCAGGACTCAGGGAAGATCTGATTACCGTCTATAAAAAAATAATTAAAACGACATCGTCCGTTAACCCGAAGAAAGATGGCGTCCAGTGTCAGAAAAATAGCAGCTTCGAAAAAATCAACTCATTAAAATAACAAAACAACATTTGAAAACATCGAAGTTTTACAGATTCTTATAGGGTCTGAGTTTACGAATTAGGGATAAGTATGCTCCGAAACATCTTAAATAACAAAATGCCAGGAGGAGATAACTCTAAATAAGTAAACCTCTACTTTATTCGACACACGAAGTACTGTAGATAGTCAGAAATTGAGGAGTCAATGGCAGCGGAGTAATATCGCTTGTTTCTTATTGCAAGCCGGCGCGGAGGGGTGAATGGGTCTCCACGCCGCCGCGTATTATGCTAACTCTGATTGTTACATTAAAGACGCGCGCGCACACACACACACACACACACACACACACCGTATGTTTGTTTGTTCCCTAACCATGCAAAATGGTAAGAAAAACAACAACAACAAACAAGCAAAGCCCCTAAAAAAAACAAGAAAATCAGAAGGAAGTAAATTAACCGGAATTTATCAGCCAACCAACGGCGCTGAGCTAAACACGAGGGAGTTCCGTCGGCCAAGATCAGGCGGGTTCCACAAAGACGTATTTAACTTATATGGCAACGACTCGATAAATTAAATCCAAACCCTGACAGAACATGAAAGGAAAAGGGACAACTTTGAAGGAAAATCTCGAGTTATCTGACAAACGGCCGAGTCCCAGAACTGCGCCCCCCCCGTCTCCCCGGCCGGCCTATCATTAGAAAGACCAACTATAAAGAAAAAACATGAAAGGACACTAAAATGTTAATGAATATTAATGAGCGGCATGAAAGGTCACTTTGTCTTGGATGTCGCTGCTGCGTATAAAAAAGGTTTTGTCGAGGTAAATAAAGGAATATTCTATTTTTTATCTACCTGTCGTTATTGTTGGGTCATAAATTCTTTCGTTCAAAACGAGAGCAGTACCTCTTAGCTTCTATGTGTCAGTCATTAGATTCATCACTGGTATAGTAAAGGTGGCTTTCGCTAAAGGCGTGCTGCCGGTCCGAGATGGGTTTAAAGGGAAATAGGATTATTCTACCACTGCACAGGTATGTTAACCCCGTACCGAGCAAAATCTCCGATGTTATTTTAATAGGTTGAAGGCAAATCTACAGTACGGCTAGTTCTGCGTAGACGTAAAAACAATGCTACGTAAATGGGAGAAAGTCATATTCTACAAAGTTTACTTACCTGGCTAAAAACAACAAAATACACGGTCCAGATTGCTTCAGTGATATACAGGTAATCATACACCTGATAATAATCAAATGGTTCATAGGTAATTTACTATTACACGCGAAATATGACTATCCTGGCCTGGTGATGCTCAGGTAAATTAATGCTGGTCCAGGTTGTAACGTTTTGACTGGTAAAGAAAAATACACTAAAATCAGCCCGGTAATACTTAAAAGTCATTAAGCTAAACAACAGTCCAGGTTAGGTTAGTAACAGACAGGTAACTAATCAAACTCTTGGGAACTTCTCCCTTAGGTTCACCAGTCTAAGAAAGACTAGGTTAGCGAGGAGGATGTTAGTACTTTGGTTATCCACTAGAGTGCTTCAATTTCAGGATCCAACGGAATTTTTTATTTTTAGATGTGGAAGAAAGGCTGAATAACCGGAAATCCCCACAAGACAGGTGGGGGTAAAGGTGAGAAGAACCCCCCACAAGAAGGTATAGGAGCTGAGGTTTCGTGCGTGGAGACTAATCCGCAAACATACCGGCTGCCTTATTAAAAGGTCACTGTTTACATTAGTTAATTACATAGACAACGAAACTTCATATTTGATTAGTAAAGATTTTTATTTATCAGAACTTTACATCTTCATCTACTTTATATAAACATTTTAACGGTTATGCTTGTCTGTTTTTTAATTTATATTTTAAATTCCTTCAATAAGTTTCTTCCCAGGTAGGATTACGGTTGGTTCTTCGTTCATCAACGTGATACCACTGAAGCAGCCACACTACCAACTAAACTAACTTCTACAACAGCTCAAAGCAAGAACTACTACAACAATGACATCAACAACCACAGCAATGAAAGACCAGCTGTTTACTGCTGGCGGAGAGAGGATATTTTAAAACAGAACAGTGACAGGTATTTTTCAGTGGTACATAAATGATCCTCTTGGAGCAGAAGCTGCCTACGTGCATCAATGATATACCGATTGCATCCACCTGTCATCAACTCAATTGCTCTTTGATCATAAATAAACCACATGAGCCTATAATTATTTTTATGAAAGAGTTCTGCGGACGTAAATAATTATTAGATTACAAACTACAAATCGCTCAATAGAGTTCAAGATAGAAATCGAGAGAAACGATAATGTCTCAAGTTAACAATCAACGGAGAACTTGTTAAAATTTTCTCGCCTCTACTTCGCAGAGCGCAGTGAGACGTAACAAAAGCAGATTTACATGGCATTTCTATAACTTTAATTATTAATGCCCGATAATGTCATATAATATCATACAGACTCGCTCTTTTAGTTCTCAGTCAAAGGGAACAATGAAGATTAAATAAAAACTTCATATACATTAAAAGTTAAAGTTGGAATTTATGTGTACTCTGTTTAAAATTAAGAAGGAATATTTTATATCATTAAAAAACTTTCTAATCGATTTGCGCACTCTGCGTTAAATATTTATCATTATTATATATGCAGTAATTTTTGAAATCTCTGAAACTAATTATCTAAGCGGTATAAGGCACTGTCGACATCTAGTCACCATTGAACCGAGCTATAAGTAACCTTTTATGTAAAAATATCAAACGGTCTTCGTCCTAAACATAAAAAAATCGCATCATTAATTTAAAGTACATATTAATATGTGTATTGTTTAGAATACGAAACTTTTCGAACTAAATATTTTAGTTGGCTGGAAGGTTTCTAGGAACTAGACGAATCGTTTGTGGCAGATGAATGTATTTCAATAAGATGTAACGATAAAGCTATTTACTTTTGTCGTTATAAAGTAAGTTTAAAACTAAACAGAGAACGATTCAGACCTAGCTTATCTTTCTGTTCGCCCTCGTCGTCTTATTTTTGGCGAGAATTTTGCCGTATTTTTCATTATTTTTTTTTTAAATTCCGGTCACCCCCCACCACCACGGGGAACGTGATTACAGAATTGTCAGCGGATAATTATTTAAACACAGACGCATACACGTGTGTAATGAAGATAGATGGCGACGTCTTTTGTCAACAGAGATCGGCTAAATTACCGCCCCTGGCAAGAACCGGTCCA
Source organism: Nautilus pompilius (assembly GCA_018389105.1). Taxonomy (NCBI): domain Eukaryota; kingdom Metazoa; phylum Mollusca; class Cephalopoda; order Nautilida; family Nautilidae; genus Nautilus; species Nautilus pompilius. Next base: position 157,346 of record JACATO010000307.1, on the reverse strand, counting down.
GATTTTCCTACATCGGCGCGGTGACAACCACCGCTAACGCAATACGTCAGGACTTCGCCCGGCTTCTTATGCAAGAAATTGCAGCCTTCATCTTATGATTAATGACCAGGTATAATTTTCCGGCACAGGTGAAAAGTAGCCGGGTAAATGAGACCTGGGAACTGAGAAAAAGAATCGCTGAGCGACTTGAAAAAAAATTTTTGTTGTTGTTTTTGTTGTTGTTGTAACAATGCGAAATGCGATCCGGAACATGTCTCTTTGTGAGTTCCCTCTTTTAAAGAGAGGGTTTTCCCTTACGGGTGCAAGGTCTGTGTACACGAAAATAAACAAAACAAAAGAACAGCGACACTTGTTAGATTCACGCGATCTAACAGCGGCTTTTTATGCAGCAACAGTGCCTTCAAGGTCGGCTTCTGCATTCACGACATGCCAGAAGTTGGCGCGTCACCTTGATCTTAGCACGATACCGAAAATGGCGAAGAACGGCATCAAGATTACGATCCAAGGCTCGTTTTTCTGTCAATTAGCGTCGAGCTTTTTATTCGGTTTATAAAACGTAAGTACAAAAGGGCGACGAGCGCATTGTCGCCCTGATTCCGTTAGGGGGGGTAAAAACGAACGGCTGTCACGTCGCAGAAGGAAACGAGGCTAGTAGTGCAGAATAAATAAACAAACAAACGAATATAATAATTCTTTTAATACGCAAGAGAACACCTCTCTTTAAATTAGTAAGGATTAGAACTTGCTTTTTAGGAAAGTATTTATTTTAAATCATACAAATTAAAAACAAAATACTATTACTTGAAAGTTAGTGCTAAATAGATCCCGGAAACCGAAGAACGGTAACCATCCGCGTCAGCCCCGTAATATTACACAAAGCCATAAAATAGCGCCGACAGGGCGGCTACACGGGTCAGTAGTGCTCGGCCCGTGTTTTGCTTGGTGGGGCAGGGAGGATTAAGGTTTTTTGTCTATATTGCATTATGGGAAGGTTTCCTTGATTATTTGAAGAAGAAAAATCGAGCTTTATATTTCATGCATTCCAGCCGTTTCATAATTAGTTACTTCCAGTAAATTATGGCCCATCCTGAGAATCATGGCATGCGGTTCCCACAATGCAATTGGTTATTCGTGACGTGAATCCACCAGCGTTTCGCTATTTTGTACTTGCCATCGTCATTATTTTATACTAGTTACTTATTTAAGAAACATTCAAATCGTTATTAAACTTCCGTGGTTGATCTGTTGCCAGATAAAAAGATGCCATATTTAACGCCTTAATTAAAAAAACAACAACAAATTTCTTCTTTTAGCAAAAGCGTACAGATAATCGGTTCTAGCTCAGCAACTTCCTGAAGTTACATCATTTTGTCTGATGCGTGCATGGAAACAGATTTTGCTGAAATATTCATTTTTATTCAAACGGAAATATGTGGGGGCGGCGGCGAATTCTCTTCTTTTCATATGTAGAAGAGGGTTTTCGCGAATCGAACTTGTGACTGCAGAACCCGCCATCTGCCGAGCAGGAAGCATCATTGTTGTCTCTCTATACGGGACTCCGCTCGTTAGGTTTTTCGGTAAACATTATAATGAAAGAGATGCTTCCGTAATCTCGCATGTCAGACAAAAGATTGCAACTAATACTTTAGTCTGTTCTCGAAACCTTTACGCTGAGACCTGGCGGCTTAATTGTAAAAGGTATTGTTTTCTATAAAATAATTTTTCATTAATAAAGACGGAAATGATTTTTATTTATAAAACCCATGTTCTCAACATTTCCATAACTACAAGCAAATACAAATCGAAGTTTGGTTGTTGTACACAGATTCATCATCTTTTAAAACCGTTTAAATATATCAAATCTTAATTTTAAAAATACTATAATTATACATTTATAAAATTTATTTATTTACAATCTGCTTTAAAATAATTGAGAGAATTAATTTTAATCTACATCTAAACCAACGGCATAGTGACGTCTTTGTATGTTCTGTCAGTAAATACAGAGTATATATTAAACAAAAAGAATTCAAAGCAATAGGTGCTGTGATACATTCACATACGACATAAATTATCTCACGTCATCTCGTCACGCCTTTAATTTCTGTGTGACGTCGTCTCATCAAGTCATGCGACTGCAGTAGTATTGCGAGATGCGCTAAAAATCTTATGGCTGCGAGCAGTGATGACAAATCATAAATGACGCCATAGCTCAGAAACAAACTAAAGCATTCAGTCGGTTATTTAAAACCATTTAAATTTAATAAGCCGAAGCACGCAGAGACACACGACCCAATAATCTCGATTATGTTCTTGGCACGACAATTCGCCGAAACTCCGCTTGTTTGTGCCATGATATTGTAAACAGAGTTGCCAAAGAATGTAAAACGTTCGCAAAATCGCCGATAAATCCTGTGATTTAAAATCTTTTGATTAGTAAACGGCATTACTGTTATTTCCATCCAAGATTTAAATGTCCACCAGTTATGCATAAAATCTTTCTCTATTCGGGTAAACCTTCTTTTTAAAGAACATTATTCTCATACTGCACCTCCACCAACTAACACTGACCTTACTGAACTCTCTTCAGTTTCTAATAAATAGTCTTTTCTTCTCCTCTGGAAAAATTACTCAATGGAATACATGAGCTAAGTAGCTGGAGTGATCGTCCCTAAAAGAGAAAAGATGTCACAAACAAAACCACTTTTGTCCCCTTTTCGGTTATCTGTATAATCTATGTTGTTTTTACCCGATAAGCTGTCGGCATCGATTACAATCGTGCCGGATCTATCATTCATGATATCTTTGTTGTTAAAAATAGTCAGCAGTACGGGGAAGTACTTGCATAATTCGCTTCCACCGTCTGGGCTGGCGGAGAAGCCATTCTTGATGTAAAGAAGATACATTGTCAAGTAGATTGGGTTTCACCGTAGTTTGACACGGCATCTTGGAGGTCATCCGTGATAAGCTCGATAAAAGTCGTGCCGCAGTATTAGGTGGCACGTCGGGCTGGTCCGATAGGCCACACTGCCTAGCCCCTCTTCGCTTCATCGTTCCTCTCCTTCAGTTCCCTGCTCGTGCGCGCTGAAACCGGTCCTCCATTTTTCGGAATACATTTATTTGGGTCTTATTAGTGAAAGCACGAACTTTTGCATTCTAAGATAATAGCATATCACCGAGATACTATTGAAGTGATAATTATACCATAAGTCAAGTGGACGTCGGCTTTATTATCGTCAACTCTTTGAAGGAAGAATTTTTAAAGAAAATAAGAACCTACGCCACGGAAATATCTTAATCATGGTCACTAATCCTTCTCGGATGAAATTTATTAAAATAATAAAGTAAGTCGCCAAGATATCTGCATTTTTTCAATAACTAAATCTTCTAAATTCACTTTTCTTAAAACAGTAAAACGTACATTGAGAAAGATGTCTTTTCTGCCATTATTACCTTTCCTAGAGATGATTTATCAAGGTAGCTACGTACAGGGCGCAGGTATCTGCTTCATCATCATCATTAATTCTTCTAATGTGAATGTATCAAAATACTTACGTACTTCACATAGATATTTGCTTCGTCATCATTAAGTCTCTAAAGTAAATTATTGTGCAGAACTACCCACCTGACGTAGATATCTGCTTCATCATCATTAAGTCTTCCAAGGACAATTTAATCAATATAGCAATGTACGTCGCGTTTATATCTGCCTTACACCACTGACCCTTTTAAAGGGACCTGCTTTATCATCATCATTGACTCCTTTTAATAGTTAAGTACGTAACGTAGATATCTGTTTTGCCTTTCTCAACATTCTAAAGTAAATTATATTAAGATGGTTACAAAGGTCTGGCACAAAGCAAAAGTGTATAATTGTAATTGATGTACTAATAGGCAATCACTGGTATGTATAAAACGTCCTGGAAATATCAAGTTTTGGCGCAAGCTGATGTTAATGGGTTATTACTAGCGAAAATAACAATCATAATAAATATGGTTGCTTTTCTCTGTTTGTCTTTTAATATGAAAATGGAAAGGTGGTCAGGTGAGTCACCTCGACCATAACTTAAAATGTAAAGCAGATCACTTTTGGAGGTGGAGTTGGAAAGACAAAGTCGTATTATTTATATCTGAAATCGGCCCACGTATGCGACAAATGGTCACAGCAGCAGGAATGGCCTAACCTTATAAAGAAGAAAAAAAGGCAAAAGGTAAAAATATTTTAAAAAGCAGGGACGCGGTGAAAGTCGATATTCTCTCGCAGGTGGTAGGAAACAACGGCATATATTTGACGGCCCTTTTTACTTTGTTGGTCACGAATAGCAGTCGATTCGAAGAAACAGGTTGTGGTTGATGGCGATGTCTTCCATGGGCGACTTCTCTTTTTTTCCCCCTTTATTTAAAAGCGCATTTGTCTATTTATTTACCAGGCCCCAGAACACGTTTCCACGAACATTTCGAGAGCGACCACGGAAACGATATCATTGGCGTTCTGAAGATAACGACGCGAATAACGATATCGATAACAGTAGCGGCAATTGTTCGATCGCTTCCAGCATAGAAAACAATACAGGAATGAAGTTGGCCAACCTCAGCAAATATATCGATCGAGTCAAGCTGCTAAATTGGTCCAGACTGACGCTAAACGCACCTTATTATTTTACATCGTGTTGCCTTTTTTTTTGTTTTGTTTTAAAAAATAGTTTATCTTGAAATCGACTTTGCGTTTCAGGGGGTGGGTGGGTGGGTGCTTAAGCGACCCGCACACTTCCGTCTGCTGTTCTATTAGCTGCAGGAGGGATTTTCAGCTAAGTTTTCTTTAGGTAAAAATAACATCCAATAAACCGACGTAATCCGACACGGACCGCGGACGACGTCAGGGCGTTTCCTGTCTGGGCGGGAGCTTTTCCGCTAATCACGTGTCCCGTTACGGAAACTGTCGGTAGTTAGTTCTAAAATAATTCCCGACCACGCGGATGAGGCAGGTGTCTAAAACGGGAGTTCGAGCCCCCTCAACTGAACATTCTAGCCACCCAGGTAAATGAGAAAAACATTCGAAAGAGCAGCCAAACTCACCTTTTACACACACACACACACCTGTGAAAATTAATTAACACTTTCTATTAATTATAATTTTATGTTAACAAAAATCTAGACTTTTTATGACACAGAAATAAATTTTGTTGAAGATAATTTTTTTTTGCTGGATCGATTCTACAATTTATTCCTTTATTTATTAATATCCCCCCTTTTCTTTTTTTTTACAAATATTTTCTCTCCCTGTTTTATTTCTGATTTTCCACTGATTTATTTTATAATTAAACTCTGTTTTGCTGCGGGGCTGCCTCGAGTTCTGTTTCGACTCTCGTCCTCATAACCGGCATCTACCTGCCCACCAAAGTAATCGTTCTGACTCTGCTGCTAATATCGGAGCTGCTTTAGATTGTTTACCACAACCCGCCGACTCCTTTCGTGCATCCACCTCCCCCCATTTGTTTGTTTTTCTTTGTTTTGGTTTTTTTAAATTTTTTTTATAGCAATCAATGAAAGCAAAATGGATGGAGTACGGGCTCAGCGGTCCTCCATAGTTCGAGTCGGACGCGTTCTTTGGAGTTTTAACGGACCATACAGGGAGATTTCCAAAGATGTGGCTTCAAGCAAAACGCTAGTTTTGTGCGGACAGTATAATGGCAGGCAACGCCAAATTCGCCGGCTCTTTAAAATAGCTCTTTTTAAAGGTTGGCGATGAAGCGTAGATATAGAATTTCATTATACCAAAATGTCAGGGGTAATTTGAAGGCGGAGGATAGTGGAAGTTGTTGATGGGTTTTATTAATATTTTTCTAGTTTTATTTTCGGATGTAAACAGCGCAGTTTAGATTTTTGTGGCGTTTCTTTCTAATGCAAGAGTTAACTTTAAACTTTCGGGTCGAAATCAGGATTACGTTCGTGGCTAATTCAATAGCTAGAGAATTAGGATTTAGGGTTAGAGTGGAGTGTTCATTAGCTTAGAAATACTGCTAAGGCTACATTAGGAGTATGGATGTAGTTAGTGATGATGTAATGTGTCATGTGATGCGAGTCGAAATTAGAGGTCGTAGTGAGTTTAGTTTTCACTCTAGGTTTCCGTTGAAAGATTGGCGTAGGTCAAACTGTTTAGGTTGGATTAGTGCTAACTCGAAGTTTCTTTTGATGAAAAAAGATTAGTGTAGATCGCAATAGGTTTTGGTAGAATTAGCATCAAAATAAAGTTTTATTTACAAAAGTTAAGATCAGAGTAGGTTAGGGCAGGATTAGATAGGCTCTGTTCTAACTCAAAGCTTTTTTTGTGAAAGGAATTAGAGAAGGTCGGATTAGGTTTAGATAAATTCTGTCTAAATTGACGTTCGGTTTGTCAAAAGTTAGAATAGATCACAGTGGGTGAGTTTAGTAATGTTCAATGTTAGTTTAAAGACGAGAGTTAAGAGACTAGCTTATAGTGGCATATCTGTCAATCATTACGGTGTTTCCGAAGTTTTAAAGACTGTATAACAAAAAATCGTATACGGGAACACGAGATTATCACAATGAAAAAACAACAAAAAACATGGGTTGCAGTCACCAACAGTCAAAGTCATTTTTTGTGCAGACGAAACTTGACAAGAAACGTCCTGCGAATTTGCGGAAATGAGATCTCAGGTCGCGCATGAACAGTGACGTTTCCGGAAACACGTGGTGTAGAGCGATTTCGACGTAAACAAGACGCAGAATGTCACCTCTTGTGAAGCAGATAAAGCAAAAAGACGGGCCATCATTGAAAAAGCGGGAAGATCTATACCAGAATGTGGGGTTCGTTCCGGACATGACCAAATGGCGAAGAGTTCGCTTTGTGTATTCTTGTAAAAGGACGACAGGGTTTGCCGCCACCGGTCATTTAGACCTAGAGGTGCATTTTGAGACTGGCGCTCACAGAGTATGTGTGTGAAGAAAACCAAGAGGCTTGTGTTCGTAAACGTTAATCTTTAAAAGACGCTGACAGAAGCAAGTGTGACGTGAGCGGAGGTGTTATTCTGTCAGTTGGTGGAAGAACGTAGCACGTCAGTGACGAGCGGTGGCCACTTTGCTGAACCCTGAGAGAAATGTTCGGCGACAGTGAAGCTGCAGATAAAATACGCATGCAAGAAGAATAATGAAAGGATATCCAGTTAAAGCTTACCTGGATCCAGTTGTTGAAAAATGAAAGACAGGCCAGATAAAGAATAATAAAAAAAAAACAATGACAAGAACACAGAAAAAGCGAATGGCTATTCTTGTTCGAGTTTTTGAAGAGGAGAAATGTACCAAACACAGGATCTCTGACATTCCGAAACTCATTGGCTGAACAGCAGAAGAGCTTTTCAAGTAATCGAACCATGTTTTGCAACATTCTTAAATATACCGTGTGGTAGTGGCGTAGGTTAAAGGTTCAGACAGGATGTTAATAGCTAAACAGTAGCTTTATTAAATCGCTATATTCACTCCAGCTTTTATCTTTCTTGTCGTATCTCATTTACTCTTGCTATCCTTTAATAGATTATTGATGTGTTTAAGCGTGTAGACACACCAAATTTATTAATGCTAGTGAATCAATGGAGAATGTCATAAGTCAAACGAGTAATACCTATAATTAGCTTCAAACAGGTGACCGGTGATAGGTTTCGCTGATCTGATCCATGTGTATTCCTAAGACTTAGGTGATTATCAAAATGTAGCTTACCAATGTTTCCATTTAATTATAAAATGCAAAATCTTTATTTTTAAATTTGATTTAATAAAGCTTACTGTGTTCTATTCAACACTCGCTGGAATATAAATAGTTTGGAAAAATCGCATCGGTTTTACCAATGATAACTGCAGCGTTTTTGTTGGATCATACAAATCCATCTCGTCTCGACTACTTGAGAAAAACGAGAAAGTGTCGTCTTAAAACTCCGCGCTAAGTCTGCAATCAAGGGAGCGCCCGTTCTGATTGATGCTCTCTTCACGGACATCTACTGCTGCTTTGAGCACGGGGAAGGCTTAGTTACTGCACAGTTTCTGTCTCATTTTCTTTGTCGTTTTAACGTAAGTTGAGATTCGTTAATATCTTTCTTTACTCCAAAAGAAACGAAGCGCGCAAGTCTCGTGAGACCTTCAACGATATGGACCATTGATGGTTTTCCCTGGAGATTATGTGAAACAGGATCCTCAGTCAGTACCCTACAATGAAGAGAGATGTTACCAGTCAGTCTGATGTTGAAAATCCAGGCAGAGTGAAACGCATCCCGGAGAGGCTCCATGACCCACTGACCGAGTTGACTCTTTCTTCCCCTCTTCCTGCCAGAGCTGAGCAGCTTCATCAGATCGTTTCAGGTAAGTTAAGCCTTCTTTCTTTTCTTTCAGGACTAGTTAAGGTGAGTATTAACAGTTAGGCAGACAATTATTTACTCTATTTTGAATTTTCTTGAAACTCTGGTTTTAAGGATAAAAATGTGAAATATCTGATTTCTTGTGTTTTTCCATACTCTGTGATAGTCTACTTCACAAACGTTTGGTGAAGTTCACACCCAGGTGAAGCTCATCCGAGAATAGGTCTTGCAGATGATCAACTTGGTGAACAGGGAGATGATACAACGTAATTATGAAGCTATTGAAGCTACATTTGTTAGATTTCCTGCCAGGACCTATCTCATCTTCCCAGGAATTTAAAAAAAAATTTCAGGGTTGACAACAACAACAACAACAACAACAACAACAACAACAATAATAATAATAATAATAATAATAATAATAATAATAATAATAATATAATAATAATAATAATAATAATAATAATAGATTCAACATCATCATTCAATGTAAAACCAATTAAAGTTATGATCTATATCTAGATATTCAGTAAATAGATAAAGAATCTTTTTTAAAATATGTCTACATCACAATGATGTCGAAGGCTTTTATGCTGCTATTTTTTCAGAAAATGATGGACAAATTTTTGTTTGCTAACGAAACGATGCCAAATTTGGTGATTCTGTACCCCTCTGAGAAAACAGGCTTAGGCTATGGACCAATTTTGTTTACTTTCATTCTTTTACTCTCCTGAAGAAAACGTATAACGTCGATAAAACGTACAGTTTACTGCGTCCTTTCCTAAACATTCAGGACCTGAGATTGTGCACATTTTCAGTTGTAAGACTGGCCACTCGGTGCTGAGTTGCTGGAAGAGAAGTTGGAAGATTTCCAGCTCCTTCGAGATAATACTGTATCATTGATGGACGACAAAGACAAAAGGCAGAAACTTTACCATTTGGTCTGGAGTGCTAAGAGATAGTGAAAGGTAATACTGCATCGATGAGGTTTGCTCCATAGCAAGAAAAAGATTTCCCTCTGGTCAGAAAGATCCATACTGAATTCAGAAAAGGGGCGTCATTCCAGATATTTCGAATGGTTTCATGCAGCGCAAGATGAACTGTGACACTTGCTTTAAAGTAACTGTCATTCAGGAACTCATGGTATCAGTCAATAGAGCACCAGCAGTGCTGACAACAAAGAATATCCATAGACTTTTGATTTGATTAAAAAATGATGCTGAAGATAGCAATGACAGGCATGTTAGCAACCGATGAAAGCTTTGTAGCAGTTCATTTTACATTACATGAGACAAGTGAATAGTCAGTAAATTGTTAGAAAATCTATATTATTTTGATTTTATTTTCATTGTTTTGTGCGGTTTTTGTTTAATAGTTATATTGCCTAATGAGGACAATCCGACGTCCATCTGGTCAAAAAAATATGAATACCTGTTTGAAAGCTTTAATACGCAGATTATATGCAAAAGATGTTGACAGGTATGTAGTAGATTTAGGTAGGTTTAGTGTTATCTTAATGATTCTGCTAGATGGAAGTTAAGACTAAAGTTATTCACAGTAAGTTTAAGTTGGATTAATACTAATTTAAAGTTTCATTAACGAAAGTTTAGATTAAATCAGATTTGTGTCGGTAACAGTTTTCTTTGATGAACGTCGAGATTAATATATACTGATGTCTAGCATTATACTAGGTTAAAGTATGTTTAGCTAGGTTTATTGCCAGCTTAAAGACTTTTTTTGCTGAAACATTAGTAGTAGATAAAAAAATTGGCAAATAATTGCTTGTGACAAACTGCAACCAAATGTGGCCGTAAGTCTGACGTACGCCGTTAAGATGGGTGCTACTGTCACAGTTTAAATCTCCCTGACTGACAGCAACCTTTTACTGATGAACAGAACGTGAAAGCTTTTTGGATCCACACTCATTTCGAAATGCGACGATTCAATTGGCAATATCTTTACATTGGAAAGATTATATAATCCGCCTATAGAGGTTGTTGGGTCGTTAATTTTTCTGCAAGGTACCCGTAAAAGTGATTGTTTATGACGCTTTTTTATTCAAGGAAAAGGGACCAGAATAGGAGCCCGGCATTCTCTCGAATGGAACCCGCGCGAGGTAAGAGAAGATGCGGAAGACCAACGACATCGTGCAGACACGTGATAGAAGCAGAGTTGAAGGATATTGGAATGCAATCGAGGAAAGCGAAAACAACAAAAGCATGGAAGGATCCAAGAATGAATGCAGTGGTGAAGGCTCTGTGTTCCGATTGGAATAAAGAGAAGTTTTTGCTAGTGGTTAGGTACTTCTAAGAAAGTTCAGCATTTTCATCACCAGTCGCATTACTGTAGTCTGTAGTTGCCAATATCGAGAGATAAGAGCGCCATTCCATTGTACACCTATATTTGTCTCTTTGTTAGTTGCTAGTTATTTATCTGTTTGCTTATATATTTATGTGGATTGTCCGGGATTCTTAAAGGGATCCAGGACAGAACATGCTAGTCTTATTCAAGTCAACACAAGAGATCGGCTTGAATAGCGGGGGATTACACTAATACAGGTGTTGTGATCGCTAGGCTGGCTCAGCATCCCCGTTGCAGCACGACTCGCCGCCAGAAGTGGTACTAGCAGATCGCAACAGTTTGTTGTTTCAAAGGGCCCAGACCGCAACGTCAGGATCAGTCACCACCGCCCGCCGGCCGATGTACTGGCGTACTCCTTTCCTGAAAGAGTTAAATACGAAGTTCGCTCTGTATTATAACCGGTCGGCTGTGGCTGGCGGGGAACACAGGGCGTCATTGTGTCCCGTGTTTGCACAGCCGAAGGCCGAGATGGCTGTCACGTGCCTTCGCTCTTTCTCCCTCTGTATTTCCCCCGCCCGTGCGCAAACATCAGATATCCCGGACGTACACAGGGGCCCGCACAAACCCGGTGGTGGGGAGGGGAGGAGGCCCTTAGGAGGGAAATGACTCCGTAATGGTAAAACCAACGGAGAAGCCTTTTCCGGACGAAGAGGAGGAGGAGGGAGGGAGGGGTGAGATTAAATACTCTCCGGCAGAGTAAACAGGGGCTCGGCGGCGGGTTTTTAAGAAAAGACTTCAGAAAGCTAACAACCTTTGACTTCTGGTTTGTTCGGGGAAAAATGGGAGGAAAAAAAACTGGAGAGAAAGAAATAGGAGGCGTTTGTTTAGCGATAGGACGAGATAAGCTGGGCACATACGACGGGGGGGGGGAAGGTCAAAGGTCACTGCGGAGGAAAACGAACGAGCCAAGTAGAGAAGCGACGCGGTTTCTTCTCCCACTTTTGTTGTTAGAAGAAAAAAAAAACAATTAGGGAAACAACTTTCTGGCTCATGCCCCCTGTTTTTTTGTTTTTGAGGATCTAAAATCTTCCAGGTAATGGGTGATTAAAGTCCAGCGAGGGCAGAATTCACCGCAGCCAAAACATACAAGAAAGTTCAGGGCGAACACAAGATATTCGAAGTCTTGTGCGCACGAGCGAGTGTGTGTGTACATATATAGGAGTGTGTATATATAAATATATTTATGCATAAATACAGGTGCAGCTAAAAAAATTAGAATATCGTGGAAGAGTTCATTTTTTCCGTAATTTAATTCAAACAGTGAAACTTTCATATATTCTAGATTCACTACACATAAAGTGAAATATTTCAAGCCTTTTTTTGTTTTCATTTTGATGATTACAGCTTACAACTCATGAAAATAAAAAATCCACAATCTCAAAATATTAGAATATTTCATAAGATCAATTAAAAAAAAAGGATTTATAATATAGCAATGTCGAACTTCTGAAAAGTATGTTCATTCATGCACTCAATACTTGGTCGGGGCTCCTTTTGCACGAATCACTGCATCAATGCAGCGTGGCGTGGAAGGGATCAGCCTGTGGCACTGCTGAGATGTTATGGAAGCCCAGGTTGCTTTGATAGCAGCCTTCAGTTCGTCTGTATTGTTGGGTCTAGTGTCTCTCATCTTCCTCTTGACAATACCCCATAGATTCTCTATGGAGTTCAGGTCAGGCGAGTTGGCTGGCCAATCAAGCACAGTAATACCATGGTCAGCAAACCAGTTACTAGTAGTTTTAGCACCGTGGTCAGGTGCCAAGTCCTGCTGGAAAAGGAAATCATCATCTCCATAATACTTGTCAGCAGACGGAAGCATGAAGTGCTCTAAAATATCCAGGTAGACGGATGCATTGGCTTTGGACTTGATAAAACACAGTGGACCAACACCAGCAGATGACATGGCACCCCAAATCATCACTGACTGTGGAAACTTCTCACTGGACTTCAAGCAACATGGATTCTGTGCCTCTCCACTCTTCCTCCAGACTGTGGAACCTTGATTTCCAAATGAAATGCAAAATTTACTTTCATCTGAAAAGAGGACTTTGGACCACTGAGCAACGGTCCAATTATTTTTCTTCTTAGCCCAGATAAGACGCTTCTGACGTTGTCTCTGGTTCAGGAGTGGCTTGACACTAGGAATGCGACACTTGTAGCCCATTTCCTGGACACGTCTGTGCGTGGCGGCTCTTCATGCACTGACTCCAGCCTCACTCCACTCCTTGGGAAGATCCCCCAAGTTCTTGAATTTGCTTTGCTTGACAATCTTCTCAAGGCTGCGGTTATCCCTTTTGCTTGTGAACCTTTTCCTTCAACACTTCCCTTCCAGTCAACTTTCCGTGAATATGCTTTGATTGATACAGCACTCTGCGAACATCCAGCCCTTGCAGCAATGACCTTCTGTGCTTACCCTTCTTGTGGGTGGGGTGTCAATGAGTGTCTTCTGGACAACTGTCAACTCAGCAGTGTTCCCCATGATTGTGGTTGTGTGTACTGAAGCAGACTGAGAGGTTCATGGTATTTATACTGCATAAATAGTGATTTACTCAAACTCAAAATGGAATATTCTAATATTTTGAGATACGTTTTTTCTATTTTTTTTAGCTGTAGGCTGTAATTATCAAAATTAAAATTAAAAAATGCTTAAAACATTTTAGTTTATATGTAATGAGTCTAGAATATATACAGTTTTCACTTTCTGAAATAACTGACAAAAAATATTGAACTCTTCCACGATATTCTAATTTTTTGAGATGCACCTATATAAGTTTATATATGTGTGGATGCCTTTGCATATATAATGTTGTGTGAACATGCTTGTAGTTGTTGTGTATATACAAACACATGTTCTGGTGTTTGTCGCCGACGAAGAAATGCTTTTCTGTAGTGAAGTGATGGGAGGCTGGCATGTTTGGCCCTTACTTATAGACTGAAAGCACTAATTGCAGGAAGATGTATACGGCAGAAAACAATGAATTGACAAAAAAGCACGGGTTACGTGATAAATTTTCATGGAACAAATATTTAAACTCTTTCAAAAACGAAAACAATCAAAATTTTCCATTTGCTAAAGCGACATCACTCATCATCGCGATCAGTAGCTGATGTTCAGAAGGTTTTTTTTTAAGTAACGTGATTTTAGTCGCATCGTCTCTTCCTTCAGCTTTAGATTATTTTGTAGATTGCACAGCCATAACAAAGTAAGCAGACTGAAGGATTTAAATCTCAAGCTCCGATGAGCTGTCGGGGGTCCGCTGAAATCGACCCGATCTGTCGCCCTGATAGCATTCCTTGTCTTGTGTTCGAAATCATGTAACTCCGTGTTTAGCCACAGCACGAGACTCGTCATTTCTGTCTCGGTTTCTGCTTGTGCCTTCCCGTGCCGTGCCAATCTCTCTAGTTATATATCCTATTTCTCCAGCAGAATATGAGATCCGGGGCGCTCTAATGGTGCTAACCCGAACCAATGCTTTCTACACTCTCCATGCTCTTCCTGCCTTATGCTTGTTTTCATCTTTTCTTGTATTTCGACGGCTCAAGATCTGAAAACGTTTCTCTCTGCCTCAGTCTACCTCACCATATATTCCTGGACATAAGTCAAACACCAGCAGATTTTCTTTCTTATTAACCAGAAGTAGATCTTAGTATGAATAAAGTTTTTTTTTTACGGTTGACCAATTGATCTGATTGTTTCTCGTACTCGCACCTTTGTGGCGAGTGAGACTGGCTCTGGAAGAGTTAAGGTGAGGATCACGCTCTAAGCGGTATGGATTTCAGGCGTGGCATGTCTATAACTGCCGTTGAATACATCCAGAGACATAAGGAGGCAACTTGGCAAACACCTGCTGGCCCTACTTACCACAGCTGTCACTCTGTGAAAGACCGTGACTGACAGATCGACTCGAGCGCGGTAGATTTAATTGAGCCAATCAACGTTCTCGGTGGAATATAAAAATAGGCAGAAAGAGCGGGCCCATGTTCTAAAAATCGGTTTCTTCCGCTCTGTGTCGACGTTTGAAGGAAAGCTCACCAGCCAGGACACTTTTGCTTTATTTATTTTATGCGTGCGATGTAATGTGCATCGTCTGATTGAAAGCTTGATCTTTGATCTTGTCGGCATCTGGTACGGTGAAATCATCTTTAAGCCTGTCGTGTTTTCTCTTTCTGACGATGACCCGTTCGCTACCAGATCAGTTTCTACTGACAACGCCGATGGATATTACCGTCCGTCCGGCCGCACTTCACGCAGATCAGCGCATCTTTGGGATTAAATCGGGTGATTGGAGAGAAGAAATCCTTTTGAACAGAATATTGCAAAACTAGCCCAGGCGCTAAGTGGAGGACGATAACACGCAACCGACGGCCCGTGAGGTGCGAGACAGGAGAAGTTTACCCCCCCGATAATGACACTAAATATTGCGTTCGAGCTTCCAAAACATCCTGTTGATTTATGCAATTTATACCTTTACCACGACATCCATCAAAGCGCCGTACAAAACCCAAAAATAAACCGATGGCATCATTGAACTGCTATTCATCAATTAAATAAATGTCGGAAAGTAGTTATGCAGATATGAAGATTCGGGTGGCAGCTAACGATCTTATTATACGTCTGTTTTCCTTTCCCCAGTCGTTTGTTTTCTTCGATCTCGTAGTCACCGTTAGTGAGACTTTTCCCATTGGGGGGTAGGGAAACAGGAGACCCAGTTATTAAAAATCAACAAAGCAACAAAGTTAAACAGGCATGGAAGGTTTACCACAGAGACTTATTATCTATCAAATCTGTTTATCACTCAAAGCCTTTTCCTCGATCCACACAAGCGCACTAATTGGTCCCCATCAAGTTGATTTTGTGCTTGCAGTAAATCTGCCCTTATTCGCTATTTCTTCACTTTCTTTTACTTTGTTACTATTTTTGTGCTTCTTTTTGCATGTTTGTTTGTTTTACGCATGTAGAGATCGATACTCTGCAACTCCATCTTCATGCCTATCTCTCCCTGAGTCCTAGTTACCGCAGGGCCTCCGTGTCCTTTTCTTAATAGACCGTTGAGGTTCTTCATACAAACAACGTTCAGAGAGACAGCTGCTGCTATTCCGGAGGTCAGCCTCCACAATAGCTCCACCATACGGTACCTGTTTAAAAATACAGAGATGAAGAGAAGGGGAGAGAGAGAGAGAGAAGGGGAGAGAGAGAGAGAGAGAGAGAGATATGACGTCAGTACAGAGTGAGAGAGAAAGTAAAATCATTTTGATCATTTTAAATTGCTTTCATTAATGTTACCGTATTACTCCGTATATTGTTTTTTTCTGGTACTCTAAAATAATTAATCTTTATCAAGTTGTCGCATAGTAAAGCACCATTAGTAAAGATTTAAAAATAAGACATTATTCCAACAGAAATGCATACATAAACATCATGTTCAGTTGATTAGGGAATTCCTGAAAACCAATTATTTTTTCGTATATAACTTAAACAGAGGTGGACCAACAGTGACTAAGTTACTCCCTCTTCCATCACGGATCCAGAGCTAATGTTTCAGCCATAAACTGCTCGCTCACTTGTAGCCCTTTTGCATTTCGTCTAAGAAAAACCACTACAGGCTGATTTTTTTTCTCGTTGTTTTATCACCATTTATAGCGATGGAGGTTGGCCAGAGCCTGCTAAAAAAAATCCTAAGTTTTTTCTCAGATTCTCCGTAATTGTGAAAGATTAATTACGATCATTAACTATCCACACTAACATTTTCAAAAGTCACCGTCACCGACCCTCAAAACGCTCTTCGCGAACTTTATGCGTTTGGAAACTGACTCATTTTTCACTGAAATTCTATTTCAAATATATCGAAATTTGTATTTTTTTTTTAGATTTCATAATGTATTCACTCATAATAATAATTATTTCATTAAAATCTATTTCCTTTATAGATAACTAAAAAAAAGCAGAATTTAGCGGGTTAATTTATCTTTATTATCTTTTTACAAATTACTTGCGCTGAAGAAAATTTGGTCGACAGTTGAAGGAACTGCGAACATCTGTGAGAGTCGCAGTTCAAATGAAACCCGGCCGACCCTTTGACGGCTGTATGACTTTTTACCCTTCCCTCGTTTCGGACACATATAGTCGTAAAATGGTCTCGCACAAAACTAATGGATAAAAGCTGGATTTTCAATTAAAAACAGTAAATTAAAAAATTAATAATAATAATAATAATAATAATAATAATAATAATATAATAATAATAATAATAATAATAATAATGTTTCAGCAAGGATCTCATTAACAGCGAACGTCACACGCAAATGTTGGAAATATAATATATATATATATACGTGACGTCACAAGTAGATTTCTTCTCAAGACAACGTTTTTAGTGTTTATTTTATATATGGTGTTTTTTTTTTAAAAAAAAGGACAAATTAAAGATTAGTATGTATCACAAACTTTATTGTCGTGCCAGCGTTGTATTAGACCAAGATTTTGGCTTTTTCCATAATTACCCCATGAGCATGATCTCTCTTCAAAGGAAAGCGTTTGACAAAATGTCGATGAAAGATCATTTTCGGTTCCTGAAGAAAAGCAAATAATTACGACTGAAACATCATAAAGGAGAACTCCACCAAAAACCGGCTCACCGACCGCTCTCACCACGTTAAACTGCTGCTATGAGCGTAAATATCCTAAGGGCCGCGAGTGAGAAACATGGTTAAATTTGTACTGTTTATCGAAGGCTGGCGATGACGAAAATTCATTCAGTTATGGGAGGAAATCCTCTTAAGTTCGTCCGCTAAATTTCCTTAAGAAACGTAAAATTACGATTTCTGATCCCATAGCACTTTTTCTAACCGGTTGACCGACTGTGTGATAGCTTCCGGTATATAACAGTTTTCCCGAATATTCAAGGATTCTTCTTTTTATTGTGTATCTTGTACAAAATAGTATCTACGTTTTCACACCTCAGCCATAAATAGCGATGCTTCAGACAAGACAACCGTAGTATAAATTAAATTATGTGCCAGCCAAGAAATAAATAATGAAGTAAACTTTAATCTAAATCTGGCATCTGCAAGACTACTGAGTGTTAACTGGTTCGGCGGACCGCAGCAGTAGTTAAATGAGCGGTTCTCATTGGTGAACCAATCAGAACAAACGAGACTGCAGTTTGGAGAGAGAGAGAGAGTTATTGCATTATGAATTATGAAGCTGGAGTGACATTGAGCGGAAGCCGAGATATTTGGTCCTATTTTACGACAAAATAAAATAAAAAAGGAGAGGAGAAATTTCCCGGTGTTGAAGAAGGGATTTGCAATAATCGGGGAAGACACTGGGAAACCTTTATGAATCGCAATATCTTTTTTCTTGTGTGTGTGTTTGGGGGGGGGTCACTTCAAAATGAAAAGTTTATTAGCTCGCGATGCGTCGATGATTTCCTATGATTGATAAGTGGCCGATCACGGCTGGGTCGGGTCTGTAGCGCACCCGGGCGGGTCATCGACGGCTGCCCGAAGAAAGCGAGTGTCCTGCCGCCCGACCGTACGCAGTCTCGATCGCAAACAATAAATGGCTGTTAATCTTCTGTTTGTCAGTGTCACGGCGAAGCGCTCCCGTCCCTGCGAGATTTACGAGCGGGGCAGTCTGTCTGACGTGGTCTGTGTCTCAATTACGTATTGTTTACCCCCGACAGGTGGACTGTTCTAACGAGCG
This sequence comes from Nautilus pompilius, assembly GCA_018389105.1. Taxonomy (NCBI): domain Eukaryota; kingdom Metazoa; phylum Mollusca; class Cephalopoda; order Nautilida; family Nautilidae; genus Nautilus; species Nautilus pompilius. The sequence continues at coordinate 138,914 of JACATO010000307.1, read as the reverse complement.
CCGCTTCACCGCCAGCCCGCCGAACGAACGCGAAAACGCAGAGTGAATCAACCAAAAAAGGGCAAAAACAAAAGCCACACATAAATATATAAATACCGGGATTCGTCCCGACCGGCCACTGAACAGTTTGTTGTTTGTCTGTTTGTTTTTAACGCTAGATATTTTCCGAGATGTCATCGTCGTCTCAATCGCTGCTCCTTTGTAGATCGGTGTCCTCGGCAAATTAATTTATCATTTCACAAAAAACGACAACAGCCCCTTCTCATCTTCTTCCGCCTGCTCAGTGCACGAGCGTAAAATTGCTATCCTCCCCCTGCCCCGGCCGAGCAGACTGCCGGACTCCCTCGCGATCGGCACTCGACCGACCCAACCACGCGGCCGTCCAACGGTTCGCCTATCTTTTCCACCTGTTAATCGCCCTCTGTCGGTCTTCTGTGATACGCAAAATCCCCGCGACCGACCAATAAAACAGATCGTAAAGCAGCCTGTATATAATTGCCAAGTTACACTGTCATATTAGAGCACAAAGCGGACCCATAAAACGGATGGCTGCCCCTTAAGCACTAAAGAAACAAGATTTCATATCCAACCCTAACCCTGTCGCGCCGAAGAATAAAATCTGTATTTTATATATATATTTTTTTTTCTTGGCCGGAAAAAAGATAAAAATTACCTATAAAAATGTTTACGTTTTCTAAAGAGGCGCAGTAATTCGGTTATAAAGGACTTCGCGGGGGCCCCCGGTATTTGTATTGTTCGCGTCGTAAAGCGCAGTTTACGTTCATCGGAGAACAAAGGCGCAGCGTCCTGTCCTTCTAGCAGATCTCGTTATACAATTTTCGGTTATGGCCGGATCCCAGCCATTGGAAGAAAAACCAAGCACGCGTCCCGACCTTGTAAATTACAGATTTAGTGTCTTTGAATTTCTGTTAAATATAGAATTTCAGTTTTCAACCAATTTCGATAGTTCACTGATTGTTGTCGTAGTGTGTACGTGTGTAGGTGTGTTTGTGTATGTGTGTGTGTGTAGAGAGAGAGAGTGTGAGTGTGTGTGTGTGTGTGTGTGTGTGTGTGTGTGTGTGTGTGCGCGCGCGCGCGTGTACTGCTGAGAAGCTCGCAGACACGAAACTCGCTTCCCGCCTCAGAGACATTTTGGTCAGTGGTCCGTACTCTGCGAACGCTGTCCTGCTGCCGAAAAAATACAGTGAACAGATTGCGAGTAAATTGCTTGCCGATGCCAAAATGGCCGCCAGTAGGGACCTCGGGTAATATTTGAGAGCACAAATGTCACCTCTTTATTTTTCCACTTTTGCCAAAAGTTACTGCCGAAGCTATAATTATTCAAAAAAAAAAAAACAACCAACAAACGATTTATGACGTCAGAAATTAACTCTCTCCTTCCCGAATGTCCTCAGTAAAGAAATACAGTTCCGACAAGCAAGACCACTCTGCTTCAAGCCGTCACACCATCCGTAAGCGAACACTTAGACCAGACGTTCTTTCCCACTGTATCTCTGTCTCCGTAGTATTTCCTGCCGGACAAAATTCCGTAATAAAAGGAAGCAAAAATATATTTTACAAAAAGACTGGGCGATTTCTCGGGCCTTTAGTCCGTCAAACAGACGCATTCGGAGGACTTCCATACGACAGAAACCAGCCAGCCTAGAATCGGATCTCAGTAATGTTTCCCGAGTAATAATAAATAAATAGATTGTTAAAGAGTAAAAGAACTGTAGTATAGATTCCACTTTTTCAAAAAGGTTCTTCGCTCGCTCTACATTAGGTCATACGGTGCACACAGTGAAGGATGTAATAACTGCTGTCAAAGACACTTGCAATATAAACATTGACCCGCACCTGCGCTCGCTGCGGTCGGCTAAGCCCGCACACAAGCAGCTTGATTGATTGCGGCCAAAGAATTTTTTCTTTTATTAAATTTTAAAATGATTCATGAATTCTTTGGAAAATACCCAGCGAAGTGCGTCAAAGAAAATGGGCAAAAACCGTTTCACTTATCTGTTTGCTTGCTTACCTTTATATTAAAATCTTGATTTGTGCGTATCCCACATTCAACAGGAGAGTGAACAATGACAACGGCGGAGTCTTTGAACTTAATAAACTTAAGCGAAGAAAGAAAAGTATGGAAAAAATAAATGGCTAAAACATCAATCTTTATTAGTTTGGAAGTCAGAACGCTTTCTTACTTGAACTGATCTTTGTTTCACTTAATTCCTTTTAGAGAAAAATAATTTAAAGCGCCATTGCTGACTCGTGACTACGATCACGTGGCAGCTATGCGCTAATAATAGTCTCGCCGAGCCAACCGAGAGGAAGTCGGCGCACAAGGTAATGAATTACGGAGATGAGTTTGAAATAATTCGGAAGAAACAGTAGCGTTAGACGATGAAACAGATTTAGCATCGCCTTAGGAGAGATGTAAACGTGTTTAACTGTGGACTAGAATAAACGTCTCGTTTCCATTCCGTATAAACATTTACCCCTCTCTAATATATAAGATATTTCCGTAAATGTAGCTGTACCGGTGGAACATCCCAAAAGTTCTAACACGACCTTCTTGCAGCACGTTTGATCACGTGTATATTTACGAATACAGTATCTGTATACACGTGAATATGCACACTGGTAACTCGATCCCGTAGGAAATGTGCGATGTGTCATTAGCGAGCCTGCAATTTCGGCTGGAAGTGTATTTTTAATACAACAATGGAGTTGACTTCCTTTAGTTTTGTAAATATGGCAGTTAACCTATACAAATTGTGCGGTGTTGCGGGGAAATACCAAATAAAAACGAGATATTTTCCTATTTATACAGTATTTCCATGCAATATCACATAGGGATAATTGCCGCAATACGCAGGGAGTTTACATTAAACCGAATTTCATTATTAATAGATAAAGCGTAATAGATTTGCAGGTAATGTCTCGATGGCTCGGAAATGGCGTCACTCGCTAAAGAACAGGCTATTCCTGAGGGCGATGTTACCTCCTCAGAGTTGGTAATTCCTTTACCGAGCTGAAAAATGTATTATGTATAAACCCCTTTAATAATCACGACTCGTGTTTATGGTACGTTTCACGACCTAGGGGTGGTTTTATAGAGACATTTAGGGGAAAGACGTGAATCCCCCTGCCTTCTCAACGTCGAACTGCTGTCCAGTTTTACTTGCCTGATCTAAGGCCTGCATTTTCACCAATCGTCTGTCTGACTGACGCATAGGACGACCCTTAAGTCTTACTTTCACTTTCACACCTATAAATAACCATCTCTCTAACTGTACATGCACCATAATCAACTCAGCAGCTTTCTCGACAGTCGAAGCAAGTATAAGGAATGCGTAACTATCCCACCAACCCTCTTTGTTACTCTTAGTAGTGAATTCGCCATTTCATTGTCCACTTTCAGTGCTTATTCGCCTTATTTCACACTTTGAGTAGCGTATGAATTAAGTCACTTTTAAGGAATACCGGACATGTCAAATGCGTGCAGAGTCTTGTCCATTCTAAGTTACGTACACTGCTGTACGGCAGAGTTATTTTTAGCTGGGATGCGTAAAATTATTCTATTTTTTCTTTTGTCAAATGCCGCTGTTTACATTGTTAGTATTTTTAAACTAATATTTAGACTTACCTCTGACTTTTCTAAAGTAAACAATAAGTAATGGAAGAAATAGTTTACGTACATCGAGATTTTACTGAATCTGTTTACTCTGATTACTATAGAAAATAATGGAAAGTTGGTTTAAAAAAAGCTCCAGCAGATAACCCTTCACTCACATTATCAGTCTTATCCCCTTCTTTTCTTTGCTTATTAAACGTGATATCGTCATTTTTTTATCATCGACAATTTACATTTGAGTATTGGAAACACCTTCTTCGAGCTTTATTACTTTCTGATGGTGTAAATGCTTCCTTTAGGGAATATTCAGATCTGGTATTTAAAATCAAACGATCATCAATGGAAACTCTTTGTATGGTATTCATACTTGGCATTTCAACAGAAGGTTAGTGGGTTCGCAATCTCACTACTATTCCACAATCCAAGTATTTATTAGAAACGAGTAATTTACTCTTTTTCAAATTTGAAGATTACTTTTGCTTAAATGCACTGTCACGGAGGATTTTGAATGTTTCTCACCTGTTTTATTTTTTTAGGAAACACCTTAATTTTACAAAATAATCTTTTCTGAGTTTCAAATCTGACGCATTTGTACCAAAGCCCTAAAGCAAATACAGGTAACAGTTTTCCCAAGCTGTTACGTTTAAACTTCTGTAGTAGAACCGTATTTAAGCTGTGACGGTATCTGGATAAAATACCCAGAAAGTCATGGATGCTACTAAACACCTTTAAATTACTATACAGGGTGTCCGTAAAGTTACTATACAGACACCCTGCAGTACAGTAAGATATTGTATTAAAATATTTATTTGTAACAAAAGAAATAACACCTTTATATTAAATATAATACAATAAAACTATATAGTAACAAAAACTATTACATATAATACAATGAAACTGTATAGTAACTTGTAAGACTGTATAGTAACTTTACGGACACCCTGTATACGGGGAAAATGGACGAGAAAACAAATAGACTTGATGCCACCAGATCCTCGCTTCCTTTACAGTTTCAATTCCATTATATTAATTAATTGTCCACGTATGAATGACCTCTCGCGAAATCGGATGAAGATGACAAGATTTTCTCGAAAAGTCGATTAAAAAAAAAATCATTTTCAAAGAGAAGGTAAAACTCCAAAAACAATGTGTCAAATACAGTAGTAGCGCAATCAGTACGATTCCGTAAATAAATACAGGTGGGAATTATGATAGCGCCTCTCTTTGGTTTTAACATATTCTATTCTTTGTTATCCTTCAAGATCCGAGCAAGGAAAAGTTCGATGAACCCTTTTGCTGTTGTTTGGCAACGGATCCTAAAACTCTGAAGTAATAAATTATATTTAAAATTATTCCATCAAATAATTTAGGCTTTGAAAAATTGATAGTTCTTTACAGACGCTGATTTCCTTAATTGATGTCAATATAATGTTATAATAATTAATTTTTGTTTGCATTAGTCCAGGTAACCCTGGTTCCGTCCATCAGAATAATAGTGGAATGCTCCAATAATCGATGTATTTTAATAATCAGCACCGCATTAATACAATTAATAATCAATCATATACTTCGGCGATATTTAGCAGTTATGTCGGTAAGATACTGATGCAATGTTCACGATAATCAAAGTTTATATCGGCGCTCACAAACTAGCACAATGTTGCAATAATCAATAACACAAAGTTAACATCCTTGCAATATTACAAAATTGATATTATTTCATGCATCACTTATAGTTTACGATGGCCTCGTTTCTGGAACACCAGCAAGTTACGATAATCCTGGATTGCATTAAAAAGCATGAGACAAAATATTGGCAATAACGCGCGATGGAACGTTGATTACCATCTATAATAGTTTCTAACCACCCTCTTTCTGGCCTCAAAACGCCATAACCCATGTGAAAATTAGAGGACTAATAGTTAACTCTCTCCTTACAAACTATTTAGCCAGGGCTGTCCTCTCTAAATGTCGAAACAGTCTTAAGATAACCTTTCAGTTAACCATCCAGCAGCAGTCTTCTGAATGCCGACCGCGGCGTGACGTCAGTCGACTGGGTTACATCGGCAAACAGCCAACACCAGTCTCATCGACGCGGTGTCATGATGAATTACACGACTCACGACATCAGTATTCTCCAGTATCAGCAAAGCGCCACAGTGACCCCCCCCTTTCCCATCACCGGTGTCTAGCGGGCAGGGACTTTCTGTTCTATCGGGAAGCAGAAAGAAGCTGGTCGTTGCTGAGACAAGCCGCGCTTTATCGTCGAGGATAACGGAACACCAGGATGGACGGGTGCCGTTTGGAGGCTTGATACAGGTAGTCATCAAGCGCTTTCGTCGATCAAAACCGGCAGGACTCCGGCCGTGATGCGGGCTGGAGTCCTGCCGCGCGACTCCACCCCCCCCCCCCGAATCCACTTTCGCCGCAACCTTACACAGAAAACCCGGGAAGGAGGCGCATTCGGTCAATCTCCACCCAACCATTTTCACCGAATCCATTCGTCATCCGCTCGTCCCACCCAACTTTAAGCAGAGAACCGAATCACAGGAGCAGAGCAGGCTACATTGTATGTCTGCTCCTGCTTTCTACGGCGCTGACTTTGATACAAAGAACCTTTTCCCAGCCCCATCATCGTGCCCCGAAATTCAATATAAAATTTCTCCGGGAATAATAAACGAGCTCCGGTGTATATAAAACGCCATATATATGCAAGTGCGCTACAAGTGCCGTCTGTGTTTGTGCAGATCAAAGAATTCGCAGCTCGGCAAGTGAATGGAATCGATGATTTAAGGTGGTCTATTCTGCCCGAGGGGGACAGAGAGGATCACGTGTGGCGACGATTGACGGCGGTGCACAAAACACGGACGGAGCTCTTAAGTGCAGAAAAGATTAAGCTGCGATTTCCCTCAGTGAGGTAAGATTCTGTGGGCTGTTTTTATGCACTAATTTAAATTTATCGCCACCGGTTCGTTTTCTATGGAAGCCACGGCAAAGGCTTCTTATGGGAGAGGAATCTGAAGCCAGCGATTGTCTGCAGATCCAGCGACTATTAACCAACGGATACTAGTTAAGCGGCTAACTAGCTTAACAAACCTGTCATTAAAGATTTGTTTACTCTGAATGGCCTTCTTGTGTTAACGAAAATGAACTTAAGTTGTAGAGTAAAAGACCCTGATGAGTTTAGGACAGAAAGTAGTGAGAATCAGATATGAAGCTACAGTTCGCCCTTAAACTCTCCCTATTTGTACCACCCTGAACCTTAGTGTTTTACATATTATATTTACTCAATTTGAGCGCCCCTTTCTTGTTGCGAGACAGCTAACTAACGAGATATCTCATCCTTCAGCAGTTTTCTCTAGTACAACGGTGTTAACTCGCAGTGTTTAAAACGACTAAAGACGAATCGTTAGTTAAAAAAAAAACAAGAAACAAACTGCGCATCACAACTTAACGGCCGACAGGTGGCGCGTTTAAGACCAGCAGAGTTTACTGATACAGAACATACTGTTGCCTGGCAAGCTCGAAAATAAACACGGATGATTGGGAGAAGAAAAATGTCTCGGAACGTCATTATTTAGTTTAGTGGCAAGTAATGTCCGAACTAAGGCCCCTGTTTTTGTAAATAACACGTCAGCAGTAACTTTGCGTTGTTCTGTCTTGTGTTCGTACACCAGAGATCACATGATAAAATATTAATGACGTCTGCGACCTCGGAATATCCACCGGAATATTCCAGCGTAAACCGTACGGCCGATTTATATTTGGTTGCGAGAAAGAAAAAAAAAGGTTTAAAAAAAAATATATATATATATATATATATTGTAGAATTAATTAAGATAAAGGAAATGCGCGAACGTCGATAACAATCTCCAGGGTGACATCCGAGCAGGAGGGGCCTCGCTGGGTAACCCAAACCGCCATCTTGCACCACCGCGCTTCGTCGGCTGCGAGGGAACCGAAGACAAACGACGCTCCCTAACGCAATCAAAAGTATCATTGTTAATCGCTGAAACTCGCCCCGTGCAGACGGAAATCTGATCCGGGCACCCGAGAACTAGCCGAGAAACTTCAGCCAGAACCACACACAGACCCGCCATGCTCTTGCTGACACGGACACCGCAGCCTCGTTGTGACCCGACACTCTGCGTGGAAGTCACGCATGGCGGAGCGCAAACTAAGGAGGCACGTGATGGAGGAGAAAAAGAAGAAGAAGAAGAGAGGACAATCTACACTGGTTTTCATTGATAAAAGTTGAGAGAAAAAAAGGACATGGGGGGATTTCCTATATGTGTCAAATGACTAAAGTTACCCACTAGTGTTATCTTTCTAAAAGATTGAATTTTCTCTAATTAGATATCGCACCAGTATATACACTTACCATAGTTAACTTCCGGATAACACGTGATTAACTAATTGAACAGACTTCTCTATAGAGGACGTGGACTTGCCGACTTTAATTAGTTAGAATTAATATTTAAGGGTAAAACTCATTTAAAATTTGAAAGAAATGCAGAGTCGTTGGTAGACTGTTACTCTTAAATGCTTTCTTTTTCCACAGGTGCTTGGCGCGGAGAAAGCAAGGGTATTTCGACTTAATCAATACCCTATCCTACGTTTCCACCCCCTCTAATTTCATCAAAATAAATAAATAATATAATTTTTCTTATACGTATGAAAATTGCTAATGCAACGATCAGTTGTGACGTCACCTGTCGGCAAGAATGCTGCAACAGCGAATAAAACTTTTCACAGCATTTGAAAACTATAAGTAAAACAATGAAAAAGCATAATTCCGTTCTCTCTCTTTCTTTTATTTTTGCAGAATTCAATCCTGACTTCGACGAATTGAAGAGGTCTCACGGAAGTGATCTAAATTGGGGATGTGTGAAGGAGACCTCAGCCTTGGTGACTAACCGAGTTACCTGGCAACTGTTGGAGGGTCTTGATGGGGTGGCCAAGCAAAGAGCAAGCCAGTCGATTGTCACTCGCAGAAGCTGATTGCTTGGATATTTATTCAGGAAAGAAATCTGTCTTATACTGCGATGTAATTGGCAAAACGTCCCCGCCGAGCAGTTTGTGGTATTTATTCCTCGGTCACACCTAAGACCACTCAGCACCCCACCCAGGCAGACTGGTACAAACGGATGAAAAAAGCCAGATAGACATTTCGTTAACCTTGACGACATTCCATCGTTTTCATGCATTAAAATCAAACAGAAATATTTAATTAATTATCAAGTTTAGATTTCCGAAGCGGACATTTTGTTGTTTTATTACCGCAGAAATAATTTCACGGTAAAATTCCAGAAAATACTTAAAAGCGTCATTAAAAATTAATTCAAAAATGACATCGTGAAAGTTGACAAAATGACTTCATGGAAAATGTAGAAATAAACTCGTAAATATTCATTACCTGACATCATGGACGAAGTGCAGATACAAGTTCATAAAATTAATAAGATGATGTCATGTTAACATGTGAAAATAGCGTCATCAACTGGTCGCCACGCAAAGCATTGTGGGATATCGCCCACTGTTTGTTTTTTTTTTCTTTCTCCTTTTAAATTCCCACAATACTTTGGCAGCCCCCCCCCACGGCCCCGTTGAATATGTGGGAATCTCCAAACGCACTTTACGTACTTAGTTAATAGAACGGGGCGCAACAAGGGTGTCGGTTTACGTGCCTAGAGAAGATTACCGGCTAAGTCGGAATCGGAATTATAGCCCCCTGACAGCTTGAAGGATGCCCCCGACTTTCTCGCGCCGGAGAAAAAAAAAAGAAGACGCCATTGTTTGCTAGACGTTTGTTAAAGGTAAAAGCTTTACTTTTTCACTTTTTAAAATGTCAGTACGGTTCAGTCGCTTTACAGGGGCCAAGTCGCATTAAACATTTTTTTTTTGGTACAATATTATTAATTGTTTATAGCCACGGTAACAGCGCGGAAAACGGAAAAGACGGAGAGAGATGGAGAGAGAGATCACGCAAAATCTCTGCAGGCGGCTTCTTCCCGGTTTTTGCTCATTTATTGCCTTGGTTTGGTTTATTCGTATATAAAAAAGAATTGGAGTTTTCGTCTCCGAGTGTTGTGTCTTGTTCTACAGAACTTCTAGCCGACTGTCTGTGGATTAGTAAATTTATCACTTCAGGAACTTAAGAAAATACCCAATGCTTCCTTCACCACATATCCATAACAATTTCGTGTAGATGCTATCGTTGATTGATTCCTTTATTAACAAATATTTATACGCTCTTCTGTCTATCTATTTATCTAATGTCTGTTGATTCCCCTTTCTGAAAACAAAGTGGTCGCTAGGAGGCGTTAACGGACCCAGTCACAGCTACCTCTGGGACTGTGACAGCGGGCCGGACGCCATTGTCCCCCCCCCCCCACTTGGGGGACACAATCCCCGTTTTATGGCGGATTAAGTGATAATCAGGAGTAATTAGGACGCTTACTGAAAACGGACACCGGAGCTGAAATCCGTCATAAATGTTGCCGGAGGAGCCCGGTTCGCGATATGCGGGTTGTTAGATATTTACGGACTATAACACGCGGCTACCTCCGATCTCCATCATCACCGTTTCCCGGTCGAACCGCCTCTGTCGTTCAGTTTCTCGGTCCGGAGACACAGCGGAGGCAAGAACCTCGCCTAAAACAAACAACAATAATTAATAATAATAATAATAATAATAATAATAATAATAATAATAAAAATAAAAATAAAAATAAAAATAAAAAAATATAAGTCAGTATCCTTTACTTCAATTTCGGTTCTTTTGTCAACTGAAGACAAAATTCAAACCGACGAATTGTTCAGGTAAAAAAATCTCCTAATTTTTCCGTACCTTTGTTGACCGCTGTTTGCCATTTTAAACTTTTCTGCTTGTTTTAGAATCTTACTTACAAGTGTAATTTCGTTGTGAATTTACACCAATCGGTACTATTCTAAATACGTCTAAAGGCGCTCACCCGGATTTCAATCACAGACAGGTAACGGAAAGTTTTCAATACGACGACTGAACACTGATTTCCTAAAGTTCTGTTGTTATCTTTGCAGCTATAAATACAAAATCTATTATATTGCTGGCGTCCGAAAAAAGAAATCGTAGGCTTAAAAACAGACTCTGGATATACCCAAGGTATTCAGGGAGACTTTTGTACAAGTTAGGGGCCACTCTGATATTATATCCGCCCGTGTATTTGTGCTTAACTCTCCAAATGTTCTCTCTTTAGCTGGTTAATTCTGCACACAATCTCCGTCAACAGGACAGCGGTGCTAAAGGTCGGTTAATTATCCGAGGGAATGAACTTTCCTGCTAAAGTCTCATCAGTTGCCAGTCACCTCGTAATGTTTACAAACAAACAAGCAAAATAAAAGTTTGAGCGAGAATTTTTGGAAAATCCAAATCCGAAAATCAAAGCCACCTAACGCAATGCTGAAGTTTGCGTGCAGCCGGCTTAGCGGCTTCCAAGCGTTTTAGGGTGCGCGCGCTCACGGTCCTCCAGCAGGCTTGGAAACCGACCGAGAAGACAGATGAAGAGGAAAGTACGTCAACGCAGAGAAACCGGCGGACACGATCTCCAGCTATGGCGCGTTTTTTCTTCTTCAACGAATAGCCATCGTAAAACACGTCGGTAGGTTCGTACTCCGTTCACGTAACTAGCATTGGTACTGCATACATTAATGAGCTACTTCGGCTCTTTTAGTTGGCTCTCATCTTACGAGCAGTAAGAATTTCCTTTTGTCAGATTATCAGACGTTGATCGGATAAAAGTTCATACGTTGTCTTAATATAAATAAATGAATAAAAACACCACCTAGATGGCGCGCTGTGCTACAATTCTCAACCAGAGTAATGGCATTTCTTACCAAAATAAGTTACCATGCATTTTGGAAAATTTCTCCGCAGCATCACCAAGCAAAGGTCTGCATCGATATCACCTACTGTCACATGTATTTTGCCAATATTAATAAGATATTTAAATCAGCGACAAGAGGATGCTAATGGCCGCTACTACAAGTAAGGAAAACGCTTGACTATGTTTCACGGCCAGTATCGACATAATCACGGTAAAGTATACAAGCCGACAGGTTATTTGGTGTTCATATTTATTTAGTTAGTTAGTCAGTTTATCGTGCCACACGGGGAATCAGCGAGTTTTGATTTTGGTCAAGAGTAAGAAACACAAGCACCGAAGAAGTGGGAAGCTGTTTATCGGAATGGACCGAAAGTTATACCGCGTCGGTGGAAAAACACCCAACCACCCCCCGAAATAGTTAACATAAAGCCGACATAATCCCTTCTCGTGTTTTCTCTCTCTCTCTCTCTCTGCCTTCTAAGAGACAACAACAGCAGCAGCAAAAAATCTAAATAAGTAAAGTCGGGCAAAAGCGAGAAACATCAAGTGATGGGGTGCGGGTCGGAGTTCGAACCTCTTTCTCGTAAATCTTGTCCAGAGAGCCGCTATAAACCAGCCCAAACTATAAACCAGTCATGGACTTTGATTAGAAAAAGAAAATTTCGCATGGAAATGTCAGCTTCTACATAATAAACTAATCAACTGTCGGCTTATGCGTCGCAATTGAAAATTTTTTTCCTTTTCTTTTCATTTTTTTAAAAGCGATTCAGCAAACTTTGCCGAGTTTGGGACCACTACTAGCTTCCGTTCACACCAGCCTGTGTGATCTGGGATAACGAGCGAGGCAGGATTTATCTCCCGTGGCTATAATCCTAACGGATGTAGTTGAACACAATACACAACTTTCTTTTAATGGCTCATCAAGCTGGATGGACCCTCTCTGGTTAAGTATTACGGACGCGGCCGTTCGCGATCGACTGTTCGGCGTATCAGGTCTTCAAAAGCTATGAATCAGGGACGCGACTTAAATCAGTGCAGCTTTATCTTTATGTAATGGCCGCTCCGGGCCTCGAAGCCACTTCGGACCCAACCAAAAAAAAAAAAAAACATTTGTAAATCCAGGCCTGAGCTTGTCAGCCCAAAAGATCATCGGGAACCAGATAATATCGCTTCTTATTTAACTTTACGAATTTCTATCCCCGGAAATCTGTGAGAATTTTAAAAAGGGAGGCGAAGCCCCTCTTCCCCACCAATCAATAACTGATGTAGTGCTTTCCGCTCGCGGCGTCCGAGCAAGACCACCCTGATCAAACGGTCTTCAGGTGGCATTTGTCGGTTGGTCTATAACAGATTAAAGACGTGACCAAACAGGCACCATCATAAATTGTAAAAAACAAAAAGACCCCAATAATAAAGAAGAAATATTACCGGTAACGAAATGTTTGTAGATATTTAAATGTGTATTATAATTAAATGTTTTCCCCGCTTACTTGAACGTACCACATGAAATCGGTTTATTCCCTTCTAAACTGGACCAGGTGTGCTAAGTGCCACTTGTTTCAGGTATACACATCGTTGCGTACTCCAAGGTTATTGTTGATCTCGCCGAGTTTGAGCTAAACATATTTGAAAAGCAGACAGTGAATAAATTCGCTGAGGCTTCCTAGAGAGAGAGAGGTATGGAAAACACAAGTTACGTATCCTACAGGTGTACACCCCGACGGCCATAATCGAGGACTAATTAATAACATCCCACATACGAGGGTTGAGCTCACCACACAATGGAGATGACTTATGGCAAGTTTCTTCATTTCATTCGTTATTAGCGGTTGATGCTCTTCGACGCCAGGTTACACTGCCTAAAAGTGTGGTTCATCCTGCCGCTGTAACCAAACTCACGTAACCAGATGCTCGCGCGAACGGCCATCTCCGGTCTCGAGCGCGCACACTGGAAATAATGGTGGACGAAACGCGTCACGCTACTGTTTCGAGCCCCACGAGACTTCCGCCGAAATACCCGCACTTTCATTTTCATTGGCGACTCCAGAGTTTGCCAGCAGTAAATATAACCTGTTATCGCTTTTATACGTAAGTATCCCGTCAACGCAAAAGGGGTAATTCTCCCCCACCTGACATTGTTTTTGAGGCACTTCTACGTTAACCCTTTTCCTTCAAGTACATCATCGGCTCAGCGGAATAGTCGCATGAATTTATCTACCGCCGATACGTCGGGGGTCCCCTCTTTTCGTTTTATTAAATATTTCTTAGTTTCACTCGCAACTATCATTCACAGTGTTAAACTAGGTTTGGAATCATTCCAAGGGGGACAGCAGATGGTTTCAAAGGAATTCTATAGAAATACCAGGCCATATTTGACCAAAATGCAATGTAAAACACTAAATGGGCGTGGACGGTCCATTTCTTCTCATATTGGCGGTTATTATTTTAAAACCACCTTTAGATCCCCTGCATTTGAAATTTAAGGTAATAAATACAGATAAGGCAGCAACCGGATTTGATACCCTCTTAAGCAAGCACGTGACATGCAGAAAGAAAATCCTCACACGGATTCCGATGTTTCACAAAAAACTGGGCAGTCAGAGGTGCATATAAATTATTTTTATTTATCGCTACAAAAATACATTAAACTCAAAGGACTTGGTCATGAGACTTTTGTAACCCACAGAGGTGGAGTATGGTCATCATTGAAATGGTTTTTCCAGCTGAGCTTGTGGGCATACTTTTCTATCGGTGCCATGTCAACATTAGAAATTAAAGGGGAAAGAGTTTTTTTTTTAAAAAACAAACTTTATCAGAAATAGCAGCAAAGGTAGCTTTAATTCCAGTCATATTTAATGCCATGCAAATAGCAGAGGTGTCTTCTCATTAGACATTTAAAAAATGAAGTAACCTTTTCCTCCAGTGAAATTGTACCTTTCCTACCCCCTCTAGCCAGACAAATCCCTATTAAACAGAAATTGAACCCTTCTTTCATTTCTTAGTATTGAAATTGTGAGACTTGAATTGATTTGAAGTTTCAATGGTGTCAAGCACAATGAAAGTGTTTACCTGTGATTATACCTTGTAGAATTATCAGTCAGTGAGATGCACATTCCTTTCCTGTCTATAAAAGAACATAAATTTCACACACACACTATTTAAGCCTGGATGGTCTAACTTACAATACTCTCAACAACTTTTGTAACACATTTCACTTTTACATGAATAAGCGTGACATTATGTAGCAGAAATTGCATCATACCTGCTAGCAAAACAATTATAGTGGACGAATGTGATACGTTTTCTGTTACTTTATGCTGTTTGAATTGGCCCTGATTAGAAAGATGCATTTGGATGACTAGAACAGGACTCAGAACTCTATTTATGGCCACCAGTACATCAGAGTTTGATAATCTGCATATATGCCTATTCATGTTGTACTCAGTCAATCATAATATACAAAATTTGAACTGCCAATTGATAAGAATCACAACTTTGCAATCACATGACTAATGACCAAACTTTGTTTGGATTTCATATATAGTTAATCAATTTTTTAAAAATTTCATCCTATTTATATATCCAACATCCTTAAGTCCAGTCCGATCCCTCCACAAGAGATATGTGTAAAACTCTTTTTACAAGTTGCTCTTTTCATTCCAGGATATCCAGCACTTTATCACTGGTGCTGTCTGTTTTACATTTATGCATAATGTATGGGACTGACTGTAAACTCTAAGAATCAACAGTAACCAGTCTCCATAGTGTACTGTAAACATTGTTTGGGCAGTGATCTTGAGAATCAAGTGCTTTCTCCACTTGTTTTGGGGGTCAGTCTACCTGACAAATGTTCTAAATACAAACACAGTGTATAGGGAGTAGAATATATAAAGAACTATAAACACAAACAATGATTTGCTTTATCTCGTTTTCTTTCATTCATTCAATAATTACTTTCAGCTTTGGAGCAAATATCTTTTCAACAAGCCAGCAAGAAATGGGGCTGGGGGCATGCCATCAGCTAAATGATGGATGCCACCTGTAATGTGACTGGAGGGGTAACTGAAGATCAAGGCGATCATGTGTAGGTGGTTTAAAAAAAGAATATTTGCAGAAAGCAGTTAATGGTAAGACATTATTCAGGCCCATTTTATTTTAAAGTTTTGTATAAAATATTTTAAAATCTCTCCAAGATTTTCTGCATTTACTTTTGTTTACTTCATACTTTCACACAGCTAAGCTTTATAGTTTTGGGAGGCTTTTAGGACCCCCTTTCAGGCCCCCAGCTGACCCTCAGTGCCAAAAACTGTTGTCCACTTAAGGGTTAATTTGGGAAAATAACTCTTTGGATAAACAAAACAAAACATTCAGAAATAAGTTTGCTTTTCTAGACTTTTTCGGGGTTTAGTTGGACTTTACACAAAGTTACTTAGTCTCTTTTCTAGTCCCACCAGAGGTTTGATATAATCCAAACCAACTGAAACTTATTCAGGGTCTGCTTTGTCGGCATCACCAGGTACCATTACTGATCCATTATACCTGGGTTACCTTCAGATCATTAAGCAAAGGCTTCAGTAAAAGAAAACAAAATAGTAACGTTCAAAAACGGCAGGTAAATTAAACATGTAATTTAAAAAAATCTCTAGTATTCAATAAACACAGAAGTAATTCAATAATTATAACAAAAAGAAAATGTTTTTCCTAATTTATTTAGTTTGTGTAACTCAGAAATCATCCAGTCAAAAACAGTAAATTTCATCTTTAATACCATAAAAAATTGCAATTTTTTTTTTTAAATAACATTCAAATATACCTTAGTTTTTATGAAGTGAAAACAGAAAAGTACTTAGAGGTTTTCACAGAATGCAAGAAAACATTTTAAAATAGACAAATTATCTTGTAATTTCAGAGCAAATAATCAAAAGGTCTCTTTGTGGATACAAATGAAAATTAAAAAAAATTCAATATCTGAGTGAGCATCATGACTGAACTCAGGTCCCTACCCCAAGCATAAGGAAAGGAATACCAGACGCATGAATATTGATGAAAAGGCAGACTGAGGCCACACCCACTCACACATGGTGGAAGAAATCACTGTCAATAGAATTTCTGAAGGAACCCTGCTAACTAAGGCTGACTATTTTACTCACCCACAGTTTGTCATCAAAAGCTTTTATACAAAACCTTGCAGACCCAAACCCTGCCTACATTTGCACTTGGTTAGCAAGTGGAAAATGTGTCGGCAACATGCTTAAATCCTTGATGACAACATTCAGAGGTCTCTGGGAACTAGGCAAGGAAAGCTTGGTACAGTTGTTCTCTAAGTGTACATAGTCTCAAGCAACAAAAGAATTCTGAATGACCATAGCCAAACTTCTCCCTGACCCTTACACTTTCTAATGCCAGTTCGGAGACCATCGCTGAAAAGGGAAAAATCAAGTACAGTAACTCCGAATTAATTTTAAATGCTCGTTTACACTCATATAAAACT
Source organism: Nautilus pompilius (assembly GCA_018389105.1). Lineage (NCBI taxonomy): Eukaryota > Metazoa > Mollusca > Cephalopoda > Nautilida > Nautilidae > Nautilus > Nautilus pompilius. The sequence continues at coordinate 121,921 of JACATO010000307.1, read as the reverse complement.
GACCACATCCATGGCATAAATTAAACCACACAAGTGGTTGTGGAGATGGAATGCACTGTTCAAAACAAAATGTTGGATCTTACCAAGATAATAGCAGCTGAAAAGCTATGATTAAAAAGTAAACACTACCTTTTTATTATTTCTATTTTGATTTTACTGAAAAATTATCAGGATACTTTTGTTGTAGCAAAGTAATTTATTAAGTGGATTGTGATGCTATAATTGCATATTTCAACAAATGTTCAAAAGGTGAATGTCATTTGCCTCCTGTTCATCAAGCTGATAAGAGATATGGATAATTTCTGAATATTAGTACAGAGACTCACCAAAAGTAAATGTTAACCTCTTATTCACCAAAATTGAGCTTTGTGTAATACAAAGAGCAGAGCATTTATCATAGGAATATTTAATTTGTACTAAGGACAAATAATGGAATACAGCAGTTCACAGACAAAGGTTTTAATCAGGAAAGAGTTAATATCTGTTGTATTTATTCACACCAAAGAAACACTGAAAGCAGCAGTTTTATCTTCTGTCAATACTATCTTTCATTTTGTTTCAGTTTTAATTACTAACCATGAATTATCAGATGCATATAAGAAACAATTAGTTAAATTCTCAAACTATTATTACTAATTTTGAAAATGTAATATTGCAATTTAGAGCTCTTCTGAAGTAGGAATAAGCACAACTATTGCAGACATGCATCAGTCTGAACTGTGGCTTTTCTGTCAAGGAGCTACAAACTGCTTTTATGTTTGAAAATTGATGCAAGGTTTAAATTTACTGCCATTTCCTTATGATCAAAGATATGGTTAATTTATCAGGAAAAATAAACCAGAGTTACAGAGCAGGTGAAATATGGTTATTGCCACACAAAATTCTAAAACAAATGATACCTTCTTAATTACATGGATTGTGGTCTTCTTCATACCTTAAAACTTATTATAAAGATAAAATACAGTATTCATCAACAAAAAGTATGCAAATTTTAAGAGACAGGAATTAGCAGATAGCTTTAAAGTTACACAGTGTACTAATGTCTAGATAAAAGGACTCTTAGATACCAGCATCAACTGAAATGAGAACTATTCATACAGCAAAATAACCAATTATTCAGAAAATGTAATTCTCTTTTATAAAAAAAATCATTGGTTCAAAGCAATATTTTCTAAACCCCTTCAATATTGTGTGTGCATGTGCAGAAAAGACACATGACAAAAGGGCTCACTGTAGCACAAAGGTTTGAGTAGAAAAGAAACACTGACTTGTAGTCAAGTACAACCTACGACCAAAACAAAATCTGTCTATTCAAGAAAACAATACAAAAATTGAGCAGGAGGCTGAAGTAACTCCCAGACTACCACCTCCCCATCTCACAAATCAATAATATTAAAAAATTCACAACTAAATTCCAGATAAACTTATTTACCCTGTTTCTCTGTGCATGCATAAATTGCATATTTTTGGCAGCAACTGTCAGCATTTAATAAAAACAAAAACAATCATTTGATTAAAAGAGAGCAACACACCAACAGCTAAGTGCTGTGTAAACCAAAAGCTTTGCAATGCATTAGTTCTTTCTTTTAAAATCATCAGACCAAAATGAGCAAGCAAAAGACTTGATCAAATTTTAAAAGTTGCAATGCACATGTTCCAAAGAATCAGCACCAAATTTTAAAATTTGCTCCCTGTATTTCTCAACTCTCTTTGCATACATCAACAGCACAATGAACAGTGTAGCACGCTTGTTTGACAGGGTGCTGCTACCAGCACCTTGATGGAGTTGGGCTGTATATAGTGTCTAAATGGATTTCCTGTTTGAGATGCACCAATGATGTCCCCTTAACATGGATTCTGTGAGGGGCCCCCCTATTGTCATATACAGTAACATATGGATTTTTTTTTGATTACCTCAAATAATAAATGCATTTTCACAATTTTTTAGACTACTTCAATAAAAAAAACCTAAAAAAATGTTATTATATGATAAAATACATGTTTCTTTAAAGTGTACTTCCAATCCAGAAGAATGTATGTAGATCCACCCACTAACTGTTTATTTACCACCAGACTCAAGCAGTGGGTTTGACTTTGTGTTTTTCATTGGTTAAAACTACTTTCATAAAAGGTCTAAAAACCACTCAGTTGTACATTTAAGGGTCAGTTGTTTTATGTCCAGCAAAACCTGTTTTGAAAGATCACTCCCATAAACTGGCTTCTCAAGGCAGTTGGTCTTGCAACTAGACCTAGTCTATTAAATAAAACTACTCAGGGTCTCCCTCTGAGGGAATTACATTAATGATTGTAACAAGATGGCCTTGTTTACTTTGCAAAAAATCCATTTTCATCTCAGAATTTGACACTGTTGTTCAATATCTCAGCAGAACGATGACAACTTGGTGCTGTAAGAGGAAACTGCTGTTGCAGTAATCAAAATGCTTACTCTATAACAAAACATGACAAGTACAACAGCCAAAATGCTTCAAGTTATAAGGAAGGTTCTTGATCATACTGCAAAATCACTTTATGTTAAAAGCTGCTGCTGCTGTACTGCATTTGGAATTTTTGACAGGTCATTTAGCCAGCAACTCAATATCAGACAATATGCAGAGTGACCTATATTGTCACTATCGTTTTAAATTCCAAAACTCTATAAAAGAAACTAAAATATACAAAATTTTAAAACATTCACTTTTACTAACTCCTTTTAAAAAAAAAAACAACTAAGTCATCTCAATTTTGTGTGTAGATTTTAAGTAAAAACAACTTTAGAAGATTATTCTGCTTCCCTTGGCAAGCAGGAAAGATGTAAAGATTAAGACTTGACATTTATGAAACCAACTATCAGACTTATTTTCCTACTTTCAAGAAATAAATTGTACGAATTAACAAATGAAAAAGAAAAAATGCTATTGACTTGAAAGAAAGGAAAGCCAAACCAACAAAGATTGCTGGATGATATTTTACATTTGTCCACTTACATTAACTATAATTTTGTAATTAATTTTACCTATTAAATCAGAGAGGAAACAATGTAATAAATTAGACATGCACTTTTCAGCAAATGTGACTTTATAAATGTTTTAAAACTATCCTTTCCCTCTAACTAACTATACACAAACAGTATTTTTTAGTAAAACTGTCTTGGTGATAGTGTGTGTTTGTGTGGGGTGGGGTGGGGTTGGTGAAAGTTAGATTAATAGTAGAAGGGAAACAATTTATTCGAACAGATTTTGGTTTAAAATGGTAGTGTTGTTTCCCTTGCATTGTAATTTTTAAAAAAGTACATGTACTTAATTAGGCTTTCAAATAAATCGCTTTAGGCTTTTATCAAAAGAAAATCCTTAATTCTTATGAATTGTGCCATGTCAAGCAAACAACACAAATTAGAAATGTAAAAACTTGAAGAAAAAAAATAAAAAAATTAAGATATTCGAAATCTGGTAAAAACAAACAAAAACAAAACATAAAATCTCGAGTTTTGCACTTGTATTGTAGATGGGATTGCACAAATTTGTTTAAAATAAAATTTAAAAAAAAAAAAACAAACAAAAACTTAGGGTTTTCTTTTGAATACTGGCTATGCAAAGACGCAATGAAACCACAACCAACTTCAACAGAAGAATGCCGTCATTCCGCACAGCACCATTTGATTTTGATTTTTCAGAAACACCGAGAAAGAACAGCTGCTCCACAACTTGATTGCACCATGCATAATGGTCACTTTTACACCCATTTCTGATTCCAACTTACCTGGCTTAAAGTCTTGGAAGGTAGGACTTATTGACTTAATGTGAAAATAGTTTCTAAATTTACTTCATTCAGCTATAATCAGCCACCTAGTCCCGAGTAAGACTCCATCTGAAAGTGGATAAAAGCCACTCAAAACATACTAGGGAGAGAGAGAGCCGTCCAGACACGGTCACACTGATAGCAGCAGCAGCCGTAAAGTTATATGACCATCAAAACAAAGTACATGGCAGATACACTTCAACACTTGTTCAACAGCAACCTCTGTTGCTTTCCAGTTTTGATTTTTCTTTTAATTAAGGGAAATCTAAAACTTCAGAAATAATCCTGATTTCAAGACAAGTGTCTAAACTGACACAAACCATGGTAACTTTGAAAACTAAACAATAAAAATCCGAAGTCTATCAAACAACAGAGTGCAGACCCTGTAAATAAATGAACACATCTGCTACACGACAAGTCAAAGATACAAATGCACTCTCAGCACCAAAAAAAGAAAACAAAACAAACACATGCTAGAAAAACAATAGAAAAATATTGCAGTGATAAGGGATCACATAATGCCCATGGAAAGTCAACTCTAATGTCAAATACTTAACACCACGAGCTGTCTCTAGTCAACAGGGTGAAGGCAATCCAGGTCCATTATTGAAAGAAGTGAACAACTCTATCCAGCTTGCTCTTTGCACACCCTCTCACAAATCATAATATGCTCTCTCAGGTGTAAACAAATGTTCAAAGAAATACAAAAAAAAACTGTACATCACAGAACGTTGGACTTCATTTTTTGGAGGAGATTTTTTTTTTTTTTTCAGGCAATTAGAAATCGTCATAGCAAAAAGCAAAATGTTGGTATCCACGTAATCCATGTGCAATATGACCTGTTACGATCAGGGACCACAATCACAATGGCTTTATTCAATGAGAATTCCTCAAAATCCATTGTGTATTTCTTAATGTTCCTTTTCTTCCAAAAAAAAAAAAAAAAAGCTAAGAAACTTTCTATTATTCTATCGTCTGTTCACAAGCTTTATCAGCTCCCTCTTCAACAGCATCATCGGGAGCCAAGCTTACATGGTTGTCACTACTTTTGTACTCCCCAGCAGCGGCTTCGTCATGAGAGCCACTCAGCTCATCAAAGAGCACTTCGTTACTAGCTCCACCACAATTGTCATCCTTTCCATTGCCTGTCTGCTCCACCTCTTCATTTTCAACTTCTCTCTCTTCAACTTCTGTCACCTCATCATCATTATTCAACTCATCTACTTCTTTGCCACTGCTTTTTGTCTCAGCCTCATCTATCTTTCCTTCATCTTCCGATGCATAAACTGCACTTTCTGCTAGAGAAAAAGAAAAATGAACAAATTGAAATGACTAAAGCTGGCTGGAGTTTTAGAACTCTACACTTAACAAAAACACTAGCTTTAGTAAATTACTTCAACTCACACTCATTTATGAAAGTTTGGCTGTTTTACAACCATAAGAGAGGAGAAACATTTCAAGAACTGACCAGGAAAAATACATCCCTGTAACTGGTTTGTCACCAGTCTGGCAGTTAAAAGATAGACCAAGATGAAGGAAATTTACAGAGTGCTATCATAAGGTTACACTTCCTAATGATCTGATCAGAAAAACCAAAACAAAATTTACAAGTAAAATTAAAAAAAAAAGTTGGTTGGGAATTAAGATATTATTAAAAAATATGAAGACAACTAATCTCATCTACAACCTGTGAAAATTGAGATCATTTTGCATTAAAAGTTGTCCAGACCAAATAAATGATTTTTCTAAATGGACACTGCTTTGTTTTAAATATGCAGTGTATGTATTACACTGGTCAACACAATTTTTACTGACTTATATCTGAGACTTGTTTCTGACTAATTTTTTTGTTGGGGGGGGGGCGCTGAACTCAAATATCACATTGATTTTTGCCTATCACGTCAAGTTTTTGCTCTACAGAATACTCCCATTTTTGATCAGTTGCCATAAAAGAGTACCCAATTACAATGATTTCCACAATCACCTCAATCCTATTCTTATCATTTTATTTAGAATACCATTCCAACAAACAATACCATGAATCAATTTTGAGATTAACAAATATATTGGTTAACTATGACATATCAGGTCAAAATATTGAAATAGAAAAATATAAATCGATGCTAGAACTGAATGAATTTTAGTCAAAAATGGGCACAAACTAATCCAGAATATTCTTATCATTTCATTTAGAATACCATGCAAACAAAATAATGAGAGACATGGGTTTATTTACATTAACCGATATCAGAAAACATTCTTCATTCATGGATAAAATTTTCGTTTGTAGGCTTTTCTGGAGTGCTTTATTTGCAGACAGTCTCTTTTAATACTCCAACAGTAGTCAGCCATCATCTGAGTATCCCACCTTCCTTGGTATCGCTCCTCCATAACTTGTATATCTTGGTGGAGCCTTTCACCTTGCTCATCTCTTACGTCACCTAGATTTTCAGGAAATTTATCAAGATGACTGTTGAGAAAATGAACCTTTATGCACATGTTGCAACCCAGATGATGAAAATTCTTAAGCACTGTTTGAATAAGATCTTTGTAATTTTCAGCTTTTTTGTTTCCCAGAAAATTTTTCACAACAGCCATGAAAGAATTCCATGCTCTTTTCTCCATATCATTCATGCAGTTTGTGAAATGTTGATCTCTCATCAGTTTTCTGATTTGTGGCCTGTCAAACACCAGCTTTTATTTTTTCATAACTGAGGCTAGGAAATGTTGTGCATATGTACTTAAAACAATCACTTTCTATGCTCAGAGCTTTAACATACTGCTTCATTAGACCCAGTTTGATGTGGAGAGGAGGAAAGATGATTTTTACCCGATCTACTAGTGGTTGGTTTTTTGATATTTGGTTCTCCGACATTTAAGCATCTTCTCACTGGCCAGTTCTTCTGAGTCAAACGCTTGTCCTTAGCTCTACTATCCCACAGGCACAAGAAACATGAATATTTTGTGTATCCTCCTTGTTGACCAAGTAAAAAGTTAACCATTTTAAGATCCTGTAGAACAAAAACTTGACGTGATAGGCAAAAACTGATTTCATTTTTGAAATCAGTGCCCCAAAACTAGTTAAAAACAAGTGTCAGATCTTAGTCAGCAGAAAGAAAGTGAAAAAATGTTGGCCAGTTTTATCTTCAAATTTTTTGTTTTACTGCTCCAAATCTTTATAATGCTAAAAATTGTTCCTTTATAAAAAATTGTTACTTGTAGACGTGACTGCTTGCATTTTTATCTTTAGATTTGGTTAGTTGTTTCAAAAATTGTAATGAGTTTGTTAGTGGCAAATGACAAACAGTGAAGTAACACAATACCATCATCATCAGCAGTGTCCTTGTGGCCTTCAGGTGCTGAAACAGGGGTCAGGTTTGGAGGTAGAAATTCTAATTTAGGAGCATGAGGTCTCTGTTTCCGTGCAGGGTTCAGATGGTAGCAATAGCAGCATCTGAAATCTACAAAAAAAAAGAAGAAAAAAACAACCAACCTTAGGATTCATTCAGGAAAAGCAAACAAAATTCCAGATTTTTACATTTTCACACTATTTCAGTTTCTTTAAATTCTAGAAAACTGTCTGTTTGAGAGAGAAAATATGACCCGTAGGTTGCATCATGGACTCCCATAAATATAATCTGCATCCTAGAAGACATCTGTGACAAAATATTTTATACTAAAAATATAAGAAAAATCACAATACGCTCAAGATCTGAGGATTTCTATTAAAAATTTTTTTCTTTCATCTATACCTGGGTAATAATAGAACTTTCATTGACATTTTGGAATTTTCCCTGTTGGATAAGTCAGTAATCTGAAATTCTAAAATATTTTAGATTATATTTTGGAGGTAAAGATAAGCATGTTTTGCACCTGCAACCTATTGATTAAAAATCCAATATACTACCCAATGGATCAGAAGTTGATGCCACTTTTACTATCTCCTCTGATATTGAAAAGTTTAATACAACTTCAAAGACAGACAGTCTGAGAGCTAAGAAGCATACCAAGAACTTTGTGATGGCTTTAACTGAAAATTTCCACAAAATCACAGTAAAAAACAAAAGACAGCAACAACTATAATATGAACATAAGCAATCAAACATCCTAGCAGATTCCCCATTTATAACTGACAATGATGACAGAAAAAGCAACATTAGCTTATGATTACTATAATAGAATTAAGAAAAGTCTACTTATTTCTCTTTGCAATCATAACCCATTTTAAAAAAAAGCAAATTAATTGTGTGTGTGTGTAGAGAGAGAGAGAGAGAGAAAGAGGAGAATAAAGTGTACACTATCCTAACTCTTAAGAAATAAATGAAAATACTTACTAAGAAATTCAAACTCCTCCTTCAGAGCCATTCCATTATGGGAGTGACAGTATTTGCAGATAAGAGCAAATCTGGTCTGAGGGCCATCGCCAGTCAGGTAGTCAACAAACTTGTCAAGGGTGTTTCGCTCTCGAGCTGGTATAGGTCGAGGCAACGGTGGGCCAGGTGAGCGCCCTGTTGAAAATAACAACACCCTATGTTACAGATTGCGCAAGTCAAGCCAAACAAGACGATTACTCTGGTTCTGGACAATAATGGGCTGGGTTCATCACAAAGTTTTGTTTGCTTTCGTAGTTTCACTTAATTTCTAAAGAAACAAGTATAAACTAAAGCATTATGCAGACCAAGCTAAACTGTGGGCACAAAAAAGAAAAACCAACAAGCTTTCATAAGAGACTCTGTGTCAACACAGAATCAGTTTTAGTATAACCAGATGAGTTACTCTGACCTACGTCATAAAGCAGCCGTGAGCTGTTGGCTGAGTGAAGTCCACAGTAGTTATCAATTTTATAAACTGTAGTGTCTACATTTAAAGTGGGCATAAATGGAATAAAGCAACTCCTTTCTAAACTTTTCTTTAAAATCCTAACTTATTTCATCATCATTTTATTCAATATTAAACAAATTCACTCTGCTACAGATCACAATATTTTTGCACCATCACTTTCATTAACAGAACCATTTGTGAACGACATCAGCTGAATGATGACAGAATGTGAGGTGTTATCATCATTGATCAGTGGATTACCTGACTGAGGCACAGTCTGATCTAAGTTTCTTTAAGTTTATGCAAGAAACAAACTACAAATGATCATCAAAAACAATGGCGAACCTGTTCCTGCCACAGTAACAGTAACCCCAACACAGAACTGACACAAAGAATCTTGGTGATATTACAACAGTTCAGCCATAAGGAGACAAGAACTTAACTTGGTATTCAACTACTTTCAAAAAATCCAAGATGAAGCAGGTGATTAATGTGTCAACAAAGAAATCAGTTTAAATAAGAGCATACACTTTACATTTTTCTAACCATTAAAATAAACACGTCGTTTTAATGATGCACTTTTATTAAAGAGAACCTGCAAACTAGTACTGATATTCGTGTGCAATGTTTTGATAGGGGAGATAACTGTATACGATTACCTTTATTTGGAATTTCAAAAAACAATTTTTGCAGTCATTTAAATTTCATTACAAAATCAAAATTATGAAAATCACAATATTTAAAAACACAAATATTACAGTAAATACACAAACAAAATTATCTCTGAAATTACTTTATTTTCTTGCAAATATCACATGTAACATAAGTAAATGTCAGGCTATATTAGATATTAGAACATTTTCTCACAGCAGTCAAATCGTAATTGCTTGAGGCTGCCCCAGAGATAAAAGTGGTCATTTGTAAGTTTTTGTATCTAAAATCCTGTTGATTATTTATAAACCTACCATAAAAAAAGAAAGAAAGCAACTAAAATGCATTTAATATTTACCTAAATTGTGTATTATCTATGTGAGTATCTGTCTACCTTGTTGTGAAAATGAAAAATTAAGTTAATGAGCACCTCCTCTAAAATAATAAATACCAGTTCATGTAAAAATAGGTCAAACATCAGTTAGCAGGTAAATAACAAGAGCACAGTGTCATAGGAAATAATGTGTGGAATATTTGACACTAATGAGGTAAAATTCTTGTTAGCATCTTGACAAAAGGTAACTGTTACAGTACCATAACGAGGGATTATCATCATTCCTTGTCGGCCATTCTGGACAGACATTGGGGTGGCAGGAGAGATCATTTGCTGACGGGGTGAGTACAGGGGTGACACAGGTCTTGTGGGTGTCTGTATTCGTTGCTGAGCTGGAGTCACTGTTCTTGTCACTACAGTCCGCTGTCGAACAACTGTGCAGTAAAATAAAACATGTAAAGACATTAAACCACAACTGAATCAAAATGAAATAATCCACCTCAAGCGAGCTGGCCAATTTTTAAAAATATACAAATGCACTACTAGCATCTTCTAGTACTGTGAGAAACACAAACAAATTATGACTACAAATAACTAAGAAATCAGTTCAGCCTATTCAAACTATGCTCAAGCAAAATCCAACATACCTGCTCCAGGGGTAGACTGTGTAATCCTTGCAGGAGTCTGAAAGATAATTTTGCAGCTGAGGTGATTATGCATGTTGAAATAAAACAGAAGACAAATCAAGCTGATGTTTTTACCCTAAAAGATAGTGTAATTTCATGTTTAAATATACAGTGCCACTTGCGTAACTTCTAGCTGTGAAACATCTGCAAGTGCAGTGAAATGCGAGTGAAGCACAAGATAAAAAAATTTGTTTATTTCTCTCACAGGGGAATGACAGGATAAATGTAAACAGAACTTACACGGAAACTACTGCCACTCCCTTTAGAAGTAAAAATGACTATGCTCCCAAATTTATCCATATTCTTGAAACCTTTATTTTACATAACTTCTTAAGATCAGTTAAAAGTTTGCAAAGTCTACATTGTGCATCTAATTAACAATTTTGAAACCAAAAAAGAAACAAATGGACAATTTTCATACACAAAGGTTGAGAGTCAATTCTGCACCAAATTTAAACAAACAGGTTATCTCCCTTAAAAAGGCTAACTTAAAGTTTAGCACAATTTGATTAGATAAGAAAATTCCCAAATAGTGATAACTGTCCAAATAACAAATTACCAATTAATCAGCTGATCTGTAAAATTTATTACAAAAATATTAACCTCTTGTTACTAGGAAGCCAGGAATTCATTTGCTGATAAAAATTAAAGAAAAAAAACACTGAATAATTGCTCAGTTCTTGTAAACTTTGAGAATTTGAAATATATTGCAACATTCTGCCAATATAATGTTTTGATGGAAAAAAACAAACAAACCAAGGTACATAAACTTTTAAAAATGTTTAAAGTGTGAGAGATCAAAAAATTATCATTGCATGGAGTGCCTATGCAGCACTGCATTATTATTAGAATATTCTCTGGCAGTGTGTGAAATGTATTCATTTATATATAAAAGAAAAATAGATCTAAAATTCTGTTTTGATTATGGAAAATGCATGTTTTTGCATATTCTAATGTAAGCCAACCAATATAAAAACGTCTGATTTTCATAATATAGAAACCCTCTTTACAGTGTGTTTTTTGGTCTAATTATTCATTTTAGTATTAGCTGTGTTGGTTGATCAGGAATTACTCAATCAAGTGGAGAGAGTGAGTGTGTTTTTCCATAGACAGTCAGTGGCTTAGCAGCCATGTGCATATGAGCCAACAAATGAGCGGCTGCCTTGATCCAGAAAACAGGGAGAGTATGTGTTCCTGCATCACAATTTAAGAGTTCTTTTGATTTTAAATACTAAGTTATACTTTAGACAGATCTTCATAATTGTTTTAAATTTTGAGTCTCTGCCTGTAGACCAGTATACCTTCAATACTTTGCTAAAGTCACATATTAATCTGGAATTGGAAATGGATGCACTGATTAGTTTGAAATCTTTAAGCTTTTGATTTCAAGGAGGACATTTACAATATATTTTTGACAGCCTCTAGAAGTTTCATAAATGTATTTAAATCTATGTTTGTAGAACACTGCTGCTTTTATTATATTGGCTTTTAAATTCACTTAGTTGTATTAATTGGGATTTGAGTAAACCTATATTGCTTAGGTAACATTGAACTATTGAAGATTTCAATTTTCACTGCCGTTTTTTTTTTAAAAAAACTTATGTTACAAATGTGCTAAATTCTGAATTGTTTTTTTTTTTTTTACCAGTGTTACTTCGTATATTCTAGCCTTCACCTAGTTATGGTCAGGGGTATCAATTCTGACCCCCACCTACCACCAAAAAGTGTGTGTGTGTGTGTGTTGGGGGGAAGGATAGGTGGTGATTGAATGAATGCCTAGGGGTACTACCATCTTCAGCCCTCCCCAACCTCTAGCCAGATTGATGCCCCCTACATTATCAATCTATCAGCACATCCATAACCACAAGCACAGTAATTAATTTATTTATTTTCTAGAAAGGGGAAGGCAAAAAAGAAAGAAAGAAAGAACCATTTACTCTTTTTCCTATACTATGAAGAGACCAAAGGGGAGACAATTCCCTCAGTTAAAATTTTTAAAAAGTTTGCAAAATATTTTAAAGTAGTTTCATACTAATTAATTATAAGTACCATACCTGCACAACATTTCATGAACTTCATATTTCTTTAACTGTTTCAGCTGCAGGCCCAGCATTTTGGCCCACCAAACTTGTAAAATAGCCACTTTGATTCGTTAGTAGCAATTTCTGATTACATAACTTAACTTGACCTGTACCAAAACTTGATAAAAGTGTTTTTGATTGGTTAGCAGCAAAACAGTTAATAAAATATTAGGAAATTCATGTAATCAGAATATTCAAAACCAACAAAAAGTTTTCTTTTTTAATTTAGTTCTTGTCTAATTTTTGAATTTTCTGCTTTTTGGAACAAAAGAAAAACAGCAACAGCTAAAAAGCAGAAGTTTGAAAAATTCTTCTAGAAATAAAATGGAAAATAAGCAGTTAAACAAACACTACCTCAAGCTTTTTAAATTTCTGTGGATCAAATTTCTCCAGTATCTCTCGTGCCTTTTTGTAGGTTTCTGTTTCCATTACTTGCTCCAGCTGAAAACATTTCAGAAATAGGGGCAGATCCACACATACAGACAGTAAGGACAGTAGAAAAGTGTTCATGATTTATACAAAGGCAAAAGGAAATTTCAGTGCTGCTACTTACTGACAGTATCAATTTCATATAATTTTCACTTCTGAACATACAATCTGTGAAATTTTAATTTTGTAGTCTACACTGAATAATCACACAGACAAGACAAATGTTCTACATCATTGCACATTCCATGAGATGAAGAAAAAGATGCTAATCAAAATTACTTATTCTAACATCAGAAAAGAATCAAGCCAGTTTAAAAAAAAAACAAATAAAACAATAAAACATTAACAATAAAAAATAGTATTAATTTTTTTTCCTTTCTTTCAAAAAAGTAATATTAACACAAATCAAAATGAGTAGTGTGCATACAAAAACTAAGGGACACTAGACTTTCTCAATGGAAAAGCCCAGTATTATTAAAGTGACTGCTCAAACGCTGTGGTTTGGGGTTCATTAACATATCAGTATATATATATATATATATATATAGAGAGAGAGAGAGAGAGACTCTCTAGTGGTGCTCAGCTCACAGGTGATGAACCAAATAAGCCAGTGTAACATTCACTGGTGAGTTAAGGTTTAAACTTGGCAACAGGGATGGCAGTATACAGATGCGGAAACAAGCCAGAGAGTGGTACCTTCCAGCATATGAATGGACTTGTCATCAGTATGGTAGAAGATCACTGATGATTCAGGCAGGCATCATGAAACATTTAACAGATGTGCCCTATAAAAACAACATCCTATTGTTGATTGTAGTGACATTTTAACACAGTCTCTCAGGATTTAGTTAGCAAAATGATGTACACATCACCACTGGACCAATATTCAGATCTTTCTCAAACCAATAAACTGCCAAGTTTCTGCAATCCATCCACAGAGAACTCTGGATGATTTGATGAGTCCTCCAAGAAATAGAATGTCTCATTCACAGTGTGAAATTCTAAATTGGATACACAAAAAATGGGCCCAGTGTGTTATTAAAGTGACTGTGCATATGACCATGTAGTTTGGAGTGTGGTAATGTTATCTGTGACAGTAAACAATAAAACCTTACGTTGCTACCAATTTATCATAAAATCCTGTATTTAGTGAAATTAAACAATAAATTTTCAAAGAAAATTGCTTGCCATTTCTTCTCTTTATCCACTGTTGTTAACTTTTTGTGCACAGGGTGTGTAAACAGGTCATGTTTATTAATAGCTCTGGCAAGTGGTAAAAAGAAATGATTTCTCATATTTTTACACCTGTGAACAAACAAGGGTCACTACACTGAAAGATTTAAGATTATAGAGATAAAATTAAAAAGCTAAAGGGAAAATGAGTATAATCATTTAAATAATTAACTTGAAATATAAGGTTCCATTGTAATGGCAGCCTGTGCGCACCTCATTCATTCTTTACAGCCATCACACACAATTATAAACTCCACAAACAAACAAATCTTTTCAAGTATCATTGCAAAGCAGATTAAAATTAAACATAGCACTCCACTATCTCAACAATGCAGCTGCTATCTTCTAGAATGGCATGACTGCTAAGTCATCAAAGCATCCATCATTAGCTTTCTGCAGAAGACTGGAACTCAATTTTCAAGAAATTATCTGCCAGAAAGTGCATTCTACTGATAAAGTGACCAAGCTCACACTTTGAACCCACCTCCAGGTATCAAACCTAATGACCCTCCACAAAACCAAAGTGCACTCCTCCTACACAAAAACGTTCCATGAAGGCCCAGTTTATTAGCTTATCATATAACTTTGAGTCAGTTGGGCAAATGGCAATCATGGAGACAGCAAAATAAACTAATTTCTGCCTAGAAGTCAGAAAATGTTTTATTACTTTGCAAATTTGAATCAAATCATTCACTAAACCTGTATTCTTCAGCAGAGTGCACACACTGCAAAGATTATAAATTTATTTTGTATTTTTAAAATCTTATTCACTTAAATTACAGTAAAAATCAAAATGTGGCCATTTCTGCTGAAAAGCTTGTTGTATTTTAGCACAACAATACTCTTGAATAAGTTAGATTTGTGCTGTTTTCAGGTCTACATAGAAAAATCGATAAGTTAAACCTTTTATATATATATATATATATATATATATATATATTTAAGATATATGCAGGATTTTACATTGTTCTGTGTCATAGAAAGTGTGCAAATATTTTACTAAAGTTGTGCAATTTCTGTTTTATAACAAGCAAATCATGCGACAAAGAAATTTTAAAAATATCCAAATGCTAATGAATAATTTTTTTTAGAGCTTTATGAGCCAAAGTCAATTTTAAGAAGTCAGAACAAGGCTTAGGATTAACAAAGAAACACTATAGATAGATGTTCAAATGAAACCAAGCTGACATAGCGTCATCATAATGGTATCTGGCCCTTGCCCTGAGTTTCTGTACCTAGTTATATTTATAGAATTTTTCTGTACACATTTCACCTAGTAGATGATGCAACTGACTTTGGGTCTAAAGACTCAGGATTGGGGGGGGGGGCTAGCTGATTCAGCTATTATGGTAGGTAACTGATTATCTCAAAAAGATCTAATTTTACAGTTTAAGTGAAGCTGGAAAATTTCACACAAATTGTTCTTTTAGTCATTAATCAGGATGATATAGTGGAAAGGAATCCAAGATAGCCATGCCACAGAAAAGATTATAATCAATTTAATTCATTATAAAAAAAAGTACATTTTATTCAAAAAAGAACAACTTTCACAAAATGTTCAAATATCTATGCAGAGCATGCATCCTAATACTTACAATATCTTTCTTCTTTTCCCGAAGTTCTTGTAAAGCAATATCTATAAAACAAAAAATATCATTAACTTGATTTTCTTTTTCTTAAAATTCATCAATTTAAACTCTATGAACAAAAAAATTTTGATATAGAGAGAAATTTAAAAAAAAAAGACAAAATTTACAACATTTTTAATTCTATATTTCGAGTAAAATAGAATTCCTTTAATCCAGCAGGTACCAGATTAGGTAATGCACCAGTTTATATCCACATAGTTAAATAATAGGCATAATTCACCTATGATACAGGAAATCATGACATAATGGAGCAGACCTCGCATTCAGTACCAACAGGACTAAACAGTATAGCTGGGCTGATGTTAACAGAACTCTCTTCCTTTTCACCCCAGTTAGTTGAAGGGCTAACCTTTGACAACATTGTAAAAGAAATAAATGTTTATCGGAGAAATATAAAATGTTTCCACAGAGCATTAAATATCCAAACGCACAACATCAGCAAATGCAGAAAGGTGACTGGTTCACAGTGCTGCATAGTGGTGATAAACTACACTAATTTAGCCTGGTGCCAGTACATTGGAAGTGCTGGATCCCAGGTTTCTGGATCAAATGAATTTTATTATATATCCGACAGAAAGAATTAAACTCTAACTGGCTTATTTCCTAGATGGTCTGCAAAAAGCATTTAATAATTATCATGCAGCATTTTAACTTGCCAAGAGTGAACTGTTGCGAATAGAACATCCATTAAAAAGAAAATAATTTTGAATTCTGCCTTTATTAAAAAAAAATTACTTTTAAGAAATAATAAAGTTTAACATATTAAATTATTAATATTAAAATATAAACTGTTCTGAGTAATTTCAAAACTGATCATACGATGCATGTTGTTAAAACTAAAACCTGAGAAAAACACCTAAGTGTATTGTACGCAAGATCTCATGGTAACAACCCTTTTAACTAAAATCTCAGATTGTTGCTAAAATTCTCATTACTTAACAAAAAAAAAAAAAAGTGTTAACATGCTGTATTTATTTAAGAATATATTGTTATATTTTCCAACTGGATGTTTGTTCTACAGATGTCTCCTAAATGTTTTCGCTAAATTTTTTTATAGTTTAGATACAATAGCTCATTCCTTATAAGTGATTCTAAAACCGTTATCTGCCAAGCAGTGTATCAAGTATTTCTAAAAGGACTTGTATACTTCACTTGCTCAAGATACCTTGAAAACTAACTCAGTTCCTGAGTCTAACTGGTTTAGATGTCACTATGGAGCAGTGGTTTGTGTGGGATCTACTTATTTAATGTGTTTTCATCTAAGAATAAAGAGGATTTTAAATTTTAAAATTCAAACATCATAGTATACACTTAAATTAAACGTTTAGCTGTCACTCTTGAGCGTTTTCAGATGAGTTTATTTCTCTCATATTTTTTTTAATTTTAAAGAAAAATAAATAATCCAAGCTCCTGATTCTTTTCATATTCAATTTTCTGAACTCTTTTTAGTAAAATGTGACTAAAAAGAACTATTTCTATTTCCGTCCACTCCTCCATGGAACTGGAGCAACTCTGCCAGCACTTGCTATCCTTAGGCACTATAGCATTGCAGATTAATCCATCAGGTAAAAGACACTTGACCTCGAGGTCACTGTTAAAGAGACCTGTCAGTTGAAAGCTGTCCTTTGTGTAATCAGATCCAAAAGTATATTTATCCAAGTGTTAAGAACTCTCTCCAATATTACCATACTAATATATTCAGAAGTAATGGTACACCAATTTACTTCAAAAGGTGTGAAAATAGGACTTCATTTTCAGCCAGCAGTGCAGCCTATACTAACAAATTTCAATGTACATTTTTAGCACCTGCATAGTAAACAGATATTCATTAATTTGTCTATTTGAATGTTTAAGGTTATCCATTCCTCAGTTAGGCACTGTAATAGCTTCTCCAAAATCTAATTTTACCCTGATGAAAGTAAAAAAATATTTAGCAGTGATTGCTGTATTAAAGGCAAAAAATACCATTATCTTGAAATGTATCTCATCTTACTGATTGCTGACAAAAACTTCCCTATTTAAAAGGGGACCTATTCCACAAAAGGTGGTTTTGTAGGTTCAAGTGTAATTTAATAAATAAATAACTCTTATGATTCCCTTTCTACCAGTTGTCATTCTTGTACACCTATGAATTTTGCATGCCTGTATATTCCCAAAATTACTTTCAAGCTTAACTGTGGAACAATAGTTTATAAAACTTCATAAACTCAGTTTATTTTGAAAAAGCAACAAAAACATTTAATCACAGAACACTACAGAAATTTATGTGTGTTCTTCTTGTCCAACCCTTTGAAATCTAGGGATATCTTATAGTAGTGAGGAAGAAGAGTAAAACGTGGGTATTGCCCTGTCAAGAATTACCCACATAACCTACACCACATGTATTCAGAATGTTCAAGTACACACCAGTAGTGAGAAATGTGGATAACCAATGAAATATTTCAGTTAACATATATGATCAAGTTATAAGAGTACACAGTTACATGTATATTAGCATATGACCTTGAGAAAATACATACATAACAGAACATATATTTCATTAAGTTTGCTGAACAAGTTTATGAATCATAAAATTATATTAAAATATCTCGACAGCTATTCTTGTGAACCAAAATTTTACACTTGCAAAAGTCAATTTCTGTCAATGTCCATAACAAAGCTGGTCATTTCCAATAGCTGTACAAACAGATGCTTCTCAGTCTGTCGTAAACAGGATGATTACTAAAAAATGGTGCAGGCTCAGTTCACAAATAAAAAAGGGACTCAGAAGAACAGGGGAAGAGGGAGCAGTAAATAGAAATGTAAAGGCAATTATTAAAGAATGCCACAATTCTACAGCACAGAACTCATCTCCAAGACGGCTGTTATAGAACTGTCACTGTATGTGGCATGCTATACCCTCTAAGCGTGGATTTATATGCAGTGAACTGATCATGCAACAAGGCAACAATATCAAATTCACAGAGAAACTAAATAAACGATACTTATAAAAAAAAAAATAGAAAAAAAGGTAAATTGAATCATAAAAATGATTTGTCAGCTCGGTCTCCAGATTTCAACTCTACTGAGGTTGTCTGGTATGAACTAGATACCAGACAGAAGATTCAGAAGATGTTCTACAGTTCTGGAACAACTTAAGCAAAGAATAACTTCTTTACCTAAAAAATACTTGGAGAAACTAAGTTTTGACAGCAAAAATATATAAAACAATCATAAAGCAAAAGGGAAGATATTCTGATACAAAGTCTTGTATGATTTCAGTTACAGTATAAGCTTAAAACACTTTCTTAATGTATGCATTATTTAATATCATAAGCTAATATACAAATAACTGTCACCAGCATATCGCAAAAATAGTACGAGAATACAATCTGGTTATATTTCAAACAAAGCAATTATAGAATAGATATATTACATCACTTTTAGCAGAATTAAGTGACAGCCAGTTAGTAGTTCATTGTTTTTGAAAAAGTATTTTAAATGTATTACATGTGAATGAGGTGTCAATGTATAGTCCAATGTTAATTTAAGTTTGTCATTAGGTAAAATATGCATAAAACTTTAAAAATATTTGTTTTAAAATAATTCTAATGTAAATCTCATAAAAGAAATAAGCTTATTAAAAAAAAATTAACCATTTTTTCAAATTCCAAACCCTTATAATTTTACATCATTTTTTACCTGTTAAAAAGAAGTCAAAAACAAAACAATTACAGGGAATTATTAAGAGAGTTCACAAAATAAATGTAATCGTTAAATATATTTTGGCTATAATTCTGTGAAATGGAGCAATTAAATGTAAATAACAATTGACTAATTTATGGAAAAGCACATTTTTTATAAATTGGCCAACCACCATTCATCTGGAATGTTTGAACTCTGCATTACCTAACCTTCAAAGTTACTCTGTTAAGGGGAAATACATGGGTTTCATCCTCCCAGAGTTACTAGAAACGATGTGTGTTTAATTTAAAAGCTTAGCCAAGAGGTGTTTTGAATCAACTTGTGTGAGTATATGGCATCAAAATGTAGTAATGATTTGAAAAGAATATTTAAAACCCAGCCTACTATAAGTGGCCCCAAAAGCAGAGAGTTTTTTTTAAGCTATGGGCTACTTACCATTGCTTGCAATTCTTTTAACAAAATACCAATGTGAAATCTTCTTTATGATCCAGACCCTAGTGGAAGACAAAAATAAATAGATAAAGGAAAATTTAAAATCAAACTATAACCTGATTGACATTTGAAATGCCAGTTGTCCTTCAGGCATGCTGCAATTTGTTATATTTGCAGTCAACGTGGTTACTTTTAGACTGCAGCAAACATTTTAGAAATCCAGGATTCTCCCACCTCACTCAAAGTTGTGTGTTTTGACTAAGGATTTCTCCATCACATTACAATTTAAATACTAATATTTCAGATTTCTATTTTAAAGGACTAGTGAGAAGCACACAGCTTTAGCCTATATTGCAACTATTTCTTCAATACTAAATTTACTACAAATGAAAAATAATGAAAGATTTTCGTATCAACAATGAAACAAATGTGGATCTTTTCCTACCTTTTTTTTTTTTAAAAAGCTCTTTTGAAGAGTGCAAAAAAGTAAAGTAGACAATTCATATGAACACCACCTCATGTACATCTATGGCACATGGAGCTGTTAGTCGTCTCCTTGGCAGCTGTTTCTGTGTTCTTTATAAAATTCAGTAGACCACCTTGAGCTGTTATAATGTATTAGAATTCCTGTATTCTCAGCAGCATAATCCCATACTAGAGTGCAACTACCATTGTAGTAGTAGTTGGAGAAATGGGGGAAATTCTGTAGTATAAGCCTATCTCCAAGTAGTTTAAGAGAAGTAGTCAGAGGAAATTTCTTTATTTATGATATTGTTCCACATCAATGATAAATCAAATTAAGTGTTCTTCTGTTTGTTAATTTTGTCTTAATTCTGCATTAATATAAATGATGATGAAACTATATATACTTAGTTAATAATTCTATTTTTTGCACACTATTTCTTGTTGGTTCTAAAATTTAAAAAAATATTTGGTATAATTTCCATGATTTGACTTGCAGCAGCTGGGTCGTTATGTTTTTCGTTCTGTACGTAACCACAAATCCATAGCATTCTTTGCTAGCTCCTGGTTTTCCATCATTTTCTTTGTCCTAACATTGATGGAGGTAAATCCTCAACAAATCAAATACTTCTTTTAGTTTATTTATCCCTATTTAGTAACTTAAACATTTTCCTCTTCCTTGTTTTCTTTATTTACATTACTTGCAGTGCTGCCTTTTGGTTGAGAACTCTTGTAAAATTATGTTTTCTTTTCTCACGCTTCATTACTATCACTCAGTAAAATGAAGAACCACATCACTGCCTCTAATCCAGGCCATCACCATGTTCAGTCAAAATTCCACCCAGCCACAAGATATCATCGAAACAAAATAGTTCCCAGTTTGAATGTTTTTTTTTTTTCATTTACTATCACCTAATCATCACAAATTCAAAAAGTTCAAACATCAAAAATAATCTGCTTTCAGTGGTGTATGAAACACTGTAGCCAAGATATTGATGCTCATGCTACTGTGAGTAATGAATGACATTATGCATACACACCAACAGTTAGGCTAATTATAATGGCCAGATCATCATCAAGAGGCATTTAAAATTCATGACATATCCAATCACATGTATAGACAACATGAGATGTCCATCACATGCCATTTCTGCTACTGTCTACATTTGCTCCGTATCCTGCTGTGTTCATGTTCTCAATGTGTTTGTTCCATTGTTCTGTAAAATAATACTAGCAGATTTTATATTCTTAAAAGCATGTTCCAAATGACAAAGTACTGTTAAACAAGCACTGATTCACTGTAATTAGCAACACTATTTCTCTTGTCAATTTGACACCATTGAATAGCAATCTTATTTTATACAATGCTGGTCTGACTTTCCATCCCTGTCCATGATCCAGAACTGACCAATATCTTTGCTGTTTTGTTTTCCAACAAATATTACAAACAGGTGAGGCAGATAATAAAGTAAATCACTTACAGGACTGGAAACAATAGCAGAGGAATGAAATACAGAATTCTCTCTGACCACGAATTAGGGAAGTAATAGAAGTAGAAGATCACTGCTGCAAGGATGTAGATTATGATTGAATAAAGAATCAGACTGGCAACAAATTTCTTCTGGTACTCCTGGTTCTGACGTCGAAAATGCTGCAGCTTGGAAATTTCCTGTTATATAAAAAAAACAGTGACTTAAACAAGACAGTATTGCAGACATTAATTTTTTTGTGTAATCACATGGATTTTCTGTGATTTGAGCCCATGACTAGGGTGTAGCCAAGGTAGCTGCTTCATCAGTCATGAGGAGGCAGATACTATAGTCACAAGTTCAAACCATAGGAATCCTTATGATTACAAGAGCTCTACATAAGAAAAATTAACTTCCATCTATTTACTCATCAAAATAAAATCTCTTAGCTTGCTTTTTTCTGTATTAGTCACTGAGATAAATATATTACTGTAAACAAATAGCCACTAAGTCATCAGATAAACTTTTTGTTGGAGAAGAATAAAGGAACTTCTTGGCTACTTCAAGTTGCTGGACCTGAAGGAATAAAACAGAAAGAGTTGTGTGAGAGGAATCATAAAAGAAAAAGGGCTATCTATATCAGCTACAACAGGTGGAGGGGGGGGGGAGAAAATTACCTTCTCAAGTTGTTCTAAAACCTCAATGGTTGACTTCTGTTTCTGGAAGATAAAAGAAAAACAAACAGTCATCCACTGATACATCCAGGCAAAAATTCTCTGCCTGTTTAGATTCAAATGCCATGCAAATTTGACATTTGCCAAAGGTCACTGTTAATTTAACCTTTTTCATGGTTAGTCTGAATCACAATTTATTTTTTAAAGCAAACAAACTCAGAGATAACTTAGTTAAATAAAAAAGCTGGAAATAATAGAGCATTTTAAAAATGTAATCAAATTAAAAGATTTCATTTCACTTATCCAAGCAGCAAGTTTCGTCTTGTTTGTGGAGCGATTTGTTCAGTGTTTATATAAAATACTCTTTTCAGCGTTTAGATAATATAAGATCAATAATATCTCAAGTATATAGCGCACACCAGTACTGTAGAAGGCTTGGGCCATCTTGCAAAAACACTGATGTCTCTTTTGTTTCCTTACAGAATAACAATAGAATGAAAAAGCAAAGATATCAATCGCTAACAGATGTATTTCTCCATGAATGTAAAACTCAATGCAAAGTAAGTAGTAGAACCAGAATTTCAAGATGTACCATTCAATAAATTATCAAAAGATATGATGATAATGGTTCAGTTTCTAATAGGAAAAGGAACAGACAACTCAGAAAAACTATCTAAGAAAGATCAACGGTACATGAAGATAATTTCTTTCAGATAAGAAAAAAAAAAATCTATCAAGGAGCAAAGCAAGATCTGGCAGAATCCCTCAGAGTTTCAGGTTCATTATTTTACAGTACAAATATCTTTGGGATGGTGGCAGTCAAGGAATCCTTTTCCCCCCTTTCATGTCAAGAGAATAGGGTTAGGCAACTAAAATATGCTGCTAAACAATGAAACCAGGCTCAGGAACAAAGTCATCTGGTCAGAGGAATCAAAGTTTAAAGTTTTTGGGTCTAAGAGAAGGCAGGATCTAAAGAGAAGAATTGGAGAAAAGCATTAAAGATTGTGTCTGCAGCCTATAGTAAAACATAGTTGGGGTTCATTACTGCTTAACCAAGTTCATTTTCAATTATTATAAAATGACAACTCAATTACCAGTTTGAAAAAATTAGTAAAATAAATACTGACAAAACCCAGACTCTAACACATCTCAAAAAGTCAGGGGTTATATCAGGTACATGATCTCCATTTGTGTTTAGCTGGGATCTGCTGTAACCCTCTAAGGAACAAACACTAAAGATGTGAAATCATACACATATTGAAATACATGCAACAACATCATTTGAATTTTAAAAAAATATATACAAACTCAGTTAGTGGCCCAACCTCTTAAACAAATTATGTTTTAAGTCACTTCAATGAAGCAGCAGAAATGCACTGAAGGAATGGTTCAGTCTAATTATTTTGGACTATTTCTTTGAAGGTCAGCATTAGTAAAAGTTAGCAGGGCTATACACATCATGACACCTGAAAAGGCTACTGATTTTTTTTGCCTTTTAATTCTTATATTTAAAGATACAAAATGCTTATATGTGAGAGTTGTTTCTTCATGGCCTACAGACCAGCTATCAGCAGAAATGTTGAAGGTTCTTGTGTCCATGATCTATGAGCCTAGTAATTCAGTGCTTTTAGCACAGTAAAAATGCTATTTGTTACCTCATAGTGACATAATGATTTGAATTTTGCAAGGACCCAAACATAACTATATAGATCACAATGGTTAAGTTCCATGCTATTAATTATAGACAAAAAAACAATGTCATGGCTTTCTTTGACTCTATGCCACCACATTGTGATAGTCAGCACAAGATGAAAGAAAGGAAGCAAGCAAGCAATTCTCAGTTACTCAAGTAAAGAAGCTTAGATAATTGTTTTAAAAATATCAAGAAAAAAATATTTCATTACCAAACAAAATTCATACAGCACTCAGTATAAACCCAGGAAATTTAAATATACCCCCTCCTATGATTTGTAGCAAGAATGGGTATTTTAATAAAGCAAATTGTTAATCCAACAGGGTGGTTTCTGAAATGAATGCGCTATAATAAAGCCAGTCATCTAAACTGAGAAAGATTGCTGAGTCCAGTAGGCAGGCAAACAATCAGAATAAAGAATGGACTGGGTTCTGAAATTACATAACAAGCACTCTCTTGCTAAATAAATCTTGATTCTAGATGATCATTAGCAGAAAGTTTGAATAATATTATAATCAAGGAAAATCTTGTAGTAGTATAGTTTTAACCACTTCTGCATTGTGATTTACTAAATATTTCACAATATTTATCATCTATAAGTATAGTACACTCTAAGGTGAACTTTACAAATGGTGCATACAGTAATAAATCTTTTAATAAGCCTTGCAATGAATGACAGGCATAACAACAATGTAAAACATATACCACACATAATTGAGCATATAATCCCACACCCCTTCTTTAATAGTCAAAGGAATTAGTGCTGCTAAAGTAAAAGCTCATTTTTTTTTCACAACTTCAAGCAATTTTTTAAATTACTGTAGAGTAAATAAAAACACTATTTAGCTATAAGACAATGGATTTTTTAAAAATGTTCTAACCCTGCATATATAACCATTAAAATACATAGTTTATCAGTTATTCAAAGGGTTAAATTGGTTAATCAAAATTTATTTAAAAAAAAAAACCCAAACATTTTGTTGCTTAATGTGTTTCCATTTCTTTTGTCAAAGCAAACATTTATTTTTGTTTTTCTCTAGCATGAGAGTTTTACTACTACTGTTCATTTGTGTAACTGTGGTACATGTGCTGTATATGTATACACAAACATAAGGTGCTTGATTTGTCTAAAATTTAATGATTACTTTACATGAAACAGTTGCTATTAAGTTGCTAAGTTAGTTTTCATTTCAAATTGAAATTGTTAAATTTTACACTGCATTTAAAAATGTGATGCTGGTTAATCCATGCAATGTTATTTGTGTGTGCATGCCCAATGAATTCCACAGTTCTGAGGAGCAGCCAGATTCTAATGCTTTCTGTAACAATACCATGCTATAGACAACTAAAAATCCAATTTACTGAACAATTCCTGTCTGCAATATGATAAAATGATGAACCAGACAAAATAAATCCTATCATCATCATCATCACTGTAATCTTATCTTATAAGACAAGCTGATCCCTCATGAGTCAATCATCACAAGGTCAACAGGGTAGAATGTAGCACTAATCAAGCAATATCACAAGAAAGAAAAAAAATTGCATGACTTGAAGTTCCAAAATCTCCACCAGC
Source organism: Nautilus pompilius (assembly GCA_018389105.1). Taxonomy (NCBI): domain Eukaryota; kingdom Metazoa; phylum Mollusca; class Cephalopoda; order Nautilida; family Nautilidae; genus Nautilus; species Nautilus pompilius. Next base: position 96,252 of record JACATO010000307.1, on the reverse strand, counting down.
TAGAGCATGGGATCCATTCACTTTGTTCCCAACCTACATTACATTACTTTCATACTAATATCAGCCTGATTTGTTTTGCACCAGGTACATCATAGTTTCTCAAACTTTTATGTCCTATCGCCCCCTTATGGCACTCTACATATCATCATTGCCCCCCCCTACATCGTATAAAAATAAATCAAGTTTTTATAAACAATTTTATTTCAACTAAAATAAATAAATAAATAACATACGGTCCTCAATGAGATGGATGTGCTTGGTGACTTTCAGCAAGCTTTTTAATGTTTGGGAACATTTTTGTTAGGTACAATCGTAAGTAATCCTAACGATGGATAGACCGGAGCTTCTTGAAGTCATTGTCCATTTTATTTGGATGCATTCTTTTGAAATGATCTTTGAGCCAACTTGGCTTCATTGCCTCATTAGAGAAAATGGAACCACAGATAAGACACATTGGATGAGTAGCTTCATGTGGAGCAGTTAGAAAACCAAATTTCAAATAAGTACTGTCATATTGATGTAATTTCACTCTTTTAATCTTCTAGATTTTTGGCAACTTTGAAGGTGGTGGGCACGTCCCATTATCTTCCAATGATGAGGACATATTTTGAGGACTTCTAAAAGCACAAATTATAATCAATCAATAGGCACTCTTGTCAAAAGAAATGAGTTTTATACTTAGCAAGAGGAATAAGGCAATAAAATGAGCAAGAAAATAATATAAAGTTTAAGAAAATCATTAACGCAATAAAATCAAAATAAGAAATACTTATATATCTAATATGGTGAAATTTAAAATAATGTTTATTTAAACATTGCCCTCTTTGTTTTTTTCGCCCCCCTTGTATCTCTCTTTCGTCCCCAGGGGGGACAATATCGCCCACTTTGAGAACCGCTGAGGTACATGATAATAAAAACTTGGATAAAGAATAATCATTTTGCTTAGTCAACAAATTATGCAGTTGGTGCATTTAATGTAAACCTTAAGAATGGAAGTCACTAACTAGTAATATCAGAGTGAACTCATTCATAATATTTTCTGCTCTGGGCATATCAAATCATGTCACATAAAAAAAATAGTTGGTACAATTACGGTTTATTACTTCAAGATTTAAGATGTAGCTCAACATTAAGGAAAAGTTTAGTATTGACAAGCAAAATTATTTTCAGTGCAGTGAAACTAAACATTCTTGTTGAAACCTGCCAAGAGGTGGGAAAGGAAAAGTACCGCCCCTTTTTTCAATAAACTTGACTACAACAAAAAAAATTTTTTAATTAAAATAAAGAAAATTGTTGATCTTCTGAAAAATAAATTCAAAATTAATTATTCTAAAAACAGAGCGAGATCTAAAATTATGTTATTAATCTCATGTATTTCGTACACAACCTGTTTTCAGTTTACTTATTTAAAAAAATATACATATAATAAAACGCAAACGCATGCTGACATACACGAATATAGTTAAAAAATAAATGTACTATATAAGGCCCGTAATACTTTAACTTAGTAAAGCAAGCGATTAGGGAAATAGTTAATTAATTAATACGTTTTTGAAAGATCTCCGTCCGGGTTTGCGAATCTTATTGTGATGAGTAAAATGAGCAAACATAAACAAACTGAAAAATGAATATTAACTGGATGCTCCAGTCGTCTGAGATGCACAGAAATGGTAGGTTTTGGAAACAGATACAGCACTAGAGGGGAGGGGAGGGGAGAGAGAGAGAGGAGCCCTTAAATAAATCGGTGCCAAATCAGGGGCTGGCTGGCTGTCAGTCAGTCAGTCGTCTGTCAGGCTTACCGAGCTACGGACTCTCCGCGCAAATAAAAACCTGGTATGCGGGTGTACAACTTACCCTAAATTTTGAGATTATTACACCCATGGTTGCCACGTATCAACAGAAGGGGAAATTTTAAACCTCTGTTTCGCCGAACTGAACCCTCAGCGCCAGCGTTACCACCTATCTACTCTCACTCGCCCGCCATCGACCTTGACATTTGTTTTCGGAGCTAACAACATTCGAAAGTTTCGAATTTTTTTGGAAAGCTGTACCAAATTAAAAACTTTTATTATTATTATTATATTATTATTATTATTATTATTATTATTATTATTATTATTATTATTTAAAAAAATACAAACCCAAAGAAACACTAACCGCCAAAATTTGAGATCCCTATAAATGGCAGTAATCGAAAACACATTTTAAAAATACGATTGTAGTTTCAGAGGTTATTATTCTCTGTGCAAAACCGGAATGAAATAATTTAGTCACAACAACTTCCACTCACTGCAGTCTCACACTGAAATAGAGACAGTTGTTGTAATCGGAGAGAATATAAGCAACTTCCAGTTGTAGTGTCACTGAAACGAATATTTTATCCGCGAACTGACTCATCACCAGTAAACTGACGGCGGCCAACAGGACTGGCATCAGAAAGACAGAGTTATGAAGACAACGTCAAGTCACTATATTTAATAGGTAAGGAGGCTGTTAAGATGTTCTGGAAGAGAGTAAAAATATAAAAAAAAATTATGGTGTTCGAGGCATAATATATATCAGGATTTTCGTTCTGTGTTGGCAACGACAACTGATGCACATATATTTTTCGTCTTATTCCATCGCAGTCTGGAGTATTCCAAAATAATTATAATGAAGCAAGTTAGACTGCGAATAGATGCTTACTTTTTTGGGTTTTTTTCTTTCAGCAAAACTAAATATTCTGTTGTTTTTTTTTTTTTTAAAAAATTAGTGTGTAATGTCTGGAATATTTTCCAATACAACTAATATCAGTTAACCACCATGTCTTTTTTTTTTCTAAATATTTTCCATATATAACTAACCCCCTAAGCTTAAGTAGTTGGTTGGCGAATGAGAGATTATCTCGTGGTAGTAAATATATTAAGCCATTAAGCGCATTCCATTGTGTTTGTATTTATATATTCTGCTCGCACTCCCGAATAATCAATTGGTGTAGCTAATATCACTCTTATATTTAATTAATTATATTTAAAATTTCTTTCAAATCTATTTTTATTGGCTTCTGAAAGAATAAATATATTTTAAAAAAACCCTTTTAGTCCCCCCCAATGAAGTGCTAAAGCAGAGAAAAATTATACTTCAAAAGCGAGATAATTAGGAACATGTTTAGACAAAAAAACTCTAATCAAATCAATAACTCGGAGTAGACGGATATAACCCGTGACTTTATCTCAATAGATAACTTTGATATTGTCACGTGGTAATGTATATATATATATATATATATATATACACTTCGTTCAATTCATAAATAGAAGGTAGCAATCAGATAAACATCCCAGGTTTAAGTAAATGATAGAATATAATGCAGAGAGAAGAGAATAGGTTTGGGCGAGACTCTAGGTACACCTATTGTATCACAACATAACGGTGAGATTAAAAAACGTACCGCTGTCGATAACTCTTGCATTATGGAGGAGTGCGGAAATACGAAAATGGAAATACTGAATTACGCCCCTTGGGCAAGGAAAAAAGAGAGAGAGAGAATTCGCATACAGATATGGATTGATAAAACACGTGATAGTCGTTAAAAGAGGTTTATTGAATGCGAGTTATTCTTTAACTTAATCTTTTCCTCACCATTATCACCATTAAAAAGCAAAATAATAATGTTAGACATTCGTCTTAGATTGTTTATAGTTAAATACATTTAACATCAGTCATTTAAAATGGCCGCAGAATTTAATGTTTCGTTAAATAATACAACGAAGTTTGTTTGTCTTTTATCTTTTTTTTTCCAAGTTGTTTTCATAATGATAAACAAATGTAATAATGGACCCGGTATTTAACTTCTTCATTAAAATGTTTATATATACGTATATATGTTTTAAATACGAATATTCCCTTTGAGAATAAGAAGTTAGAAAAATAAATGAACAGACGTCTACCCATATCTATGATAAACGTTGGATGGCTGCGAATGAGGTCACGGGGTTTACGGAATTCCTGGACTCGGCGACCTCCCACAGCTAAACAAAAGAGTTCCAGTAGGGATTTTCCGGGTGACTCTTGACCACCGATCGAACCCTTCCGGAAACGTACCCAGTTAGTTTGCTTGGTCACCAAGACTGGCTGATGTCTCCCTACATCTTACACATTTTGGCCTCTTGAGATGTTCTCGAGACCCCGAGGTCAGAGCTGGGGGGGGGGGGTTGCGGGGGAAAAAAACAACAACAAGGAAACGTTTATGACGATGCTCACAACCCGGAGCCTTGCACGAGTTGTCCGAGGTTTACAAAACTTGTTATCCTGTCCTTCCCACTGTTTTGGGTTCTGAAATTTCTAAATCAAAAGAACAGCAATTAATTAATTATCTAAACAAATGTCCCCGGCTCTAACTCCAAGCGCTGAGCGGGTCCAAGATCCGACGTCTAAAAGAGACTTTACCATGCAGGTCTTGGTGCGAGACATCAGATTGCTGGGACTACGATGGCCACTGAGCAGGAAGCCTTTCTCGATGGCAGTATATTTACGAATGAAAGCCCGAGAAATCCGCGGATGAAGCAACGTCAGAAAGAGGAGGAGAAAAACTGCCGTCGACTTGTTCTATCATTGTTATTGGTGAGTTTTTTTTTTTAAAAATATAATTTATCTCCTCTATAAATTATGGGAAGAAACTGATAAGCAGCAAGCTCTCGAAACTTGTGGACGGATGTGCCTTTGATGAAGGAAATAACATTAATGTTGTAGAAATTCTCCAGACACTGGATTTATTGATACGATTCGGTGAAAATGTCAAAACGGTTCACAGGTGAACTCGTTCTCGGTGACAGCTAAACTCTGAAGTGGGGTCGTTGGGGGAGAGGGAAGTATAAATGTTGTTAAAATACTCGGATATTAAAATAATCGTAACATTTTTTTAGAAACGTTTTGCGGGATGAAGATTCTCTCTCTTTAAAAAAAAAAAATTCTACAAATCATTTTAACATTCATCAAAAATGCAAATATTGATCTCGCACTCGTTTCTGTTTTGTCTTTTTTTAACAGCCTGTCAAGTGAAATGTCTGTTTCGGCACTTGTTCAATTTCAAGACATTCTCCATTCGGCGGACACCTGACAGGAGTCGAAACAACACAAGCATTGTTTCCATTTATCGATTATATCGAATTATCTAAAGTGTCAACGACAATGTAGAATTATTTAGTAGATGTACACGCAATTATTCTTAGGATAGTTTAACATCAGAATATTATGCAAATTTATTATCTTGAGACAAAGAAAGAGAGAGAATTATGTAAATGTAAGGAAGAGCATAACATCAGCATAACCAGCCCACTAAATCTGGAAGAACTGCTGTCGTTTATTGTCGGGAAGCTTTGACGTAAGCGAGCACGATGTCGTCCAGAGAAAGATTCTCTCGAGGGCACCTGTTGCAGTTTTTTTTTTTTAATATCGATGTTAAAAAAAAAAACGTGGGTGGTATATGAGTGAAACTGAATGGAGATAGCCGGCAAATCGATACAGGGATTAACAGAAATTATCCAATGAAATTTCGTTGCGAAAAGAAGAAGCTAGATGTCTGCCAACATCGGTAAGACGTAAATATTTGCTTCACCGCGCCTAGAGGTCTTCCTTGGGAATCCAGGACCAGGCGAGAATACATTGATTTGGTGGATGGTCCAGCGTCTCTTCGTCTCCTCTCACTCCGTTTTTTTTCCTCTCCGCGTCGGACTTCGATGACTCCAGCATGTTCCAGAAACTTCGAGAAAGTCGCGCCATGCAACAGGCGAAGCAGATGTTTCAGAGCAGATTTGGAAGGCAAGATTCCACCCTTGAATACGAGCCGCCGTCCCTGGACTGGAGCGACCACGAGAAGCGGTTTGCAACGGGTAAGTGGCGGACAAAACGGTGAGTAACCGGAACCACCCGTCTCCTGGTGGCGAAAAGTTAGGAAAGTCGACGCTGATGCTTATTGGGTGTGCACGGGGGACAGTTCTGGAAGGGAATACAGGTATTACGACCTTTACACAGACTTACTGCCGAAAATTTCTTTACCATTTAGTGATAAACAAGTAAAAATGTGCGTGTTTTCACACACAAATATGAAGAACCGATAAGTAAATTTACTACAAAAATCTGATGCGTAAAATAAGACAAAATTGCTTGTGCAGGTATCAAAAGAATATATTTTCTATTAATGGATTTTTTGCAGTACTTTCATTTCCTTGTTCATTCGCGCTGCAGAATAGGCTTAGGAATAAAATGTCTGTGAAAACAAAGAAACATGCAGCCTGTTTAGATACTTATCTTTCTCGTTAAATCACGTCAACTAGACCATGGATTTTGAAAGAGTACAGTGTATTATATATAATAATAATCTTTCTGAACTTTGTAACTGGTCGTTCTAGCCTTCTTGTACAAACTATATATAGAGAAAAACGAATTTTTCCGCCTTTTTTGTTCTCTATTGAGTTTTGTATTTGTTTGTCTCCCTATCTCTCTGTCTTTCCCCACTCTTAACCAATCTATCCATCTCCATCTCTCTCTCTCTCTCTCTCTCTCTCTCTCTCTCTCTCTGGACTGACGTCATTTCTTTCTCTCCATCTACTATTTATCTCCGTCTCTCCCTGGTTCCATTAATCTCTTTCTCATCCCCCTGTTTCTTTCCTAATTTCTAAGTCTTCTTTTAGAAAGTTTACTCTTATATAACATAATTGTATGCGTGGCAATATTGAGTAGTGAGTGATTTGTTCTGAAGTCTGTACATATTATATATATATATTTCTCTCAACAAAAGTTTACACACACTTATAAAGGCAAATATAAATAGCTATTGTATCAGTTCATACAAAAGATTCATCTTATTGTTGGAGTAATTTTCACGTTCGTTATGACTTAGTGTTTTGCTGAAATTTTATCGATATTATTATTAGCTTACTGTTAAAAATATCATAATCCAGTTGCCATCGTATAGATAAGATAAAGCAAATATATGCAAAGGCGAATATTCAATGAAAGGGGGGATAAAAAAGTTGTGACAGTTTATATTAAATAAGATTACATTTTATGGGCTAACACCGCTAACTACCAGGTATAATAGGAAAATTAGTTTATAGTTAAGATAAAATACGCCTCTGTATAAAGAATATCTCGCTCGATTTGTTGGGTCCTTAGCAAACATTTCTTGACTGAGTCAAATAAACAATTTTCAAAATTATATGGAAGAATTACCAGAAATATTTGTGGCTGATATATTTAGAATCAATATTCAAGTAAAATATATATATATTCATTTTCAATAACGAAAATACCATAAGAAATAAAGTAAATAAACTGCAATGAATCTTAAATTTTTTAAAAATATATATCGTTAAACGTATCCTTTTTAATATTTTAAAAACAAAAAAAAAGTGGTGATCGTTTAGGAAAAAACTCTCAAAAATAGAAACATAGATTATTTATTTAGTTAAATGAGAGTATTTAAAACAGTGCCAATAGTTGAGTAAGTTCTTTCTAACAGATTGATGCTGGGGATGTGCCTTAGGTATGGATCAGAAGTAGGTTAACTTTTTGAACCTGACTACGCAGTTAAAGACTCAGAATTACAAAAATCGACGATCAACCCATTACGATATTTCGATAGCTTACATCATAGGTAAACTCAACTGTGTGGCACATTCTACATGTGGACGAACCAATTACCCTGGACAAACTTGAACTTATTCTGTTTGTAATTTGGTTAGCATAGGTAGTTATTCTCAGCATTCCATATAAGACCCATTGTGTTTTCTTTTCATCTTTAAGATGTTGTGAATAATAATAATAATAATAATAATAATAATAATAATAATAATAATAATAATAATAATAATAATAATCCCGAATACTTTTCGGAAACTTTCCTTAGTCACAGTGGCCCTCAGGAGATTATAGTTACTTTTCTTTTAATCAGATTTTAAATCAGTTTACATTTTGAGTGATAAGCACCATTTAAGCGGTTTTCGAGCACACTGAAGTGAAAAATTTCTGGAAATGTTTGACCATATTCACAGATGTCTACTTCTGAAGTACCTACAGCAGATCGCCTACCAATCTCTTTGATAAGGCTGATAAACTCTTTATTTCATTTAAGGTTAGCTACAAACCAAGTGCTTACGTTTCAGTTTTAACCTCCCTTATTCCTTTAATCATTCTGATTGATTTTAATGTGAGTTTCTTAAAATATTTCCATGTTTTGGAAAAAAACTCTCTTTTTTCGACTCTAACTGATGTAAAGAATGTCTCCGAGTGGAGCTAACTAACTCTATGCAAATATAAACATAAAAAATGTACATATCGTTTTTAAATACTCCACATGAGCTGTGAAGAGTTTTGACTGCAGATACTTTGACAATATATTTTCTTGATTATCAGTATTATAGAATTATTTTGTAACCAAGCCGTCTCTATCAGCAACTAATCAATTAAATGCACTAGAAATATTTTGCTTACTTGTAAAAGAAACAAGAGAGGACATCTATCTGATGATAGACTTCTGTTATAAGTTCTGTGCCTGTTGGTTTATTTAAATTAATATTCACACTTTTCTCTTTTTAATATGAAATACGCAAGTATTTGTAAACGGCGAGACATTTTATTGAAATTTTCCCTTAAAACAACAAATATGTAATTTGCACAACGATGTTTACGAAAAGTGGCGAAGCAGAAATCTTTAATACATCTATTTTACTGTGACACGACCCTGAAAAATTTAGAATAGAATAATTACGAGAGAGCGGACAATCTTGTAAAAGGTAAATTCATATGAAATTTCTTAATGACTGACTAATGTAGAATTTTAATTATTTTTTGTCAAAAGAGAAATCCAACAAAAAGCTTCGAATTTCAAATTGGTCATTACTTATCAGTCGGTAATGCTTATCGAGTAGATTGGGTTTTCGATTGTGATCGACCGATCAGAGGATCGGAACGTCCGACCTAACCGGTGACAATAGACTAGAGGTCACTCCAAGAAAGAGTCGTGATGAAAAATTCTGCAGGAAGTATTTTTCTGGATTAGTTGGTCCTCAACAGAGATTTGTTGACCGGTCAAATAAATTTAATTTTGTAAAAAAATATGCAGCTCAATTACCAGGAATATCTCAAATCAGTGTCGGGTAAAATATATAATATTTTTTTTATTTTGTAAGAATTCGTCAGTAATTCGTTTAAAGTAAATTTCTATTTCGTTCGCCCGCCCGTTAATCTTTTGTCACACACTATGAAGAGTTGGATTCGTCCACTGCTACATACTTTTGTCTAAAATTTCCACATTTTGATAGCCATACCAAGGGCATACATAGTCTCTCCCTCAACAACGGATATTTGTCTGAAGCCAACTACTATACAGGTGCAGCTAAAAAAATTAGAATATCGTGGAAGAGTTCATTTTTTCCGTAATTTAATTCAAACAGTGAAACTTTCATATATTCTAGATTCACTACACATAAAGTGAAATATTTCAAGCCCTTTTTTGGTTTTAATTTTGATGATTACAGCTTACAGCTCACGAAAATAAAAAATCCACTATCTCAAAATATTAGAATATTTCATAAGATCAATTAAAAAAAAAGGATTTATAATATAGCAATGTCGAACTTCTGAAAAGTATGTTCATTCATGCACTCAATACTTGGTCGGGGCTCCTTTTGCACGAATCACTGCATCAATGCAGCGTGGCATGGAAGGGATCAGCCTGTGGCATTGCTGAGATGTTATGGAAGCCTAGGTTGATTTGATAGAGGCCTTCAGTTCGTCTGTATTGTTGGGTCTAGTGTCTCTCATCTTCCTCTTGACAATACCCCATAGATTCTCTATGGAGTTCAGGTCAGGCGAGTTGGCTGGCCAATCAAGCACAGTAATACCATGGTCAGCAAACCAGTTACTAGTAGTTTTGGCACTGTGGGCAGGCGCCAAGTCCTGCTGGAACAGGAAATCAGCATCTCCATAAAGCTTGTCAGCAGACGGAAGCATGAAGTGCTCTAAAATCTCCTTTCAGACGGCTGCGTTGACTTTGGACTTGATAAAACACTGTGGACCAACACCAGCAGATGACATAGCACCCCAAATCATCACTGACTGTGGAAACTTCACATTGGACTTCAAGCAACTTGGATTCTGTGCCTCTCCACTCTTCCTCCAGACTGTGGAATCTTGATTTCCAAATGAAATGCAAAATTTACTTTCATCTGAAAAGAGGACTTTGGACCACTGAGCAACGGTCCAATTATTTTTCTTCTTAGCCCAGATAAGACGCTTCTGACGTTGTCTCTGGTTCAGGAGTGGCTTGACACTAGGAATGCGACACTTGTAGCCCATTTCCTGGACACGTCTGTGTGTAGTGGCTCTTCATGCACTGACTCCAGCCTCACTCCACTCCTTGGGAAGATCCCCCCAAGTTCTTGAATTTGCTTTGCTTGACAATCTTCTCAAGGCTGTGGTTATCCCTCTTGCTTGTGAACCTTTTCCTACTACACTTTTCCCTTCAAGTCAACTTTCCACGAATATGCTTTGATACAGCACTGTGCGAACAGCCAGCCCTTTCAGCAATGACCTTCTGTGCTTACTCTCCCTGTGGAAGGTGTCAATGAGTGTTTTCTGGACATCTCAAGTCTGCAGTCTTCCCCATGATTGTGGTTGTGTACTGAACCAGACTGACAGATTCATGGTATTTATACTGCATAAATAGTGATTTACTCAAACTCAAAATGGAATATTCTAATATTTTGAGATACGTTTTTTCTATTTTTTTAGCTGTAAGTCGTAATTATCAAAATTAAAATTAAAAAATGCTTAAAACATTTTAGTTTACATATAATGAGTCTAGAATATATACAGTTTTCACTTTCTGAAATAAATGACAAAAATATTGAACTCTTCCACGGTATTCTAATTTTTTGAGATGCACCTGTACGTCTCAGCAACTGTCGTGTCATTATTCTGAGGTAACTGTTCAGTGTAATCTAGACGTGATAAGTAGAGTAGCCAGTTGAAAGGTGAAAAACGTTAGATATATTGGGAACGTTTTTCTTTTCTTTCCTTTATCTAAAATTTTGGTTAGGCGATATTTACAAAAACGATGTGAATTATCTGAACAGTAGTTAGAATAAAAGGAAAAAACAAAATGGCGAAAGCAAGACGTCATGTCAAACTGTCTTCGATACAAAAATCTCTAATTATTACCGGATCGGCCCAATTAAAAAAAAAAAAAAGTTTGGTATAACCAAGATTAGAGCTTGATAACCGGTGCCGTGTTTACATCAATGTGGCAGCTGTAACACAGTACGGCGACAGACGGCGTTGGGGGAAGTATTTCTAACAATGGCGGCTGTTAGTTCTTTTATAGGTTGAGGTTTTTGTTTTTTATTTATTATTACTAAAAAAATACTAGGATAAAAAAATGAAAATCAACGGAATAAATTTTTTGAAAAATTATCTTGAGTTTGATTTAATTAAGTTGCGTCATAACGACAAAGCGTTTCTTTCGGAACTGATTGTTCATGTGACCCGTGGAGTAATGGCAGCCAGTCGGTCTTTTGGCTTACAATTTCGCTTTTGAGTTAACTTTTGTTCCATTTCATTTGTTTTACGTGTCTCTGCCTATATAATGGGGCATTATCTTCCCAACTGGGTTCAGCGGGGCGATTCCGACAACAACGTCGACGCAGATGGATGGATCTCGTGTTACGCCAGCTGAGGTGCTTGAGGATGTTGTGGATGCTGTTTCAGATGTCGTGATCCGATCGCCGTCATTTTACGCCAGGTAAACAAGTTAAATTTGCGCTTCCACCCCTGCCTACTGTAGTAAACTGAGCACCAACGAAAACAAGTGATAGTACTGCTAACGACAGGCCTTGTTTAAAGCAGTGGTTCCCAACCTTTGTGAACTCGTGGACCTGTTTCTAATTCTCAAAATACCTGCGACTTCCTGCTACACTTCCGTAATTTAAAAAAAATCTAAGAATAAATTTAGCAAAAAAACGACATAAATAAGAGTTTTATTTGAATATATTGACAGTTTGGTGCCCAAGTCTGCCTAAAATCGAGCTGGCTGGTGTGCACAGTCCAGTCCTTGTAGCGGGCTCTGCTCCAGGTGTCGCGGTCCGAGTCTTTTAGCTGGCCATTGGGAGTGCGGCCAGCGTGTATTATCCGTATTTCTATGATGGTGGCAGAGCGACACGAACCTGCTGGGAGGGGGGGGGGCGATGATGCAAGTGTGTTACCGCAAGGGCCTGTGATGCAACCGGGAGTGCCTGCCGTGGGAGACGAGCCTTACACCTTCGGCGCTCGGCCTCCCATCGTTGATACCGGTGTATTGGTCGCAGGGTAAATTTTGTATACTTTTTTCCGGAAAAAAGTGCGTCTTATAAGCCGGCAAATACGGTTCATATAAACAAAACAAATACATACTCAACAACAATTTCTCGACTCAGTCATACGACAAAAATTGAAACTCTCAGGGTTCCGCGACCCCCGGGGTCGCGACCCACTTTTTTAAAGGGCCAGTATTTGGTAGGGGCGCCTCGAGCGCGTCTGCCCCCGTGAATGGTGGGTCGTATCACAGGATCCAGGTGTCCACTGAAGTCGCGTCATGTCCTGTTTCCCCTTCTCATGCAGCTTTTTTTAGTAGTGTGACAGCCAGCACCCGAACGGCCGAATACTTTGTAGACAATAGCAGGGAGATTGTTTTAATAGATCATGACGCACAGTCACCGTGTTTAACCTTTGGCTGAAAACAAGCGGGTCGAAGAGTATCTCCAGTCCTTCTCCACGCTCCCTTTAGGCCCCCCCAAAACAGACAGACGTCTTGGATAGACCGTTAATATAGCAGGGACTTGTTTAGCGTCTGCAAAGCACTATTTTGTTGCGCTTCATTCTGGAAAGTAGGGGATTCCGTTCAGTCCTTCGCGCATCGTACTCAATTTTACACGTCGCCTGGGGGCTAGAGTTTTGTAGCATCCGCGAGAAGATTCATCGTAAGGCTTTGGCGAAACTGCACGACGGTATGTATAAACTTATTTGGTATCTCTCTCTCTCTGTCTGACCAAAGTCTAAACGCGCCAATTGCCACGTGCGCCGGCCGCTTCCGGCATGGTTCATTTACCAAAAATGTGCCGAAAATTTAAAAAAATACATATATTTGGAAACTTCTGATTGGTATATAAATTGAATAACGAGCTCTCAGAACAATCCCGGCATCATATTTTTAAAAAATGGGGGATGTGGGGAAATTACGATGCCTTGATTAGATTTATCTCTTTTTGTACGAGGATTAAAACTCCTGTCATAGCAGGAATTCCCGTCCTTCTGCTGGCTGGAGGATAAGTCTCGCAAAAGTAAAAGGCGGGTCCGCGGTTTCTGGCTCGAGGCGTAAGGGTTCGACTGTACAGAGATGATCAGTCGGTCAAATAACATTTAGGGAAGAGGTGGCGCGCTCTGGAATCCAGAGAACTAAATCAGCTACTCGTTATTATTATTATTATTATTATTTTGTTACGCAGGTGCATCCGTCGGAAGTCCAGGATAAGATAGAAGGAAAAGAGAAAGATCAGAAATTGTAGATTAAAAAAAATAAAATATGCAAAGGGAGAAGACTGCAGGGATGCGAGGCCGGTATACGAAGATATCGGGGGTTTCAACCGATCTGGACGCATACATTTATTGTATTTTCAAGTGTTTGTGGTCTGTTTGTCTGTCTGTCTGTTACCCTTTCACGGCCGAACCATATCTCCTGGAGACCCCAAATTTTGGGTAAACGTACTCCGGTATCTGGGCAGGGCTTTAATCCGCCGCATATTGGCCTAAAGCCAAACTGTTTTCCAGTGCCGTGTACCCAAGGCAGTTATTGTAATTTCGTAGTTACATCCGCACCGTTTTCTAAAATGGACTGAAAAACTTGTGTTTGATGTCTTAAAGATGTTCTAAGGCTGAATTTTTCTTGAAACAGCCTAGTTGTACGGCTCTGCCACCTTTGTAGCTTTTATCCATTTAAATAACTGCTGAAGTGCACTTTTTGTTGGATATTATTTTAACGTTGCCCATCCATATCTGCACTGCAAACAGTTTTCATAAATGTGCGTATATATATGAGAGAAGTAGAGAGAGAGAGAGAGAGAGTTTTACTGTACTTCTTACGGTGGATGATGCATGCCTGCTGAGAGCATCTTCTGTAACGATCTTACGTGTTTCTTTAGGTGAAACTGCGCATTATTAATGCGATGTGATTAGTTCAGGTGATGGACTTTGTCGTATACCAGATAATGCGCAGTACTAACTGGTAGATTTAACGACAGTCAACAACGTGCACTGCTTGGTGCTGTGTTTGTTCGGTTAAAGGTTCTGAAAAAACATTTACCAGGATTTTTCACTATAAAATCACTATACAATAATGTGACTCTGTTTCTTCTACCTGTTTTATATCTCTGTCTGTCCGATTTGTCCACTGGATCATCTCTGTCTTTTTGTGTCTACCTGAACTATATATCTATCTACCTGGTCTGCGTGCCTTCTGTCTGTTTGTCTTTATCCGTCTGGTGATTATCTCTTGTCTATCTGGTTTGTTTACCCAAGTTTATCTTCGCTGGTTTGTCTCTCTGTCTAATCTTTCTTTCCAATTTGGATATATCCTATCTGTTGGTTTGCATTTCTCCGTCTGTGTACACTGTAATATATGCAATCTTTATTATCTGCTCTACGCCAATATCTTTTCTCAGAAAAATGAAACAAAAATATCCCTTTAACGGTTGCAAGCGCCGAGTCACATTCCCCACTTGCAAAGGCGAGGTAGCTTCAAACGATTAAAACCAGATCGTATCGAGAGCAGCCGTCTGTCTGTTGTTACCATTCCGTGAGTTGTGCAAGCTACTGCTGACGTTTTTCTAAGCAAGTTTTTTTTAAAAATCATAAAAAGTGGTTCCACTGTTTTAATTTGAGTCGTCTGCACCCCTTTTTTTGCCTTGTAGAATAAAAATGCTTGGTCCGTGGGTGGGCGGGACACCACTAGCTAAGTCTACCACGAGTGCAGTACTGTTTACTTTAGTTTCTTCTCTTTCTTTCCATTTATGATTGCTATGGGACCAGAGGTATTAGAAGAAATTCTCTTGCAGGTTAAAAAGGATATTGTCCCCCTGACATTGCATCGATAGATGCTGTGATTTTCCACAAAAAATCGCTTTACAAATAAACATCTAAAAATATTTTTCAAGGTTACATAGTGCATTTAGACGATGGTAGTTATGATGGGAGAGACGTAACTCCGACAGTCTTAGCCGCTAACCGACCTGAACATTTTCAGACGATTCGTGGGAACGGCAGAATGTCACCGTAAATATGCGTAAATTACCGACCTCGTTTTCAAGTAGAGAGAAGAAAGCATGGCGCACACAAGAGGAGAAAAGATACAAGAAAGCCAGAGATCGGTGGCTTTCCGAATAGATTGTCCTTTCTAACACAAGCAGGCTTTGCTCGACACGGACAAGATATTGCTGAAAAACTTATTGAAAGCTTCAGCTTGGAAAAATTTTGAAAATTTCTTAGAAACAGTCTCTTGCAAACAACATGATCTCTCGCGCAGAAAATGTTATAGCAAAATGTAAAATAGACGTAAAATATTAAGGAAAATTGTTTTGAAAAATTGATTTTAATTTAATAACAAATTCATGTCCCTTAATAATTAAAAAAAACATTTTCTCTTTTGTCGTAATTCATTTTATATTTAAGATTGTTTCCGGTTGCATCTTAGCAGTGGAGTCGGTTTCTTTCTCCCTCCCTCCCTCCCCCTCAACACTTGAAAGGCGAAGAACAAAATGAAAAAAATCTTATTCGGAGTTAATCTACAGTGTGTAAATAATCAATCATGGAATGATCGATTGTCTTTCTCGAGCTGAAAATGTAAGGATTTATTGAAATTCCAAGCTGCAGAGACGCTATATTAAGCCACCAGCTGTTGCAAATGTCAGATAGATTTTCATTTCACGAGCTAACGCTTTCGATTTCTCTTCCCCTCTCTCTCTGCCCGCTGACGGAGAGGTCTTAAAGCTACGACCCTGCAGAAAATATTTTGAAGGTTTTCGCAACATTTCTAGGGTGGAGTAACCAGCTACCTAGAATCAATCAATGGCAAATTATTCTATAATTTCAAAAGTTTAATTACAAAATTGAATTCAAATTTTTTCACTGACGGGACCGTAAATTAAGTTGGATTGTTGAATTGTATCGCCATGTGGAATTTCTGATTTGCAAATTAGCCTATTGCTAGTTATGAACAAAACGTCTGATTCGTTTTCCTTTGAAACAAATCGCAACACGAATATATTTTTGTTTAAAATATGAAGTCATATTTAATTTTTCAGTTAAAAGAAATTACTGATTTACTCATCTTAAATATTTCATCTGGGTCTGGCACTAACCACCACATTCTTAAAAAGACACTTAGTCATGTTTGATGCTACCTCCTAGGTCCTATAAAATCTAACGACAGATAGAGGAATCTTAAAAATTATTTGGAAATTCTAAAGGAAATGATAGCGAAAAAGCGAAGCAAAAGTTAAAGTAAACAAGATGCTAAAATTCAGCCATTACCAGCTGGTTTATGTATAACACGCACTTACCTGTGCATAGCTTGGTAGGTATAATAAAACAAGTACGGATCTGATCCATAATGAACTAAACGCCACGGGGTTGCAGGCGCACGTTTCTTATGTATTGTAGATACAAGAGCAAATGGAAAAGTTTTTTCAACTATTTGTAGAAACACCTCTTCTCTGGTGTAGAGCTAGCAGCCTTTCAGGCACGGAGTCTATCAGACTATCAATAGAGGTCCCATCCAGATTTCCTCCATAACGTAAAGATATAGTTAATCGGGCAAACTTAAAGTTTTCTAAAACTTATAGAAAGACCCGTTTGCTGAAAAATGACGACTGAATCTAAACTTAAAGTCGATTGTTGTTTCCACTCCAACTACCTCACTCATCCGAGCCGACTAAAACGTGAGCATCTCCGTACATCCTCGAGTTTGTTTAATTTGTATTCACGACTTCTTATAATGCTTTTAGTAACATTAACAACCAAGAACCTAAATAAATAATAATATTTTTTCTTACCAAAATAATTTGAAATGCTTTTTCCGTATTCCCGAAAAAATCGTCTGTGATAAACTGGATGGTCACGAGCACCGTACACACCTCAAAGTACCTTAGTAAATCTTCACTAAGCATTTTCCTGAAATACCCAAATCCTTTCTGTGACACTTCCACGCTGGAATTGCGAACTTTAAAAGACACCTGACTAATGATTTACGAAAAGGAACGAGGACGTCCGAAGTTCGCCTTATGGAGGTTTACCAGTGACACTTCAAAATACCTTTCCTCACCTGCTGCTGTTATTTCAGTGTCTGATGTATACGAATGGGTCACCCACGGCACAGATAGCTGCACTTGCAGAATTTCATTGGCCACTCGTTTGACTATTTAACTGATCGATTAATATTGGCCAACACAATCTTCAGTATCGTTTCTCTACCATATAAACCACAAAAAGAGGGAGTCCAATGACAGAACCCTGAGGTAACTGGATCGTAGCATTCGGGGTGGACAGAAGAATATTAGAAGCGCATTCTGAAGAATAAATACCTAACCGAATGGGTGTTAGACGGCCATTAATTAATGCAGGACCCTTTTAACCACTAGACTCGTCTCCACCCAAAAGCCTTGTCCTCCTTTTTCAGGGAAATTCCGAGTCGTCTGGATAGACTCGCGGACCTAAAATACATTTCCGTGGGGCGGCAACAAAAACTGAGAGCGGATGTACAGCGTATCTACCACAGCCACATTCAAAGATGGCTACTAGTGACCGGATCAAACTCCGACGCCTTTAATGTTTGTTTTCCTTTCCTTCCAGAACTGTTACCGGATCCCAGCGGCGCTGACAAAACGTTCGCCTTTCTCGAGCAGGTCTTCCACCTGCTGGTGGACTACGTGCAGAAGCAGAACGATCGCAGCACCAAAGTGCTGGACTTCCACTACCCCCACCAACTGCTCGAGATTATGAACCACTGCCTCTACATCCACGAGCAGCCGTGTGACCTGGAACAGATCCTCAGTGACTGCAAAGAGACGCTGAAGTACTGCGTCCGCACCGGTGAGTATCTCACAGACACCGTCGCGAATAAACCGTACAGACGTTTCAAGACTGCTCAGTTGTCACCCTTCCCTACCAGCGCCTCTTGTGGATAGTGCTGACTCGTTGCTGTATTTGTACAAGAAGCTACCAAGATAAACGATCGTTTACTCTGCTTTGTCAATTTACTCGGTTTAGCGACCAGTTGAAATAGGAAAAAATCCCGGTGTCAACCTAAAATTACGTAGTTATCAGAAAAGTTATAGTTCTTAAATACCTTCTTAAAGTGAAAGTAAAGTAAAGTAAACTGTCGATATTTGTAGAGGCGATAGGAATTTCCTTGTCTTGGAATATTGGGTTATTTTGTGAATTATAATGGCGATTGTTCTATTGACCTTTATTTAGTTATTAAATTAGAAAATAAATTACACAAACACACACACACACACACACATTGACAGTAAGAATCTCTCTCGCCAAAAGGTTTTCCAGAGTCAGACGTTGCGATCAAATCAAGTTGTACAGGTTATGTGAATAGTAAGCATTTTCTGTTTGGCTAGTGTTTTCATGGTAATCTGTAAACTTGGCCGGTTCACTTGGAGATTTCGACAAGACAACTGTGAATTCCTCTGATACCGGAAGCCACAAGTGGCGTAAAAAAAAGGTAATGCAGTACAAATGCTAAATGTATGTCTGTTGTTTAACAAGTATCTAACTGCGTCTGTCCATCTACTGGTATAACGTCGATAACAGACGTGCACCTGCCTCTTGTTTCCCAAGAATCCACCCAGGGTCATTGCACGAACAAGTCCGCAGTAAACAATGTCAGCGTTGAAAGAGACAAAACGAGCCTTATCGGGAACTGATCAAGAATGCTAATTCACCTGTTTGCGTAAAGAGTCAGTCTACCTGAGTATCTGCGTGGCGTAAAGAAATCCTGTCAGATAGACAGCTGGTCACCATTAATAAAAAAACAAAAACAAAATTGTGCTGCAATATTCTTATCCAGTTGAGGTATTACTTTATTTTAATATAAATATTGAAAAATATTCAGCTGTAGTTATAATTAACGTCGAAAAAAATTGAATTTCGCTTGTTTTATCATTTAAGAAATTAAGAGTGTCAATTAATTCATAGTAAATCACTCAAATGTTTCTCTGTTAGTGTTCTGGATTTCAATGTGCTTCCCGTTTACCAATAGATCCGGCAGATGTCACTGTGTGTATGACCAACTCAATTCAGTGATTTCTGGAAAATAATAGAAATTGCTGGAAAATTAGTGCCATTTCCCTTCTCTTGTACAATAAGGAAAACAGCGAAAAGAATACGATAATGAAAGAACCTTTGTTTACCTCAGTGTAGCAGCACTCGGTTATAGTTCCACTTTAAATGAAGAGAGCGTACATAAAAATTAAACGTCATCATTAGCCCGTTAGAAGACCACTTTAAAATGCTTAATTTAAGAGGCTTAAAGGATTTTACCATGTATCTTACAGCTAATTACACACCTCATTCTGCTTACAGATCACCCATCTTTTCTTATCGGTAATTATACATGACCGACTTTTCCCGATTTAAAGAGCAACATTGATGGGTATAATGTTCATATTTTGAGGTATAGATGCTATGTAATTAATGTAGCAGATTTCAATCCCTTTATAGACAAAAGCCAATAATTAGCAACCCGTTCATTTTATGTAACTCAATATTTAACTGATTTGAACAACATCCAGATTGATAAGTTCGATTAATGCAAATTTAAAAGAAATATGTATATTTATCAATTATTTGGATAAACAGAGTAGGAGGCTAGGCCCTGGCTAGTTGTTACATAATTATTACATTACTAGTAATTCCTAATCAATCGTACAGATGCGACCATAGACGAAGATCAAAGCATATGATGTCTATGATAACTCATCTCTCCCTTAAATTAGGAACTACTGGTACCTAAACTGACCCTTATAACAATTACCTCCAAATTTCCCTCTTTAGCGGTTTAAAGACAAATCACCAGAGAAACCAAACATTTGATTTTACGTGGTATCTAATGTAATCAATGAACATCAGGTTTGAATAACAATCAGCAGAGAAGCAAACATTTTACTTTTACTTTTATTTGTAGATAACACTTTCATACGGTTTCAATACATAATTCAACGAGACGCCGTAACTGGGGACAGAAGACAGCTTTAATTGTATTTTTAAGAAAGTTTCTCACTTGAATGCATTAGATATAGGAATTACTCTTTTATTAGCCACTTTATTTTAAAAGTATTTGTCTGATATAACTAAAAGCTGAGGTAAATAGATTCCTTTTGTTCTGTTGTCAATTTTATTCGGCAAGATAATTTTAGAGATTTTGTACAAAATATTAATTTTTATGTCATGAAATTTAATTTTAGGCCATCCTCACTTTCTGAATCAGCTGTCCTCGGGTCTGGATATTATTGGTCTGGCCGGTGAGTGGCTAATCGCTACGGTGAACACCAACATGTAAGCAGCTTCTACTTTCTTTCTTTTAAAAAGCAAAAATAACTAATGACCTATTGGCCCCTTATGCAGTCTTCTTAGAGAGCCGTTCAGTTAAATTAGATTAGTTTCCTCCACATCTCAAAAAAGGAGATTTTTTACCCTTTGAAACAACAATATTAGTTATGGCTGAACTTGACATCTTTCTAGGTTCCATTTCCCCGAAAGATTTTTTTCTAAGATAAAAATACCTAGGTTTTGTTTCTGCTATTAAATGTGTTTGTTCGATTATTTATGTATGCATTTATTTATTCATTTATCTATTTTAATAACGAAATAGTATACATTTTACTGCATAGCTGGCACCAATGGAGAAATCGTTCAATTTGGTTTTTGGTAAAGAGGTTATCTTTTCTTGCGCATGCAGTCACGTGATATTATAAACAAAGAAAATAAAACGACTGTAGTGGCCACTTACGGAAGATCGGTTGCAAAGAGGCTGCTTAATTCTTTCAAATTTTTAAATGTATTTATAAATAGGTTTACGTACGAAGCTGCTCCTGTATTTATTCTCATGGAACTCACCCTATTGGACCGGATGCGCAAGCTGGTAGGGTGGGCAAATGGAGATGGTATATTTTCGCCAGGTAATATTATAATGCATACATATGGTGGAAAGTGCCCATTGTGGATGCGTTTCTCCACTTTTCTTTTTCTAAATATGTTCATTACTATCGCCTAATTGAGCCAACTACTTGACTTCACTCCTTACCATGTCAAACTGAGTCGTTATCCTTGTTACTTGTATCTGATTTAAATAAATTGTGGATAACTGTCCAAAACTTTATAATATAGTAGAAATGGTCCTACGTAAAGGAACCTCCGTTGTTGACCGATCGTCCAGGGACCTTCTTTGACATTAAATTTAAGATATCAGTTGTCCCCTCAAGACTACGTAATGGTGATCTTTTATTTCTTTCATGCAGTAAATAACATTATAGTTTTAAGAACAGTTTTCGTGTACTGAAGTCACTCGTGAAAAGACGTCATATCTTAATACACAGGGTACTGCTATTTGCTTTCTTTTTATTTAAGTTATTTCCCCTTTCATAGTTCATGTTAAACGGCAAAAAGGCAGATTGCATTGTTACAAGGTTAAATGTAAAACCCAATCACACACGCAGACACGCGCAAACATACATAAATTGTGCACTTTATGGAAATAAGTACTGGATTTATGCAGAATTTACTTTTTATCAAACAAAACGAGTTCTGGTGTTTTTAGTTTAACGCAGAATTCAATGGCCAACTAAGATTAGCGAAGGTCCACAATCGAGATATTCTTTAATAGGAAAAACTTTCCGTAATTTTGCAGGAATTTTCCTTGACGTAACTTTAATTTAGAGACGAACAGCAGAATCAACTATTATTTATCCATTTTATTGTATATTTATGTCGAATTTTCCTTCACAGGTGGCGCTATATCTAACCTATATGGCGTGTTGGTAGCCCGACACCACGCATGCCCGGCGATTAAGGAGAATGGCATGTCGGGAATGACACAAATGGTTATGTTTACCTCTGAACAGGTAAAAATTCGCTGTTGGTTTCATGTAATTTATGTCTCTTTTATCATTTTCTGTTAAATGCAACCTTTCTCAAACATTAGTTAGACTGACCACGCATATACAGTTGTCCCCCGGTATTCGCGGGGGTTGCGTTCCTAGAGCACCAGCGAAGAGTGAAAAACCGCGAATATTGGACGTGGTCCATATAAATGCCTAAAAACGTCAAAATATAACGTAAAATATAAGTAAATATATAATAATAATTTAATAAAAAATACAACACTCAGCGAAACACTCGAGATAGCTACACGCGGTAAACTGGGATGATTCGGGGCTGCCGGGCTGCATCTGCCTGAGAGAGCGCCTCGTGGGAAGCAGCCAATCAGCAGCAAGGATACATGAATAACGCTCTCGGATTGGCTACTTTCAAACCTCCAGCCAATAGCGTTTATTTTATATTGATATTTTGCTGAATTTACGTTAGTATTTATGTTACAAAATTAGTAAATTGCCACGAAAAAAGCCATAAAAAAATCGCGGAAGATATTTGCGATTCCGCGAATATGTGGGGGTTTCAACGAACAATTATTAGTTAGGTTCTAAGGAAAATTCCGCGAATAATCAGGGCCGCGAATGCCGAACCGCGATTAAGCGGGGGTCGACTGTGCTTCTTACACCTCTGTACAAATAACGAGGCGTTTGACCTTACAAAAACTCGTTAATAAGGAAATAAACTACGGCATTCTTCAACCACAAACAACCCAGATGTTTGTAAAACAACAACAACAACATATCATTTGTGAGAAGACACAAACAAATTGAGACTGCATTTTAACTTGAAAAAATGACAATGAAGTAACCGGAAAGTGTTCTGGCTTTTGGAAACCTCGGAATAAAACAAATAAATACGTATTATTTTATATTCTAAGTTTGCAGATCTGCCTTTAACTCGGAAATCAACCCCTTAACCGATTCCTTTGTATCGTGGATAACTAGCTGCGTGTCATGTGACGTCTGAAAATTTTATAAGCCTCCTTTCTATAGCCCGCCCTCAGCGGTATCTCAACAAGGCTTTAACGCTTTGTAATTGATTATTAGCACACTTGTATAAGGCTTTGCAAAACTTGACACTTTACTCCCGAAATGCGGACTTTAAGGATCGTTGAAACATTTTGTAATTGGTTGAATATAAATGGATCGATTGACAATTGTGGGGCACCTTTGGTTTAAGACTTCCCTAGCCGGAACGTCTTTCAGCGTGTCTCATTAAATGTGGACTTGTTTCGTTCGATCGGCGTCGTTCTCCAGCACCGCTGGCTAGGAATCAATGCCCCTATTCAACCTGTCAAACGGAAATCAATCTGCAACAGTTTATCTCCATTACCTTTCAGCAGACCCGTCAATTGTGCTGCGTCTTTCCACGCGTTTAATTCCCACGACGGGATCAAAATTCACGCAGCGCCAGTTCGCCGCCTTAGCCGTTTCGCTTCTTGTGTTTCTTGGAAAAACAGCTATCGCGTGTTATCATGGCGAGATCGCGGCTTATACGTCGAAGTTAAGCGCCCTCCTCCAGTTCCTGGCGTCTGAAAATACAGGACAGTTTGCTGTCGAAACACCGCGCCTGAATACCGAAGAGAAGCAAGAAAAGAGAAAAAAAGAGTTAAAGTATTTGCGTAAGTGCAGCGCCAGATTGCAGGCGGATTACTTTAAGAGTGTGCAAAACGATCAGTGACCCAGGCGGAAGAAATTCATCAGGAAGGTTCGCAATATGGTGGCGTTTTTGGCAACAGCTGTAAGGTTAGCGTCGGCTGATAGCGGATTATAAGAAGTAATTATTCCGGTTTGTTTTCAATTCTCGGCATTATATTAAAGCTCCCCGGTCAATATTCACAGACAGCTGGAACTTCATGGAAAATCTGCCATTCCGATGCATTGAACAATTTTATGCTTTCTTGATTTAAGAGACATAAACATTGAAATCGCTATATTTTCAAACTAACTTCTCTCTCTCCCTCTTTGTAATTAACTTTTAAAAAATTCTAATTCGGATTTAATAATTAACTTCTAACTTTTAATGTATTTTTCAGTACAATATGTTGCTTATAAACATTATTCTTTTTAAATCATTTTTTAAAAATTGAATAACCTCGACACTTTCTAATATTTGTTTTTTTAATAAAAACTTAAAATGTATAATTTACTTTAACGAAAACCTAAATATTCTCTTTAAACGTTAGAAAGTAGACACATTATAGATCCTGTTTGTGTATACTATCTGAAATTGGTTTTAACTTGCTGATAATCTAGAAAATTGTCTTGTAATACAGTGCTTCATAAACTTGTGTTAGATTTCGATCATCGCCGATTGCTACCGAGTGGCAAAAGTTATTAGTCCGAAAAGAAAGGAAAATGCAAAAATTTCACCAGAAAAAGAAATAAGACAGCAAGAGAATTAAGGCTGGATCTACTCTTAAGATACTTAGACATTTTATCGACATCTTCCTGTAGGCACTCATGAGTTATCGTAGTGTTTCATTGAGTTTTAAATGTAAAAAACAAATTCATGGCCGACATTAAACCCGTAATTAAAGACAATAATAAGGGAAAGAAAAATAAATAATGGAAATGTGACTTATATCGATTAAATGGTTATAAATAAGATAGAAGAGGCGACAAATTGGATTTGAAGTTGAACAGTGCAATGAAAGAAAATGTATTTCTTCAAAACTGGAACAAGTTTAGCAAGCTGATGGTCCACTACAACAAAAATTCCCGTAGCTATATGACGGTCTGTTTGAACACGAGCTATTCTAGCCACATTGGTAGTTCCATGAAACAGGAATTGTTTTAGTTAGGCGGTGGTCCGTTACAAACGGAATTGTCTTTTGGAGACGCAAACTGTTTTAGCTGGCTGATATTCTGTTAAAACAGAACTGCTTCAGGTCGTTGTTGATACTCCCTTAAAAACTGCGAACAGTTCACCACGAACGTTATGTCGTACTTTAGCGACAATCGCTCCATTGTTGTCTCTCCTTTATTACGTATAAAAAGTCCGTTTATTAATAATTTAATATTTCGATTTCTTTTAGAAAGAATACTGATTTTCGTTAATAGGAAGACGATTTACTTCATCTTAAATTTTGTGACAACTTTTGCAATTAATTAAAAAATATTTTCAGTAAATGTTCACTTTCCGTACCTTTCCCACGTGTATGGGTGACGCCTCAGCTCTCCTGTGAAGAAGAATAGGAAGTTGTGCACGTCCTAGCCGTTTACAATGTCGCATGGCACTCGGTCGTACGTCATGCTTGTACATTCTGCCTTATGATACTCGTCTTAATTTTCTTTTCACCACTTTCTCTATTCTTACTTTAAAAAGAGCTAAAAAACACAATGGCGGACTCTGAAGTATTGACATGAAAAATATTTTATTTAATATTACTTCATATATGAATCTGATAATTTCGAATCACAAACTGTTTGCTGTTCTTTTACATTCTTCCTTTAAGTTGGTTGGAAAATTAAACACTAATCTAAAAACTCCGTGTCAGAGACTAAGACTGAAGATCTTATTTATTTATCAAGATGACGTCATTTATGCGTTCTCATTATGGCGCACGACCACGGACTTCTTTGCTTTTATAATAAATCTAGTTGCATCTACATTTTGTATAATTTGTATAACCTTATACTTATTTCTGAATACCGTTACTTCTTTATTTGGAGCCCATTTTGTTTTAATCTGCGTCGTATCGAATCTCATTTGTTCGCAGTCGTAAGTTTTCGCTAATTTTTAGCCAAAGTGAAAGGTTGTGGTGGCGTCATTTGATGCAGATGCAATGCGGATCTTTATCCCTAACCAAAGAATTAGAGCTGACCAACAGGGTTAGGCTTATTGTTATGACTTCATCGTGAACAACAAGCATTTACACACAGTCCAGGCCCGGCCACTGCTAGAACTCTCGTCTAATCTATGATATTAACACGTGCGGCTGGGCCACGTCCTTCGACTAAATTCAGGAGGGGGCGATTTTCTAGGGCCTCCCACCTTTCTTCATCCGATATTTTTTGCGGCTGACCGGCAGCAGTTTCTCAGATGCGGCAGCAATGGGCGGGTCCTGACGCGGTCCCACGAGGTCAAGGTCCCCTGCTAAGTGTCTTCCGGGCAAAGGAGCGACCGCCACTAACCGCAGAAAGGAGCGTCTTCACCGCACCATACCTCTTACACAGATACTAGGGCTCTTCCGCGAGGGTTCTGCCGTGCAAGACCATGATACACGGCCAGCCACTGTTTCGGTGAAGTATACCCCACTCACTGCAAGCAGGACCGGTCCTGATCCCGGTGACCTCATCAGATATTAAAATGGCTGTTATCCGGTGCAGTACTGATATTCTTCTCAAGCTGGGCTGTCTTCGTTTTCTGACTGAAATAAAGAGGTTTTTTGACCGAGGAGGAGTTGTTCTACGTCTATTATTATTTATTCAAAGCACATCTAAACGTGTAGAATTAACTCTCTGCCCTGTAGGCGGCTTAATGCCTGGCAGACTAACCAGGTGTTCGGAAAGTGTCGCCTGTCAAGCGGACCGGACGACTCGATCATACCTTCCTCGCCTTTCGTCGGTAGATGAGTTCGGTCGGAGTGGACTTTCCATCCTGTAAAGGTCTCCGGCTACTCCGAGCGATCTGCTGGGCAAAGGAGATCAGAAAGTTCGAGAGAGGGTCCTTTTTATTATGAGGGTTGGACCCAATGACCCGCATGTACAGATTAACGCTGTTCTGATTCCTCGAACCAAAACATGGTCTAAGTCTCATAGGTAAAGACACTGCGGATGACCGCGTCTTCCAACCTCCCGCGTAGAAGGCATTCGGAGGATCCTATCAATTTCCGTTTTTGTTTAGATTCCCTCGTAGGGAGCACCAAGTGCTATATTTTCTATTGGATGTCAAAGGTGCATCCGTCTAAACGGCTGTTTTTGATTTGTTCCAAAGTTCCTTCCTTGGAAGCGACACCGTACTGAGGCATCCTTTCCATACCCTCCTGTAGTCGGGCTCAGAAACTGGGGTCGACGGAGGGTGCAGGTACAGGTCGCGTTGTGGAGACTGAGTGAAAAGGTTTGGTTATGTGTCTATTTGCCGTAGGAGTTATTTTGCTCTCTCTCCGGCTCTCCAAACTAAGACTGTTACTAATGATGGAAAAAAAGTATTCGCCATTTTTAAGTACTACCGCTATCGTTTATGATATCTAGTACGTTTTTAATCTGCTGAGGAAGGGTTTTGCTCGCCACGTTTACAATGTTTAACCCTCCTAGATTCTGGAACAAGAAGAATCACCTGTTTATTCACCAGATGTTTGCATCCTTGCTGTCAGAACTCAACCAGTTCACAGTTAATGGCGGTGCGCGATCACTTTGGCATTCTATGATTTTGCTCCTATACCATAAGGGAGCAATCATTATGCCGTTAATTACAGTTGCATTACCTACAAATCTAAGGGTATGAGCTCGCCGGCCCTTTAATTTACTTTCAACGGTATCAGCTAGTTGCTTCCAGTTGTCCTTATCTACATTTGTGTCTAGCTAAGGGAAACACGATACCCAGAATGTTCACCCTGACCCCGACCCCTCTAATGCTGAACCGGTTTATCGGGGTTGTGTTGCGTTCTTCTGAGAGAGCCCAGCCTCATTCCTTCTGTTTTGGCTTTGTTTATGCGGGCACCTGTCGAAAACCGCCGGCAAACTCCTCGCGTCAAGAAGGACGATCACGGTGTCGTCGAAGTCCCGTATTATTTTAGCTTCTGTTTTATCTGTTATCTCCCTCAGTTTGATTTTCTCCTCAGCACGGACCGTATGAGCTGGCATCTCCGCAATGATTACATACAGCAATGCACAGGATGCTATCAGCGCTTTTGTTTGATATTCTACTTTAATGCTAGAGCTACGATTACACTTCCAGCATCATCACTCTAAGAGCGCACTTTGTTCAGCCACATCTTGTGGAGAAACAGTACAGCTACTCCACGTTCCCGCCAAGTGGGAGGGGCTAAACTACAGGACTTTTCCCCTTTCCACCTGACTTTTGGGATGTAGTAGTCCCTGCGAACGGGATAACCTGTTTTGGTTCTAACTTAGCTACCCGACCCTGAGACGGCTCCGACCAAGCCGATGACAGCGAGCAGCGAACTCTCCCGAGGTCCCCGCTTTTGCATCTGCTCGCCGGGTCGGCACCTTCTCGGGTACTACTGTGCAGAATTTAAGGGTGTGCCATCGCACAGTGCACATCAGCCAAACGGATGATTGGCCTGGTTGGTCTTTGTACAGGATGGTGACCGTGTGTGTCCGGCAGTTTACCGTACCAGTGGGCCTTCTGGGGACCGGCTTGGTGAGAAGCATCTCCCCACTTCTCTGCCCTGACAAAAAAGTGTAGACTGAGTAGGGTGTTGTACTTAAAGCCAACCAAAACCCTACCACACCCTGACAGGAGCAGAGCCGGAGTCTCTTCCAGGGCGGCTAAAGGCGATCCGCTCACCTGTACCCAGGCCAGGGGGTTTACTCCGCGAAGCTTCAACCCGTGCCCCTTACCTCTGAAGAGGCTCTAGAGATAGAGTTGGCATCATCGTCTGTTTTACAGACTATTTCCACCGTCCTGTCGTGCTTAGACAGACCCGTGCCTACCCTTGACTTCATCCCGACCGCTACCAACGCCTTCCGTGATGCCACTGGTCCATTCATAATGGAGGAAAATCGACTGTTTCCAAACTGGAGCGGTGGTGATGTCTGTTTCCACCTGCGAACAAAGCCCGATCACGGTACTGCTACGGATGGCTTCACCGGCCGCCGTCTCCCTCTCAGAGGAGGCTGCTCGTCTCCGATGCCTCTCCTTCTGACTCAGACGACGACACTTCCCGCTTGCGCATGCTCCACGCGTTTACGGCACCGGCACACGAATGGCCGGTTGGTGTGGGTAGGAGTTTTTCGTCTCACAACCTCCACCGAGAGCCCGACTCCGCCTGTAGGTCCGAAACCCGTAGCCTTGGATGAGTGCAGCACGCCCGTCATGCCTCCTTCCGGGCCAGAACCCGCAGTAGAATCTGATTTTATATCCGACCGATGTGACAAAAATCTCCCTCCTTTCGGATTCTACTGGCTGACTTCTACCTCGTTTACACCCGGCTCTTCCACCTCCGAAGAAGCTGCAGTTACTCGGACGGACCGCTCCGAAACAAGAGACCTCCTTATCTCCGAACACTACCCAGACATGTCTATGATTCCACAGCCCTTACAACAGCCACTACTGTTCACTAATTTAACTTTAAATGCAACAAGTTACACTTGCCTTAGAAGACTCGAATAAATATCTTGAAGATCCGAGCTCGTCCGAGTCAAGAGCAGAGGTATTACACTTTGACCTGGTGTGTGTGTGTGTTTTGTGCAATTGTAAATGTGTATTGAGTTTTGCGTGTGTAACTACATTCGGAGAGGACTGGGGATCGGACGGAGCCTCTGGGGCTCCATGTTTTCGTAGCGTCAGCCCCGAGTGAACCCCGACTTGTGGGTCTTTTGTTCTCCAATTCGAGATCAGAGACCATGCTGGTGATCGCTTCCTCAGTTAAGGGGTCTGCTGTACAAGTCCCAGGCGTCAGACCCCTCGAAACAGCAATGCCGAGTACACAGACTTAGTTTACCCCATAACTAAAAACGTTTTGTAATACCACACCAATATCTTTTAGGTTAAAGGAGTTAGGGTGTATTTAAGCTTTCAATACCTTTCATCCACGACTCCTCTGCCAGAAGAGCTAAAAACAACCTCGCGAGCGTCATAATTGTGCGTAGACAGCCTAATGTGCATCAGTTTTGTACGATGTGCAGCTATTTGGTGTTCGCATGGATCCCGATAGTTCTCTTTTAAATTTTCCACTCGAAAGAGCGCAAAAGCACAAGGGGCTGATCGATCACCGTCGTATCGATACGAGAGTAATTGTTTTCTGCATTGATCGGAGGTTGATAATTGCTGCACGAAATATAGCAACGACTTATGTCAAACCCACTGGGGACATTTTAGCGTCGCTTCAAGGGATTTCACGACTACAGAGACAAAGGCCACGCCCACGATCGCAGTAGAACCATCCTACAAGCATTCACAAATTAACGAAGAGCAGCAGCAAGGACAGTAATAGTAATAATATTTAACTTATATGATTTCCTTTTAACTGTATAGTTTCTTGATGACCACTGCTTTAAATTGTATTGTCATCTCGGTAATTCGGTGCCGGATTTTGTAAAAAAAAGGGATTTCTAGTTATCTCTTCACTATATAGTTTCATAACTGCGACGTCAATAGAAATGTCAGCGCAAGAGGTGTTTTCTTTAAAGAATATTTTTAAAAAATGGTACTGTTTTATTTTTGAAAATTTCACCGACTACACACAAAAAAAATCCATGGTCGTCGGTCTCTTGTTTCTTTGCCACAGAGTCATTTCTCCATCAGACGAGCTGCCGCCCTGCTGGGAATAGGAACCGACAACGTGGTCGCAATCGGCTGTGACGAGAGGTAGGCCGTTCGACGATTTTATTTCTTTAAAATAACTTATTTAAAAGAAGGAACCAAACAATCCACCGAGATGTAACAATTTTAGTGACGATAATAGCCAGACCTGACTTATCAAACATCGCCTGGTCTTCTTAGATGTTCCTTGACACCAGGCTACACTACTTACAAATGTGGTTGATCCTACACTATATACAAAGTCGAACACCCAGGTGTTGGCATATCGATTCGATTACCAGCGGGGTGGACCATAATCATTATCAGAACATCATCGACTGAATATAACCAACCTAATGATTGGCGAGACAACCAGGCGAGTATAAATAAATGAAAAAAAAAATACTAATTGCAGACCGGTCCAGGAACGGGCACTAGTAACACGGCGCCTGCAGACCTTTAAATCTGAGCACCAGAATTTCCAACAATCGATCCATTCATCCATCCATTCGTTCCACCTTTGCAGAAACTGCTGATTTGATACAAACTTTTTTCTTTGGAAAATCGATGTGATCCCTGGCCGCAGAAAGGTCGTCTTTCTTGTTGTTGTCGTCGTCGTCGTCGTCTTGTTAGCTGTTGGTCGGTTGTTCGCTTCGTTCTGCGTATTGCAAAGCTG
Organism: Nautilus pompilius; assembly: GCA_018389105.1. Lineage (NCBI taxonomy): Eukaryota > Metazoa > Mollusca > Cephalopoda > Nautilida > Nautilidae > Nautilus > Nautilus pompilius. Next base: position 64,919 of record JACATO010000307.1, on the reverse strand, counting down.
GGGGATCGATCAGCACTGGGTTTTACTGCAAAATGTCACCAGGTCTCGAAAACTCTGTTTTTGTCTCAGGGAGGGAGAGGCCTGTTCTCTCATCTAACACTTCTTTTAATATCGTCGGCCAACTCACGCATTTATTTATTTTAAGGAGGATCTTTTCAATTAATTATCCGGCCAGCGCCCCGACAGTAAGACCCTGACCACAACGGAGGACGTAGAATAACCCGACCCCGGCCCTCAACGACGGATCTTCCTAGAGACGTGAACAAATCAGAAGAAAATGTTTACAATTTCATGATTTCTTCTTGTTTGTAATTACTAGGTTCTGGGTGCTACAAATGCTAAATTTAGTGTTATTTCCATGATTACACACCAAAAAAAAAAAAAAATTAAAACTATACCGTTAATTTCGTCTTCATTTTCAGAAAATCTTTTCCTTTGTTCGTTTGCTTAAATCCAGAAAAAACCTTTGGATAAACCTTCAGTGGCCAGACAGACATCTTACCATTTAAAAACTTTATTAAAAATAATTCAGTTTTGCTTTTTTTATAATTATTATACTCGCTTAAGAATATTTGGCCGATAGTATCATCGTACGACAGCTTCACGTCAGAGTTGTGTAAACATTTGCCTTTCCATCGCAATTCTTGTAGATATGTAGAGGTTTAAAGCTGAATTGTTCATCATTATTCAATCTTTAAATCATATTTTTAAAAATCGATTACGTTAATAGGATGTATCACCTGCGAGCGTCTGTTAAATATACAATCTAATCTATCCCTTACTGAAGAGTCTAGTTTTATATTATGACGTAAGTTTATGTTATCCCTGATTTAAAAAAAAAAAAAATCAAAGGTCCAATCGATCCAAAAAAATTGTTTGATTTTATATAAAGGAAATAAAATGAGCTTCATTGTTCTTTTAAATCAAATCTTTAAAGGTGATGGAATTTGACAAAGTATACTTAATTCATAAAATCCTCCTGAATATATATATATATATGGAGAAAATCAACAAGTTACATTCTAAAGCGCGAAAATGATGCCTATTATTATTATTATTATTATTATTATTATTATTATTATTATTATTATTATTATTATTATTATTATTATATTATTATTATTATTATTATTATTATTATTATTATTATTATTATTGTTGTTGTTGTTGTTGTTGTTGTTGTTGTTGTTGTTGTCTCTGAGTGCTTGCTTTATTTAAAATCCAATGGGTGAAAATGCATATTTACTTTATCTGTAATGGCTGCACAAAGATCATAATTACGTGATACCCATGGTTATGACATTAAATTCGAAAGCTAGTAAATGTCATGTAAACGGCAGTAAAAATGTTTCTTTATCTTCACATCATTAAAGACGATTTCTCCGTTCATTCGAGGTTTTCTCTGTGCTTTTATAATTCATGACAAAAAGCCCCATCAGTCGGTATATTAAGATAAACCAATGGCTAAAGTCAAAAGAAAGAGTAATTTGGTAATAAAATCTCCACTAACGAAGGAAGCAAAAACGGCGACGCGTGGACATAGGTGAGTTGGATTCTTTCTCAGGAATAGGAGAGGCAGAAAGTCAGCACTCGAGTTCGGCTCTTGACTGTCTGGAGATGTCAGAACTAATTTTCTTCCTCCTCCGACAGTGGCAGGTTTGTCAGTCAATCGAACTTTGGATATCGCGGTGACTGGAATCGGTACCTGCAGGATTCTTGCAAGACGTCTTGCGTATGGAGAAAGGGTGGATTTGGCATTCAAATACAACTCAGATCTGAACTTTTTTCTTATCCACGCAACAATCTTTGGATGCGGAAGTAGTCTGCAATCGACTTCAGTCACGCTCGGTTCAGCTGGTTACTTATTAACGGACGCAGATTCCATTGACATTATTTTGTATTGGATAACGATTTTACGTATTGTTTGTGACTTATGCTTATCAATAATCGTATACTTGGAGTCCAGATGTTACCTTGGCAACACCTGTAAAGAGAGGTGAGGTTAGCCAATCTCAGTGAGTTAAATGGCAGAACTAACCAATCATAAAATACACGCCGGTTACCTGACTATTGACAGTTTCACTGGGGCAGACGAACCTAGTAAACTTTTGCTGGATAGGTTACTGACGTAAAATATTACAGAATTTTTCTTTGGCAATTAAATAGAGAATAAACAAATCGCAAGATCGCCTCATGGGAACTAATTCCACTTTGCTCCACAAACCATTACAGTTGTTTATTTCACGTTAATTTGATAGGGTTTTGAAACTTTGTGCTATTATACGTAATCATATAACTTGGGGTTGTGCCCAGTTGGTTTAGCCATCTTTATCTGCTCTAAAAATCCCGGCGACTTCCTTCGCAAAACAAACAAAGCTGATGATAAAAAACACGAATCTCTGTCACATTCATTTCCAGAGGGATAACAAATCATCCGTCTGATATAAACCGCGATCTATTAGGCCGGCGAGCCGGGTTAACGCTGATACATAAAAACAATTTCGAGATGGACAAACGGGGAAAATATTTAAAGATACCCGGCCATAGTGTGATTTTTATAGCGCATGACGCTTTGTAGTCTGGGAGCCCGAAAAGATACAAATCTGAAAATTATCGACACGTTCCAGGTCTTTTAATATAGCGTCACTTTAATCCTTCACAATCCACAATAAGCTAGATTAGAAATTTCGCATCAGACGAAGAGTCATCGCTACTGATGGACATTAAAACCTAAAAGGTAGTCTTCACCTACATTTTAGAAAAAATGGATTAATCGTCATATTTAATGTCATGTAATTATCAAATAAAGATGGTTTCCGGTTTCATGTCAGTTATTAAAAATGAACTGAAGAGGGATTTATCCTGGTGTTAGATTTTTCTAATCGCTTGGTAAAACCAACATCAAATAATAAGAAAGTAGCGAGATCTGCCCACAGCTTTGATTAGTGGCGAAGGACGTCACATCTACAGTAAAAACCGGTACGCCGTCAAGTGAAATGAAGAAATATGGTAACAAAATTCTTGTGTTGGTCAACTCCTACAATGCGACAGACTTTTTAAAATGAAAAGAAAGCGGGAGAAGACAGGAAACTACGAAAACGGAAGACATCGATCTGGTCAATGGAAAGTCCCCAGCAGCTGCTTCTGAAACCCTTATGAACTATGGCCGGCCAGCACTCGCTCTCTTGCACGGCACGAGCCCAAGCTGGTAAATAGTTCAGTGCCGATCAAAAACTGCCAGCAGGTAACACGTGACGTCCAATCATGTCCACTAATGCCACCTACAGACGGACTCTTCCCGTCTTCATTGACTCAGTAGAAATGTGAGATTCTGTCCGATGTGGGGCGACATGAAAATTATGGACTTCATTTACGTTCCCGAGACGACGAATTCCTAACCACAAACTTCCCCTCATCCACCAAAATTCGTTCCGTCCACTAAATCTCCCATCCCGACATTTATAGTCATTCTAAGCCAAACTTCATCAGGTCATTAAAGATGCTTAAATGACCAATACTATTACATAAAGTCACTTCGTAGATCTTTTGGTTTCTTGGCGAAGACATGCATCATTGTGAACGGAGGAAAGTTGTGCTTCAAACCGTGTGGCCATGAACGTGTAGGCGGATAATTGGACTGTCACCACGTTGCTGTTGACTCCCTGTAGCAGTGCTTCGATACTTGGATGTAAGCAGATGATTTTCATTTTGATCCTCAATTTTGATTTATAAATTGAGAAAAAATGTTTAAAAGGAAATTCCTTGCTCTTTTCATAATTATTACTATACAAGATATTTTCATTTTTAAATTTTCCTATAGAATTCCACCAGACGACGAGATCTATTGTCAATTCCACCGTAGAAATTTCAGCCATCTACAAATGAACCACCCCGTTCGCCGCAAGCAGTCGGCCGGTATTAGGGGCTTGTGACGTTATCCCGGATTCCAGTGACGTATTCTACGTAAACCTGTGACGTAAACAAAACGTACTGTGTGAAAGGGGACTTTGGAAGACAACGTAAACGTAATTAGCATATTGGGAAAATGCTGTTTTTTGTGTCTGTATTCAATTACACAGAAAAAATGCTGTAAGAATAATTTTGGGATTCTTTTTTCGTTTTCTTCGTTCTTGCTCAGTTTTTGTTGTTTTCAGTAAAACGCACGACATCTATCTGTCGGACAATCCGAAATTTGTGTAAACCCATCGTTGTCGAAGTTGTTCGGAGAGCATGGGTTTGTTGGAAGTGCTGCCAGTCAGTCTGGACAGACTCGAGGACGTGGCAGGGTAGGTAGATCTGATGTCAAAATGCAATAATAATTTATCTTTTTATTTCTAAAACGTTTTCTCACCTCTGTCTATCCGTGCAGGGGAAAGATGGTGGTGCCGAAGCTGGAAGAGGAGATCTGCTTGGCGAAACGAAATGGTAAATTGCCGTTCTTTGTGAACGCTACCTGCGGATCCACGGTTCTCGGCGCCTTCGATCCCATAAAAGAAATTGCAGACGTTTGTGAGAGACACAATCTGTGGCTGCACGTTGATGTAAGTTTGTGTTCGTATTCGCCACCGTCGGTTAGAGGACTCCTGTCTAATCTAAAATTGAATATTTCAGAAGAATCACGCAGCGCCATTCGTTTTATTTACTCATATCTTTCACCTTTATGTTAAACAGAAATAAGTAGCATCCGATTTGGGAGGCGGCTTCTGGAAGCTCTAGGAGATTATTGAACTGCTGCAGGATGTCGTAAAACGTAATTGTAACTGATGAATAAAAATGTCAAGATTGCCCTCTAGCAGCTTTTCACCAACTACAAGAGGAGTGTACAACACAACCCACTCTTCTCATGATGATGGCCATACTCACAAATTACTGCTCAGGGTAGTAAACTTAAACGCACACAAGACCCGCTGGGACTGGACCGTTTTCCATAACTTCTTCCCGCTTCAGGTGGCGTCGACCGTTACAATTTCCGGGCGCAGCCATTTAGCTAACAGCAATTTGAAGATGATGCAACATGTGGCAGAATCTCGGAACTTTTCATCCTTCACGTGATTCCAATTTTAAATTCCGATTGAAGCTAAATGAATATCTCGGCACCTTTTGTTCATTACGTCATGACACGTGACTGATCAGCGGTGAACGGGATCAGTGTGTTCCATATTCCTATCTTCGTTTGACATTGATACACAGCAAGGTCAAGGCATCTTTCATCTCCTATAATTCACCCTGGGTTTTTTAAATCGGATGTCCAATTTATATCTAAGCACATTAATTCTGGTCACTGGAATATCACACTGGGCTGACAGCTTTGTTCACTGATCACTCTATTACTGAAAACGACGTTTATGATGTTTGGTAGTCAGGAATTAACATTTAAACACGACACGTGTCTACCGGGTCCCTACTTTTACAAATTAGGGTGGCCGGCGGTGCAACGGAGCCTGCTATATTGTACCAGTGTTCGGTGGAACTTTCTGGAACAGTTTCTTTCCGTTCTTTCTCTGCAGGCAGTGTGGCGGGGTTGATCTTGACACTCCGGCTTCCTCCCACATCTATAAATGAGGCGTCTTGGCAGGGTGTCTCGGTCACAAACCGACCCGCGTAAAATCCGACCTCTCAGGGACAGTCTTCATTTATTATACCTTTGAAAATTGAACGTGATCCCCAGCCTCCCACGTCGACGAGATGAGCTACGCGGGACCAATGAGGGGTTATAGAAAAAATAACGAAACAAACGTGAAGATGTAGGAACGCTCGAAGACGGTGGTAGTAGATAACATGACCCTGAACCGCCGACAGCGGATAATATTCTCAGGTGAATGCGTTCTTTGTGTTCACAAGGGTCCGTCTTACCAAGGTTTCTAAGAATAACCAGCTTCCATAGAAATGGTGTTGTTTCATCCCTCTGGTGACCACAGGGCTGAAGGAAGAGATGATAACTGTCGTATGCTCATTGCAAAATCGATTCTGGCCATAAAATGATGCTGTGACGATCATCATCTGGCATAACTCTGATTTTTTGGCTTAATTATACCAAGTCTTATCTTTTATGGATTTCCATTGTTAAAATAATGTTCTTTGGTCTAAATAAAATTGAAAAGTGTCTATTTACGGGTATCTCCACATTAAAGTATAACGATATATGTTTATTTAGTACCAAATCCTATGAATATTAAGAAAGAGATTAACTGGCTTTATTATGTTAGAAATGCATTTTTACATCGCAACTTTTACAATGGACACTGAAAATCTTGATTGCAAGCATTAAGGGTTATAATAACCTTTGGTATCACTGTAAAATATATTTGCAATGACTGACTTTTCGCCTTTGCTATTCAGCAACATGTTAATTATTCGAAATAAATAAAGGGTTGTGAAAAGACAAAAGATTTACTTAGCGGTATTCCAAGAGGATTAGACAAATATTAGCATAATATATGTAGAATTTTTTCTGGCGTATTGTATTTTGTTGTGTGTGTGATTGTATTCTAGGAGGATATGAACGCCATGTTTTCAGAAATTTATTTAAATCCCGAAACGAGGAAAACAGATTTTGCTATTGTATCCACAACAATCATGTGATTCATTTGTTCGTTAAATATTTCCACGAACGAAAATAATTCTACATCACCATAAATTTTTATGTGCGGTTTCAGTCGAAGCGATTTTCAGTGAAGTTTATCAGTTGTCGAAATAATATCTATTTTTAGGTTTGTGTTTAACCGATTTTACAATAAGAGTGATCTCCCTTATTTAATAATAACGGTCGCTAGGTTTTACGGTTCACCAAAGTTACCTCCAATGTCACCGCGAGATTTTATTTTGAACATTTGACTGTTATTTCGGTAAATACAAGATCAGTTTTACTTCTCAAACTATTAGCTATCTCTTGGGATTGTTTACTTATTGCTCGTTTGTTTATTTTAGGGAGCCTGGGGTGCATCTACCCTTCTTTCAGGAAAACACAGACATCTGTTGGATAACATCCAAAGGTACAGAAGCAGTAGCTTATCTACGATCGTGGTTAAGAAATTATCAAAGGGGAATAACTGACTTTCACTAGCTGCGCCGAGAACCAACACTCAGCTGAAATACAGACAGTGGCGCTGAACGAAAATTTCCCACATTACCTTAGAGAGATTTGAAAACGTGAAATAATAGGAAAATACAAATTAAAAAAACAACAAAACCTAGAAACTTTACAAGGAGACAAAATGTACAATCAGAGGCTCAGCAGGTGTTTGGTCACGTGGTAGTAGGAAAAGAAATATGAAACTGACATTTTTCCCCTGTTTATCGAATAATTTGAATGAACGACAGAAATGCTCACATATTTTACCTTTGTTCAATGCACAATTAAATTTTTATTTACATCTTTATCTTTATTTTCTCTTTTCCGCCTACTAAAAGAAGATTTTCAAGTTTTTTTTATTAACGATCAACAAATTAACTGTTTTCTAAAGAAATAGCATTAATTTTTAAAAAAAAAATGTTACCATAGCGACACCCTCGCTCGTACAGAGGGGTATCCCGCTGATGGACGGAGGCTGTCTACCTGGCTTCGACGGCCGTGCATCTCGCCGCATGGACCGACAGCGACCGGGAGCTCTTCTGCTCATCCGAAATTTCTAGCTAAACCTTGTAAGACTTCTCCACCACTTGAACCAGCGGAGCCACAAGATTTTGCATTATTCCGAATTATTATTATTACAGCAGGTTAGAATATACAGGTTCCATGCTAAATTCCTTTTCGATACAAACAGTTGTTAATTTTTAAATAGTTTCCACTTAAATAAAATGTTTTACCTTTCATTTGGTTTCAGAGTAAATTCCATCACTTGGAACCCGCATAAGATGCTTGGGGTCCCGTTACAGTGTTCGGCCTTTCTCGTCAACGACAAGGTTTGCGAAAGAATTTATTTGCCTGATCCCATACAATATTTATTTCAAGTGCCCACCCACCCTTTATGTTGTCACCTCATCCCGCCCAACTTTAAAAGTTATTTCCCTTAGACTCGTGAACTTTCTCTTTTAAATGCTGTGCACACAGAATTTTTTATCAGTATTTATTTCAAAACAGCAAATTAGCGATAAAATTATTGTATAATTCATTTTAACTGATTAATATTACAAGCGCTTTTGTGAGAATTGGCGCAGGCATCAGATAAGTTGAGTACAAATGGCAGATTTCTGATATGATAAGCACGGACAGAAGTTTTCTTTGTACTTTATGGAATCGTTTGTTTTAACATCCAAAGTTGGTTATGACTGTAAATGTTATTATCCACACTGAGAACTAGAGCCATGTTGAACTTCCTGGTTATTACCACATCCTAAGTTTAGCACAGTAAATTCCTTAATCCTCCATATACCATCAAGGACACATTTGCCCCTACTATCCTTCAAATCTGTACTGGTCAGCACAGCTTGACCCACTTTTCATTAATAACAAGAAAGCCGTCTATAGCTCCAACCCTATGTTTGCATTGCATCTATACATGACTAAATACAGCCAGTTCAACACAACTAGTGCTTCTAGGTAGGCTGGTATAAGATTTAAAAATAGTTTTAGTCTGACAGACAGCTTTGCATAAGTATTACAAACCGCCAGTTAATAATAAATAGTTGTATGATTGCTGCACAATAGAGATTTCTAATCATTAAGCCACATTACACTTATCATTTCCTTTTTTCTTATCTTTAAGAGCTATTTATTTAGCATCTAATTGTACGATGTACACCAGCTGTCTTCTCTCTTCTTAGGAAGTACTTCAGTCATGCAATGGGATGCACGCAAACTACCTGTTCCAGAAGGATAAACATTATGACATCAATTACGATACAGGAGACAAAAGTATACAGTGTGGACGACACAACGACATCTTCAAGTTCTGGCTGATGTGGAGAGCCAAGGTTAGCAGTAGTGACTGTACACCATTCCAGGTGTTTTGATAAACCAATGAATTGTTGAAAGAGCATGATGCCAAAGAATTTGATTAAGTTTTTTCATAATGTTTAACATCCACTGTATCTACTACTTTTATTATTGGAATACAGTAGAAAAATACGTAGTCATTCTAAATGTTCTGGAAATTCTATGCCCAGGTGAAATATTAATTCGTAGTTACTCCTTTGTTACCACATGGACATCTAATCTAAAATGTCCAGCTGCTTCATCCTTGGTTCCCTCTGCTGTTTTATTGACCTGAGAGTTAAAAATAAATAAACTAATTCTATTGGATTATTAATCAATTTTGGATCAACAGCAAACAAGTAGAAATCAAGACCAATTTCCATCACCAGCGGATATCTAGAACGTAATGTCTAATCAGAGTCATCTACACTTAAATTATATTTTGTATACATTTAATGATTATCAAAAATTCCTCAAGTCTTAATAATATCTCAAACAAAATCCAACAAATTGTTTAATCTACTAAGGTTTTGTGGATTTACTCCTGGCCATAGCAACTATAGATGCTCTAGCCGGTAAAAAAACGAAAACACTATTTTTATTTGCAGGGAGACAAGGGATTTGAAAATCACATAAACAGGATCTTTGAACTTGCTGGGTAACATCTTATTTTATCTTTTCATCCAAATCCCCTTTCATTGTCCCAAATATTTCACCTTAAAGCTGTCTTTATCAGTTTATGACCAATTTATAAAATAACCTGTGCTAAGTAGAAACAAAGAACTCATTCTGACATTTAAATTGGTTAATGCCTACCCTAATATGAAAAAAAAGAAAATTTTTTTGTCCATTTTACAAAGAAAAATTCCCAAATATCTAACAGAAATAATAACTTTCTCTTGTTAGACTTAAAGATGTTCTGACTTACATTCTTTGTACAGAGTTAATTTTTTCTTTCTAAAGAAAAATAAGGTAAACAGTATAGGCACCTGTGCTGATACTTATCTAAATCTTACTGGTAACCATTTTGGAAATACTTGACAGGGAGTGAGTTAACAGGCTTCACCTAATTTACTATCCACTTTGTTATTATATGCGTATCCAAGATTTGCACATTATGAACAAGAAATTTAATACCATGTGGTAAACCAATTGTTTTCTTTATTCAGGTATCTTAGAAAATTGATAAGGAAGAAAGAAGGTTTTGATTTAGTTTTGGAGCAGGTGAGAGTTCTCATTTATGTAGGAAATTGAAATGATACTCAGTGTGTGGGTGTTTAATGGCTTTAAAAGCAGTGCTACATTGCAGGTTATTTATTTATTAATGGATTGGTGATTTTGTTTGTTTTTTAACTTTTCTTTTATTTTAATCTTTCAAAGCAAAATCAGAGGTAAAATTTCAATAAATGGACATCACAAGTGATAGTAGGGAACATCAGGACTAGTTGCTGTGCTAAGAGTAGTTTATAATTAGGTGCATAGATGGAGGTGGCAATGATGGATGTGATATCCCTAACTTTCATTTACATAACATCAATTATAGCTCATCTATATGTTTCATCAGCAATTACTGAGGCCGTAACAAGCTAACTATCCCAGGTCTTCTCTAAATATTGTATATTGTCTCAAGAATTGCACTCATTTACATTATTTTTACTAAGGGAAGGCCTCAGATTTGAGAAATGAATTGCAGCTGATTATAATACATCATGAAATGACATGCGGATAAAACTGAGTTCAGGATGGCATTTTTAGAGTTATGTTTGTATGCAAAGTTATATTGATTTAAAATTTTACATTTAACATAAAATAGATTCATCATGTGTGAAAAAATATTAATTTTACATATCTTTCACTCACATTATAAAACACCCCAAGTACTTACCTTTTTGTTTACATGGCAGATTACTACATTTATTTATTTATTTAATCTTAGTAACAAATAACTACATGTAAACATAGGAAGATGTGTATTCTGTTTCATCTCTCTTTCTTTAAATAGGGGGAATCCACAAATGTGTGCTTCTGGTACATTCCAAAGAGTCTGCGGGAGATGTCAGTGGGACTGGAGAGAAACAAACAGCTGAACACCGTGAGAACAGTTTAAAAATTGAATCTACTCCAAAGAAACATTACTTTTGATCAGCAGTTTTCATTAAATAATTTTAACATATAAAATTACAATTATCCTTTAGTTAAACTAAAATTACTGATTTTAAATTTCTTTTCTTTTTTCCCCATATGTTGTGTTTTTGTATTACTCATTCCAGCCTTTTCTTTTTTTCTGCAAACTATGGATAATTGATTATTCTTCTAAGGTAAATCTGATTAAAAATGAGATAAAATTCAGCATAAATTTTGTTAAAATTATTCAGAGCTACTACTGCTGTTGGCCATCAACTGAGATGAAAACACGTGTCAATAATTACTGATAAAGGTATCTACATGCAATGTTTGAGTTTCTCGAATGCTCATCGGTCACAGTGTTGACATCTCTTGACCACTATAGCTTTCTTTATCCAAAATGCAGTCACTGTAGAAGTTAATGTAATTAAGTTTGATTGTGGAAAGATAAGGCAATTCTTCAGTTCAACCCTAAACAGCATTCCAATACTGAGAATATGTGAGACACTACCACCTCATCACACACATGGCAATATTTATGCTATATCGCAGAAAACAACTACTTTTGATTTCTTGGTGCATTTCCTGAGATGAAAGAGCAACAGATATCTGTTACTTGACTCATTCAGATTTGATCTTCCCACTGTCTTCTGTTGTCGACATTGGCAGAAACATGTCGGCTTTTGTGCAAAGTTGATACTTTAATCTATACAAATTTTATCCAAGATTAGGTACATCAATGAAATTGGTTGCATTTTCTGTAGCAATTGATGTGGCTTACTATTATTAATTTCTACATGGAATATTAACATAATATGTGTAGATGATGGTTACTGATTTTCATCACTGTATTGATAAACATTATTAGAGATACAGAAAAAACTATTAGAAATGAATTTCAGTTAACAAAATGTACTTCTGAGTGAAGCCATTTGGCTATAGAAAGACTGCTGGGTAGCCCACTGAGTCCTGAGCAGATTTAAGAATAATACTGGGTGATATTAGCCATGAGTTGTTGTTTCTTTTAGTCTTATTTTTTCCCACTAGTTTTCATTTAAAATCTGCCAATTTTATACTTTTGTTTTCTCCTGGCCTTTATAGTAAAGTGGTGTAGGGAAAATCTGGACATCGTTCGTAATAAAATGTTTGCCAATATTCTCATTAATTTGCATAATCAACAGAAAAATTCTCAAAAGATAAGCAACATGTTGAAATACATGACTCGCCATACATAACACTAGAACCATTTGTGATTATGTCCCCTTGATACACCTCAAGGGATAGATTTAGTGTTGATTGTTTAATGGTTACCTTTTAATCCAACAGTGTCTCATTTCCTGCTTTGTTACAGGTGGCCCCAAGAATAAAAGCACGAATGATGAAGAAGGGGTCATTAATGGTTGGCTATCAGCCCATGGGTAATCTGCCAAACTTCTTCCGAGTGGTGATCTCCAGTGCAGCAGCCACAACAGAAGACCTTGACTTTCTTGTGGAAGAGATGGACCGACTGGGATCTGACCTTCAGCCAGTTTAGACTAATAGAAAACATGGGAAGATTACCGTTCCTGACATGCACTTGACTACAAGCAAATTTTGGCCAGGCTAGTTAATAATAATAATAATGTCTTTTGTGTACCTAGCTTAGTAATGCTAACATTATGCAATATCCAAAATTACTTCCAACAATAACTTGGGATGAAAGGCCACCATTTATGTGCTTCAAGAAAACAAAGAAATATTGTGAATGTAATAAAAATAAATATATCTGAGGTAATATTTTTAATCAATTTCTCAAGCTCTGAATCTCATAGTAATCTAATTCAATTTAAAGTGAACTCAGTTAAGTGAAATGTTATAAAATCCATGTATGAAGTTTTCCATGTTTTTACTAGTACACTAGAATCGTCAATGAATCACAGTGGTGACTGATGTATTAATTAAATTCCTTTTACTCATATTGTCCATCACAAGAAAGAATAATTTGTGTACCTAGTTAAATGTTTTTAAACTACAGGAACAATGTATATCAAAATTATTTCAGCATCAGTTCTATCCTTCAAGTTTTGTATGCAAAGCAAAAAATAAATGGATAAAAATGAAATACAAAATAAATTACACCACTAGAGCAGTTACACATTATTTGGAATTTGTTTTCTGAGAGGTATGGGCGAATATTTTTAACTGTTTACAAAGATAGATATAGAAGCAACAACTCAAAAATGAAGTTTCCTATAATTAACATTTTTTGTCAGGTAATTCATTCGATTTAAGAAGCATTGATTACCTAACCAGATGAACTGATCACACTTACCTAGTTTCTTCCAAAGCTGATAAAAACTAAAAATATAGAATGTATTTGTTAAAATAGTAATAATAATAAAAAAAAACACTAAGCAGTACTTGCTTTAAAAAAAGTTAGGCAAACTACATGGACAAGAACAGTGAGGTTCTGTCACTGATGATACTTGCTGCTGTTAGCATGAGAATGTCTTTTAGACAGTCTAGTTGGTGGGTGTTTCAGCAAAGTCAGCTCATCTGAGTTTGTTTTAAATATCATTGTGTAAAGCTAAGAGTAAGCAAAAATCAAACAACTAAAAGAAAACTTGTTAATCTTTAGTTAAAAACCAAGGGAAACGATGAACTTGTTTTCAATAATCTAGAATTATTCTTGCAATTTTCTCCTTTTTTTTGAAAGTCAGCCAATAAATAGTTGATATCAAAGATGGCCACCATAATATCAACCTGGTTTAGTTGGAGGGTTGATAATCCTATCCACTGCCTATAGAACTGGATGGTGCAGAATTACAGAAGGAACCATGTTGCTGGGTTGATACCAAATAACCCAGACCAGACAGAAACAAATCATGACTACACCATGAGTATTGAGTATGTTCCTTGCTTCACTAAGCCAAATGCTTACCTGATATGGGGTAGTATCTTCATTGATTTAACTGTGCACTCTAGCATTCTTCTTTTTGTTGTTGTTGTTATTCTTTGTACACATAACATGTAGTATATTTTTTCCTTGTTCTTTTGGATATCGACAGAATCACAAAAGATACTTGTTTTCCTGGAAACACGTAGGGGGCACATTTTCCCCAAAAGTGTGTTTCAAGTGTCAGATGAAAGACCTTTATAAAACAATGTGCCAATTAGACAACAGACCTTAGATGAGGTTTGCTTGTTTGTAAATGAAACTTTGTAGAAATATTCTTGCCATCCTGATTGAAAATTGTCATTCTTTGCTCGTTCCATGTGATGTGGTTGTATTTTCTTTGTAAAATATGTCAGAAATCACTGTGGAGATCTTTTTGTTGCAGTCACTGCACATGTCTGTAGTTGACATACCAGATAATAAATGGTGTATGTAGTCCTGCAGTTAGAGTTACTGTATACCACTAGTGAAGTCTTGTACTGTTACATGCAGCCCAAGGTGTATTTTATGAAAATAAGATAGCAGAATAAAGCAATGTTTTGCAGGCACACTAACCTGTTTTTCATTTGTCACATGTTAGCTTAGAGAATATAAAATAAAACTATATCTTGATGAATAATCAAAACAGTGTTCAAAAGTCAATAAAATGTGGTAATTCTACTTCATTTTGAACAAAATTACAGCTTATCCACAACAAGTTGGAAGTATTTTTGATAATCAAGACTCTGTCTTCAAAAAAAATTGAGTGATTTAACAGATATCATGCCTAATTTCTTCTACTATTGTTGTGCATTGGGAGGTTATAAAAATTACCAGAGGTTACAAATGGATAGAGAGAAATGACATCACTTGTTAATTGGTTGAATAATTATGATCAGTTAAAAGTTTTACCTTCTATTTCTTGAGCTGTCGTCCCTGTTTACGAGCTGAAATATTAGCCATGCACTTGAGTGGTAACGATTGCATTACTTTAACTCCCTGCTGCCACTGAAACATATTAGACTCAGAATGACTAGGGATATCACTTGCTTCATTGCTAACTACATCATACTTTTTGCCTTTGAACATTGTTGGTCAACACATCTGCCACAATTTCCCACTCTGCTTGAATTTGTTAACCCAAATCAATGCCATCATCTTTAAACAACTCATTTAGATTAGACACTTTACAGTCAATGCATTATTGCTCGTGCCATTGGACTATTCCTGTTAAGTCAATCTTTCTTGCAAGAACTTTCACCAGCTGCATTGTAATGTCCTCAGTTCAATGCCTTCCTGCATCTCACTGGCCCCTGCACATTGCATCTTCAACTGCTAGGCACTTTAGGAACCCAAACAAACTATGCTCTGAATCACTTTTGGCAAAAATAAATTTCTCTGACAAAACCTGGAAAGAACAGTACTTGTGGCTTTCCAGAGTCCTATAGAGAGTGTAAGAGCAGTCACAGAGAGGTGGGGGATGTACCGACATCATTACCCTTTGATATCAACCGCCTTGTCATTGGTAGGGGGAAGAGTACTGTCAAGTCCAAGAGTGACAAAGCTTAAAGAAATTTTAATTAATTTCTTCTGAACTTCTGAAAAAAATTTTTTTGCAACCAACCGATTCCTGAACACAGTGCACTCCATCTGTGCACTCTTCATTTCTGTTGAAAGTTTAGGGCTTTTCAGTAAACTCGTCTCATTTCATTTCACACTTACTCTGGAACTAGCATTCTGAAAATTAGCTTGAACTCTGCCTGAATTCCATCAGTAGCATAATTTTACCCTGAGTTTTTTAAAACTCAAACATACCTGTACTGAACAAAATGCAAGCATGTTCTTTTGAGATTAGATCTACAACAACAGAGTTTGGAGTTACAGTTTGGTCCTCAGTGCCAGATGCAGTTGGTTTTCATAACAAGACAACTAAAAGAGCTGCTGATGATGTCGCCTTCTGGCTTAAAGGTGCATGTCATCTCTTCAAGAGTCATTATCTGATGTAGAATGGAAAAGCTGCCTGCCAACTGTGACAGCACCAATCATCAGTCATTGCAGACTAAGCTTCTGTGACCTTAGACAAGTCTGAGTTTGGTGGAGGGAACAAGTTCTTCACTTAGTAGCTGCATGGAATTTCTGCTGGGAAAACTGCCCCTTGAATGTCCAAATTCACAATGGAGGACTAGGGTAGTCACCAGACCTTCAAAACAATGTGGAGCAAGAAATCCAGTCTTTCCTGGGCTGATTTGATAAGGAATCATCTGACTCCATTAGGAAAATTAAGGAGACCTATGGTTCCTGTTAGTGGAATGATATTGCCATAGGTAGCAATATTTATCTTATTATTAGGAGTAATGGGAGGTAACTAGTGAACTCTCTGTATTAAATGCATAAAAGCAAAAGAAAAGGGAGACACCAGTTTCCAGACTAATTGCATGATCATGCTGCTTTAAAGTGGCAGAGTAGATACTTCCTCATTTAGTTCTAGTAATTAACCTAACCGATGTACTGTCAAATGTACTTTTCATGTAAATTCAGTAGAGACCAAAACATAGAGTCAGGCTAATCAAACAAACCTCAGCCCAGAGTGCGGTGCCATACCACACGACCAAACATGTCTCTTGCCCCAGGACTAGTGTCCTGCCCATGCCCCACAGCAGAACTGCAGGCACATTCAGTAGCCCACCCATCTTAACGGAATTACTAGCATGTACTCCCAAAAAACACCACTACAAATTTTTAAAAAAAATTAGGGCGGGCTCCCATCCCTGACAAGGCCTGCTATCTCCCCTAAAGGCTGGGCCTTTGCATGATCGGCGCTGCAAATTCAGCAGGCCAGACTCCCTGGGTAGATGTATTGCAGGTCTCCAAGCTGGGGAAGAATTGTTTGCATGCCCCTGACTTCAGGTTTGGGGCCATACTACTTTGCTATAGTCACAGCACCACACGGCGCTCCATCCAAAACTAAAACTTGGACTTCATTTCAGCCTTTCCTTCAATAAAGTCATACATACACACACATACCCCACAACATTTTACACTCTTGCACACACAAAAAATAAATTAAAAAATATCAAATGGAGTACTGCTGCCTGGAAAACTGAGCTTGTTTCAGAGGATTAATTTACTGAAGGACTTTGGATTTTATCTCATTACCAGGTAAATGAATAACATAGTTAAGTAAATTGGTTTTCCCAAACAACCTTAGTTGTCAGGGGTGTAGAATTGCACATAGTTTCAGGACTTTCAACTACTGCAGAGATTTATTCAGAGTTAACAAGGCACCATTATTGATTTTCCATTTTCCCATTAATGCAGTGATTATTGGATTGATCACTCTATTGTTGAAACTTCTTGTAAGTTAAAGAGCCAGCTCTCAAGGTACAAAGAAAGTATTATTTGGCCTGCAATAACTGAGAGCTCATTTAGGCAAATTGAATACTATCATGATTGAGTCAATCGTAAACAAGCTTGGACCCAAAGGAAGGTGCAGCAGGTGTGATATGCCTCTCTAAGATTGCAGGACTTGGTCTGACTGAAAAAATTGGGCATGCAGATGTGGTTGGAGACTAAATACTCCCACATGGTCAGGAATCAAACCTGAAGAGAAAGTGGAAATGCTGATTAGAAAGATGCACACTGGTACTATGTGCACGAGGAGTGAACTTCAATATGAGTCAACGTTGTAAGACAATGAAGATGGGGTAAATGATGCTGAATTTGGAGCCTTCTTGTGACGCCAAAAATGGAAGCCAACAACCTGTTCTAAGGTGAGACGATAGTCTACAACCAGCCTTAACAGAGAAGGTCACCTACCTGAGAGTGGTTTGAGGTAATGCAACTCAGGTTGGGAAACCCACATTGGTGAGTAAAAGGCTGCACTTTTCCTCAACTATGGAAAAGCTTGAGGGATTAATGCCAGTTGCTGTGGCGTGCTGATGATGGCTGGAGTGACTTCGTGAGTCGGTGCTGTCCTGTCGAAATCTAATCATAGACCACGATGCCAAAATTTCTCTCCAAGACGCCACTGGAGATTGATTATGAGCTGAGTAGTACTGAGGCCATCGCAAGGTGAGGATGTGCTGTCTGCGTGTCAATGCCCACAAAAATGTTCAAGCTCAGCTCCTGGCAGAGTATGGCAAGGTACTTGTCGGCTTCAACTACCACACAACACTTAGCCTGCCATTTCTGTCACTGTTCAAAGGAGGGTTGCAAGTACAGTTAATGGTCAGGTATACAGGTTTATTTACCATATCTCGATCAGCCCAGCTTACCATTTTGCCTGATCTGAAGGATCAAAGGACACGCCCTTGAATTGTGTATAGTGAAAGCTAGAATGGTAAAAAGCACAAAGGTAATAGAGATTACTGATCCTAAACCTGCAGAAACAGCTATCACACCTGAATGAAGCACAAGGCCTGCAAATGTGACTACTGCACCTGTAGCTAATGAGCTGGATGCTGTTTCAGAGTGAAAGCTCACAGCAAGGGCTCACAGGGTTAGGGTGAGTTTTCATAGATATGGAGTAGGAGCTCCAGAAGATGGAGGATAGTTACAGTGGGTTGGACTACTTTTCTTTCTAGAAATGGTTATAAGTTAATGCCAACATACCCCACAATGGTTTCATCTAAACCATGGTTTATGAACATCTCTCCAGCCACATTCTATAAAATTTTTTAATAGGTTCCTGACTTTATTTATCGAAAGGCAGAAGTGATTGAATTCAGATTAGGTAATGCCTAGTTTTTTTCAGAAGTGGGCATGATTGAATAATTAATCTGTCCGTCTTTTACCTCGTTTCAAGCCTAATCGGGAGGCCAAACCTAACCCAAGTCATACAGAGAGGGCACACCGCAAGGAGCCGAACTTTACTACATTAATTTTTGCCCTGCCTGAGACGTGGTTGCTAAGGCGCGCTACTCCGTCTAACCGCTGCAAACTAGATCAAAGGATCGGTTATTGCTGAGGGTCTCCGGGTAGGTTTTCGGAGATAACTTTCATGCTGTAGTTAGTAGTAGCTGGTTTAGGGATGTGATAGTTGGCTGAAATAAAAAGGAAAAAGGGGACAGAGAAAGAGAAACTTGAACAAAGAAATTCCCCTTTTTTATAAAAAAAGCCAGTAAAATAAACGCAACACTGAATTTTGTTGATTCGTCTCCCTTTACATTGATAATTTTTTTTTTATTAATTCTTAGCATTAAATTTAAAAAATAAACGAACAGAGAAAATAATTCTATTTCCATACATGTCATTGTTTTGGGTGGAGCATGTGTACGATGCTCCTAATTTTAAATGTATTTAATGACCTAGCAGGGAATGTAACCAGTAGAAACTGGCCACCGTTTAAGGCTATCAAATTATGAGCCAAGGGAGACTAATTCTGTAAGAAAAACGTTAGTAAATGGCGGCTACACGTTCTGGCATTAAAATTTTAAAACGCTTAGAGTTTTAGAAAATCGATGCTGCTGTTGTTTGTTTGCTGATATCATTAATTCTTTTCTTCATATTTTATATTAATATCTCTAAAAACTTTCCCCACCTTTTAGGCTTCTACTGTGGTCACTCGCAATCATATTCCTATCAATAGGCACCTGCAATTTACTTTTTTTTACCTCATGGGCAGCTACCTAGAGGTGATTCTCATATATTTGTTGATTTGTTTGTATTTAATGTACCTCACTATTAGCCGTGGAGTTTTAGGATTGATTATAAATGAAACATTCATTCAGCTCTTATGAATACTAACGTAGTTCCATCGTCTCTACGTAAATAGGTTTTTCATCTAATAAATAATTTATTTGTGAGACATTTATTCTCATTTTGTAGGTAAAGAGGAGGATAAGTCAGAAGTCGATACATTAACGAATAAACTTTTCTATTAACGATACAAGATGTGAAGAATAACAAAGTAATCTGTTTTATTCGTTCTTAATATGGAACATTTCAATATTGCTGTTAATCAGACAGAAAATGTGGTAAATAAATAAAGAAAAAAATATTTAAATGGTTTTTAACATTAACTTAACAATGTAACCAGTGGCGTAGTTAGGGGGAGAGCAGAGAGAGCGGTCAATCCCCCACCTGAGCACATCCTTAAAAAATGGTGCCCTTTCACCAATTTTTTAACTCTTAAGTTCCAATGTGCGATGAAAGTCGAACCTCATTATTTTTCTAATTGGTACAGTGGGGTACGCTAGAACGAACGTAATTGATTCTAAAACCTCGTTCATAATAGCATCCATTGAAATACATGTATTTAGGGGTAAGCCGCAAAGACCAAAGTTGCCACCCGACACGACGATTTAAACACGAAAAATAATATAGAATCATAAATATAATAGAAAATTAAATTATTTAACGGCTGTATACAGTACCCGTTAATTAAAGAAAATAATAAACTAGTACAAAAATACCCCACTGTATGTATGTTTTTTTTTTTTTTACTTTATCTTATGACCTTGGAAGAACTTTCTTGATTCAATACTTTACTCGACCAACCTCCCGGTGTCTTGAACTGTGTGTTCAGTCTCCTGTGATGCGCTGGTGGTCGCTGGCATCTGAGGAACCGAAACAAACCGTGATGTCACCACCACCTCTCTGACGCAAGTTTCATACATAATGACTATTACATGAAACGTGAAATTAATGAATGTAGAATACAATTATGTGTATTATATTATAGCTAGGTAATGAAATATTTCGCGTAATGTAAGAGAAATGAGCGTGCGTTTACGCAACTCGTTTGTTGATAACCGAAAGTCAAGGATGAACCAAGGATCATTGCTCTAAATCAGAATATTATAATACATTCTTGTCACACGCTGATACTGCCTGTTGTGGCGTAAACAAACATATAATTGCTTCATGAATTTTTGGTACAACACAGCCACCTCATAAAAGATGTGCATAGAATTTACGATCTTCTAGTACTAGGCTACTCTCCATTATAGCTTTTATGAGGCGCTCATATATAAAACTGTTTATAATTGGAGAACGAAGCATTTTCGCCGAAAATGCCATAGAATAAAAGTGTCTGAGACAATAAACTATAAAAAAAAAAACAACATATTTTTGTTGTCGGAAAATTTGTTGTGTAAAACTGCAAATTTACCTATGTATGTGCCGTTACTCGATCGCTGGCCGGCTACACGTTTGTAAATACATAATATAGCCTAATATTTTAAGGGTTCGTAGAAATGTTTAGCATGGTTGGGAGGAATAGCTCCGAAGGTATTTTACTTTCTGCATGGCTTTCTAAATTATAATAAGTTAGTGATATAAGGTGTAAATGCGATAAAAATAATATAATGTTGGCAGAGTGGACAGAACGTCAAATTATAGTCAGGCTCTCCGTAAACGATGTGTTGCTTACCAGCTAAAACACTTCGGTACCCGTAGCCTAGCCAATGCAATTTCCTTGTTCTCCTATCATGTGTGCAAACATCGTTCCCATGACTTTTGGTAGTGTAGTCATATTAGTGATGGCTAAACCAACAGTCTGAGTAACTTGTTTTACTGTGAATAAATAAGCCATAAATCTGTAGACAACATGGTTTTAGTTTAAATGTAGTGACATCTAAAAATGTGGTAATGTTATCCAAAAAATGAAATGAATGATTTTCAGCAAGAAAAACTTAAAAATTAGGTACTTGACTTCTGGAAAATATTCCAAAAAGAGCATTTCCAAATTATGATCTCTTTTTTGATATATATATATATTTATATATATGTGTGAGTGTGTTTGTGTGTGTGTGTGTGTCATTTAGTAAATTGAAGTTCATTAAACATGAATATTAAATATAGCTTGTCAATGCGCACTTAGATCAATTCCTTAAATTAACTATATCAGAAAGGCAATCTGATATCACAAACAATACTACAGAAATTAGATTTATCCTCTCTGCTTCAATATACTATTTATATTGTTCTAACTCTAACTTTTCTTTTCTACTTTCACATATTTTAATTAGTTTTCTTTAGCAATTTGCACAATCTATCAATCTATCTATATATTACTAAAACACTGATCTTGTATGTATGTTCCCGAAACTAACTTTATACGGTGCAAGAAAGCGCTATGATTTTATGGCCACCTTACTCACCATCCGACTGCGGTGTGCAGTAGCAACTTTCGTTTAATACGGGAAAAGAATAATGAAATCATTAAGACATTTATAATTATTACTAGCAAAACGAGTTTTTGAATTTAGCGGCTGCTTTGTACTGATTATTCGAGAACGAGGCAAGGCGGTCGAGAGCATGTGGCGTAGAGAGGGGATAGCGGTTATTTTGAATACAAATGTTGAGATTAAAAGCGTTCTTCATTAAAAAATTACTCCTGAATATTAAATGCTCAAATTTTCATAAATTAAAGTTTTATCTATCGATAATATTAAGCTTGTGTGTTGTCTTTTCTTTCATCCAACGCTGTCAGAATAGTATATATATATATATATATAAGTCGCGAGCAGTAACGCAAAGGTAACCTTGGTGACATAACCGCACGTGCCTGTTACGTGGTTGCTAAGGCGCGCTACTCCGTCTAACCGCTGCAAACTAGATCAAAGGATCGGTTATTGCTGAGGGTCTCCGGGTAGGTTTTCGGAGATAACTTTCATGCTGTAGTTAGTAGTAGCTGGTTTAGGGATGTGATAGTTGGCTGAAATAAAAAGGAAAAAGGGGACAGAGAAAGAGAAACTTGAACAAAGAAATTCCCCTTTTTTATAAAAAAAGCCAGTAAAATAAACGCAACACTGAATTTATGTTGATTCGTCTCCCTTTACATTGATAATTTTTTTTTTATTAATTCTTAGCATTAAATTTAAAAAATAAACGAACAGAGAAAATAATTCTATTTCCATACATGTCATTGTTTTGGGTGGAGCATGTGTACGATGCTCCTAATTTTAAATGTATTTAATGACCTAGCAGGGAATGTAACCAGTAGAAACTGGCCACCGTTTAAGGCTATCAAATTATGAGCCAAGGGAGACTAATTCTGTAAGAAAAACGTTAGTAAATGGCGGCTACACGTTCTGGCATTAAAATTTTAAAACGCTTAGAGTTTTAGAAAATCGATGCTGCTGTTGTTTGTTTGCTGATATCATTAATTCTTTTCTTCATATTTTATATTAATATCTCTAAAAACTTTCCCCACCTTTTAGGCTTCTACTGTGGTCACTCGCAATCATATTCCTATCAATAGGCACCTGCAATTTACTTTTTTTTACCTCATGGGCAGCTACCTAGAGGTGATTCTCATATATTTGTTGATTTGTTTGTATTTAATGTACCTCACTACTTAGGATTGATTATAAATGAAACATTCATTCAGCTCTTATGAATACTAACGTAGTTCCATCGTCTCTACGTAAATAGGTTTTTCATCTAATAAATAATTTATTTGTGAGACATTTATTCTCATTTTGTAGGTAAAGAGGAGGATAAGTCAGAAGTCGATACATTAACGAATAAACTTTTCTATTAACGATACAAGATGTGAAGAATAACAAAGTAATCTGTTTTATTCGTTCTTAATATGGAACATTTCAATATTGCTGTTAATCAGACAGAAAATGTGGTAAATAAATAAAGAAAAAATATTTAAATGGTTTTTAACATTAACTTAACAATGTAACCAGTGGCGTAGTTAGGGGGAGAGCAGAGAGAGCGGTCAATCCCCCACCTGAGCACATCCTTAAAAAATGGTGCCCTTTCACCAATTTTTTAACTCTTAAGTTCCAATGTGCGATGAAAGTCGAACCTCATTATTTTTCTAATTGGTACAGTGGGGTACGCTAGAACAAACGTAATTGATTCTAAAACCTCGTTCATAATAGCATCCATTGAAATACATGTATTTAGGGGTAAGCCGCAAAGACCAAAGTTGCCACCCTACACGACGATTTAAACACGAAAAATAATATAGAATCATAAATATAATAGAAAATTAAATTATTTAACGGCTGTATACAGTACCCGTTAATTAAAGAAAATAATAAACTAGTACAAAAATACCCCACTGTATGTATTTTTTTTTTTTTTTTTACTTTATCTTATGACCTTGGAAGAACTTTCTTGATTCAATACTTTACTCGACCAACCTCCCGGTGTCTTGAACTGTGTGTTCAGTCTCCTGTGATGCGCTGGTGGTCGCTGGCATCTGAGGAACCGAAAAAAACCGTAATGTCACCACCACCTCTCTGACGCAAGTTTCATACATAATGACTATTACATGAAACGTGAAATTAATGAATGTAGAATACAATTATGTGTATTATATTATAGCTAGATAATGAAATATTTCGCGTAATGTAAGAGAAATGAGCGTGCGTTTACGCAACTCGTTTGTTGATAACCGAAAGTCAAGGATGAACCAAGGATCATTGCTCGAAATCAGAATATTATAATACATTCTTGTCACACGCTGATACTGCCTGTTGTGGCGTAAACAAACATATAATTGCTTCATGAATTTTTGGTACAACACAGCCACCTCATAAAAGATGTGCATAGAATTTACGATCTTCTAGTACTAGGCTACTCTCCATCATAGCTTTTATGAGGCGCTCATATATAAAACTGTTTATAATTGGAGAACGAAGCATTTTCGCCGAAAATGCCATAGAATAAAAGTGTCTGAGACACTAAACTATAAAAAAAAAACAACATATTTTTGTTGTCGGAAAATTTGTTGTGTAAAACTGCAAATTTACCTATGTATGTGCCGTTACTCGATCGCTGGCCGGCTACACGTTTGTAAATACATAATATAGCCTAATATTTTAAGGGTTCGTAGAAATGTTTAGCATGGTTGGGAGGAATAGCTCCGAAGGTATTTTACTTTCTGCATGGCTTTCTAAATTATAATAAGTTAGTGATATAAGGTGTAAGTGCGATAAAAATAATATAATGTTGGCAGAGTGGACAGAACGTCAAATTATAGTCAGGCTCTCCACAAACGATGTGTTGTTTACCAGCTAAAACACTTCGGTACCCGTAGCCTAGCCAATGCAATTTCCTTGTTCTCCTATCATGTGTGCAAACATCGTTCCCATGACTTTTGGTAGTGTAGTCATATTAGTGATGGCTAAACCAACAGTCTGAGTAACTTGTTTTACTGTGAATAAATAAGCCATAAATCTGTAGACAACATGGTTTTAGTTTAAATGTAGTGACATCTAAAAATGTGGTAATGTTATCCAAAAAAATGAAATGAATGATTTTCAGCAAGAAAAACTTAAAAATTAGGTACTTGACTTCTGGAAAATATTCCAAAAAGAGCATTTCCAAATTATGATCTCTTTTTTGATATATATATATATATTTATATATATGTGTGAGTGTGTTTGTGTGTGTGTATGTGTCATTTAGTAAATTGAAGTTCATTAAAAATGAATATTAAATATAGCTTGTCAATGCACACTTAGATCAATTCCTTAAATTAACTATATCAGAAGGGCAATCTGATATCACAAACAATACTACAGAAATTAGATTTATCCTCTCTGCTTCAATATACTATTTATATTGTTCTAACTCTAACTTGTCTTTTCTACTTTCACATATTTTAATTAGTTTTCTTTAGCAATTTGCACAATCTATCAATGTAACTATATATTACTAAAACACTGATCTTGTATGTATGTTCCCGAAACTAACTTTATACGGTGCAAGAAGCGCTATGATTTTATGGCCACCTTACTCACCATCCGACTGCGGTGTGCAGTAGCAACTTTCGTTTAATACGGGAAAAGAATAATGAAATCATTAAGACATTTATAATTATTACTAGCAAAACGAGTTTTTGAATTTAGCGGCTGCTTTGTACTGATTATTCGAGAACGAGGCAAGGCGGTCGAGAGCATGTGGCGTAGAGAGGGGATAGCGGTTATTTTGAATACAAATGTTGAGATTAAAAGCGTTCTTTCATTAAAAATTACTCCTGAATATTAAATGCTCAAATTTTCATAAATTAAAGTTTGATCTATCGATAATATTAAGCTTGTGTGTTGTCTTTTCTTTCATCCAACGCTGTCAGAATAGTATATATATATATATATATCGCGAGCAGTAACGCAAAGGTAACCTTGGTGACATAACCGCACGTGCCTGTTACGTGGTTGCTAAGGCGCGCTACTCCGTCTAACCGCTGCAAACTAGATCAAAGGATCGGTTATTGCTGAGGGTCTCCGGGTAGGTTTTCGGAGATAACTTTCATGCTGTAGTTAGTAGTAGCTGGTTTAGGGATGTGATAGTTGGCTGAAATAAAAAGGAAAAAGGGGACAGAGAAAGAGAAACTTGAACAAAGAAATTCCCCCTTTTTATAAAAAAAGCCAGTAAAATAAACACAACACTGAATTTCGTTGATTCGTCTCCCTTTACATTGATAATTTTTTTTTTATTAATTCTTAGCATTAAATTTAAAAAATAAACGAACAGAGAAAATAATTCTATTTCCATACATGTCATTGTTTTGGGTGGAGCATGTGTACGATGCTCCTAATTTTAAATGTATTTAATGACCTAGCAGGGAATGTAACCAGTAGAAACTGGCCACCGTTTAAGGCTATCAAATTATGAGCCAAGGGAGACTAATTCTGTAAGAAAAACGTTAGTAATGGCGGCTACACGTTTTGGAATTAAAATTTTAAAACGCTTAGTGTTCTAGAAAATCGATGCTGCTGTTGTTTGTTTGCTGATATCATTAATTCTTTTCTTCATATTTTATATTAATATCTCTAAAAACTTTCCCTACCTTTTAGGCTTCTACTGTGGTCACTCGCAATCATATTCCTATCAATAGGCACCTGCAATTTACTTTTTTTTACCTCATGGGCAGCTACCTAGAGGTGATTCTCATATATTTGTTGATTTGTTTGTATTTAATGTACCTCACTACCGTAGATTGATTATAAATGAAACATTCATTCAGCTCTTATGAATACTAACGTAGTTCCATCCTCTCTACGTAAATAGGTTTTTCATCTAATAAATAATTTATTTGTGAGACATTTATTCTCATTTAGTAGGTAAAGAGGAGGATAAGTCAGAAGTCGATACATTAACGAATAAACTTTTCTATTAACGATACAAGATGTGAAGAATAACAAAGTAATCTGTTTTATTCGTTCTTAATATGGAACATTTCAATATTGCTGTTAATCAGACAGAAAATGTGGTAAATAAATAAAGAAAAAAATATTTAAATGGTTTTTAACATTAACTTAACAATGTAACCAGTGGCGTAGTTAGGGGGAGAGCAGAGAGAGCGGTCAATCCCCCACCTGAGCACATCCTTAAAAAATGGTGCCCTTTCACCAATTTTTTAACTCTTAAGTTCCAATGTGCGATGAAAGTCGAACCTCATTATTTTTCTAATTGGTACAGTGGGGTACGCTAGAACGAACGTAATTGATTCTAAAACCTCGTTCATAATAGCATCCATTGAAATACATGTATTTAGGGGTAAGCCGCAAAGACCAAAGTTGCCACCCGACACGACGATTTAAACACGAAAAATAATATAGAATCATAAATATAATAGAAAATTAAATTATTAACGGCTGTATACAGTACCCGTTAATTAAAGAAAATAATAAACTAGTACAAAAATACCCCACTGTATGTTTTTTTTTTTTTTTTTACTTTATCTTATGACCTTGGAAGAACTTTCTTGATTCAATACTTTACTCGACCAACCTCCCGGTGTCTTGAACTGTGTGTTCAGTCTCCTGTGATGCGCTGGTGGTCGCTGGCATCTGAGGAACCGAAACAAACCGTGATGTCACCACCACCTCTCTGACGCAAGTTTCATACATAATGACTATTACATGAAACGTGAAATTAATGAATGTAGAATACAATTATGTGTATTATATTATAGCTAGATAATGAAATATTTCGCGTAATGTAAGAGAAATGAGCGTGCGTTTACGCAACTCGTTTGTTGATAACCGAAAGTCAAGGATGAACCAAGGATCATTGCTCGAAATCAGAATATTATAATACATTCTTGTCACACGCTGATACTGCCTGTTGTGGCGTAAACAAACATATAATTGCTTCATGAATTTTTGGTACAACACAGCCACCTCATAAAAGATGTGCATAGAATTTACGATCTTCTAGTACTAGGCTACTCTCCATTATAGCTTTTATGAGGCGCTCATATATAAAACTGTTTATAATTGGAGAACGAAGCATTTTCGCCGGTGCCGTTACTCGATCGCTGGCCGGCTACACGTTTGTAAATACATAATATAGCCTAATATTTTAAGGGTTCGTAGAAATGTTTAGCATGGTTGGGAGGAATAGCTCCGAAGGTATTTTACTTTCTGCATGGCTTTCTAAATTATAATAAGTTAGTGATATAAGGTGTAAGTGCGATAAAAATAATATAATGTTGGCAGAGTGGACAGAACGTCAAATTATAGTCAGGCTCTCCGCAAACGATGTGTTGTTTACCAGCTAAAACACTTCGGTACCCGTAGCCTAGCCAATGCAATTTCCTTGTTCTCCTATCATGGGTGCAAACATCATTCCCCTGACTTTTGGTAGAGTAGTCATATTAGTGATGGCTAAACCAACAGTCTGAGTAACTTGTTTTACTGTGAATAAATAAGCCATAAATCTGTAGACAACATGGTTTTAGTTTAAATGTAGTGACATCTAAAAATGTGGTAATGTTATCCAAAAATGAAATGAATGATTTTCAGCAAGAAAAACTTAAAAATTAGGTACTTGACTTCTGGAAAATATTCCAAAAAGAGCATTTCCAAATTATGATCTCTTTTTTGATATATATATATATATTATATATATGTGTGAGTGTGTTTGTGTGTGTGTGTGTGTCATTTAGTAAATTGAAGTTCATTAAAAATGAATATTAAATATAGCTTGTCAATGCACACTTAGATCAATTCCTTAAATTAACTATATCAGAAAGGCAATCTGATATCACAAACAATACTACAGAAATTAGATTTATCCTCTCTGCTTCAATATACTATTTATATTGTTCTAACTCTAACTTTTCTTTTCTACTTTCACATATTTTAATTAGTTTTCTTTAGCAATTTGCACAATCTATCAATGTATCTATATATTACTAAAACACTGATCTTGTATGTATGTTCCCGAAACTAACTTTATACGGCGCAAGAAAGCGCTATGATTTTATGGCCACCTTACTCACCATCCGACTGCGGTGTGCAGTAGCAACTTTCGTTTAATACGGGAAAAGAATAATGAAATCATTAAGACATTTATAATTATTACTAGCAAAACGAGTTTTTGAATTTAGCGGCTGCTTTGTACTGATTATTCGAGAACGAGGCAAGGCGGTCGAGAGCATGTGGCGTAGAGAGGGGATAGCGGTTATTTTGAATACAAATGTTGAGATTAAAAGCGTTCTTCATTAAAAAATTACTCCTGAATATTAAATGCTCAAATTTTCATAAATTAAAGTTTGATCTATCGATAATATTAAGCTTGTGTGTTGTCTTTTCTTTCATCCAACGCTGTCAGAATAGTATATATATATATATAAGTCGCGAGCAGTAACGCAAAGGTAACCTTGGTGACATAACCGCACGTGCCTGTTACGTGGTTGCTAAGGCGCGCTACTCCGTCTAACCGCTGCAAACTAGATCAAAGGATCGGTTATTGCTGAGGGTCTCCGGGTAGGTTTTCGGAGATAACTTTCATGCTGTAGTTAGTAGTAGCTGGTTTAGGGATGTGATAGTTGGCTGAAATAAAAAGGAAAAAGGGGACAGAGAAAGAGAAACTTGAACAAAGAAATTCCCCTTTTTTATAAAAAAAAGCCAGTAAAATAAACGCAACACTGAATTTTGTTGATTCGTCTCCCTTTACATTGATAATTTTTTTTTTATTAATTCTTAGCATTAAATTTAAAAAATAAACGAACAGAGAAAATAATTCTATTTCCATACATGTCATTGTTTTGGGTGGTGCATGTGTACGATGCTCCTAATTTTAAATGTATTTAATGACCTAGCAGGGAATGTAACCAGTAGAAACTGGCCACCGTTTAAGGCTATCAAATTATGAGCCAAGGGAGACTAATTCTGTAAGAAAAACGTTAGTAATGGCGGCTACACGTTTTGGCATTAAAATTTTAAAACGCTTAGATTTTTAGAAAATCGATGCTGCTGTTGTTTGTTTGCTGATATCATTAATTCTTTTCTTCATATTTTATATTAATATCTCTAAAAACTTTCCCCACCTTTTAGGCTTCTACTGTGGTCACTCGCAATCATATTCCTATCAATAGGCACCTGCAATTTACTTTTTTTTACCTCATGGGCAGCTACGTAGAGGTGATTCTCATATATTTGTTGATTTGTTTGTATTTAATGTACCTCACTACTTAGGATTGATTATAAATGAAACATTCATTCAGCTCTTATGAATACTAACGTAGTTCCATCCTCTCTACGTAAATAGGTTTTTCATCTAATAAATAATTTATTTGTGAGACATTTATTCTCATTTAGTAGGTAAAGAGGAGGATAAGTCAGAAGTCGATACATTAACGAATAAACTTTTCTATTAACGATACAAGATGTGAAGAATAACAAAGTAATCTGTTTTATTCGTTCTTAATATGGAACATTTCAATATTGCTGTTAATCAGACAGAAAATGTGGTAAATAAATAAAGAAAAAAATATTTAAATGGTTTTTAACATTAACTTAACAATGTAACCAGTGGCGTAGTTAGGGGGAGAGCAGAGAGAGCGGTCAATCCCCCACCTGAGCACATCCTTAAAAAATGGTGCCCTTTCACCAATTTTTTAACTCTTAAGTTCCAATGTGCGATGAAAGTCGAACCTCATTATTTTTCTAATTGGTACAGTGGGGTACGCTAGAACGAACGTAATTGATTCTAAAACCTCGTTCATAATAGCATCCATTGAAATACATGTATTTAGGGGTAAGCCGCAAAGACCAAAGTTGCCACCCGACACGACGATTTAAACACGAAAAATAATATAGAATCATAAATATAATAGAAAATTAAATTATCTAACGGCTGTATACAGTACCCGTTAATTAAAGAAAATAATAAACTAGTACAAAAATACCCCACTGTATGTTTTTTTTTTTTTTTTACTTTATCTTATGACCTTGGAAGAACTTTCTTGATTCAATACTTTACTCGACCAACCTCCCGGTGTCTTGAACTGTGTGTTCAGTCTCCTGTGATGCGCTGGTGGTCGCTGGCATCTGAGGAACCGAAACAAACCGTGATGTCACCACCACCTCTCTGACGCAAGTTTCATACATAATGACTATTACATGAAACGTGAAATTAATGAATGTAGAATACAATTATGTGTATTATATTATAGCTAGATAATGAAATATTTCGCGTAATGTAAGAGAAATGAGCGTGCGTTTACGCAACTCGTTTGTTGATAACCGAAAGTCAAGGATGAACCAAGGATCATTGCTAAATCAGAATATTATAATACATTCTTGTCACACGATGATACTGCCTGTTGTGGCGTAAACAAACATATAATTGCTTCATGAATTTTTGGTACAACACAGCCACCTCATAAAAGATGTGCATAGAATTTACGATCTTCTAGTACTAGGCTACTCTCCATCATAGCTTTTATGAGGCGCTCATATATAAAACTGTTTATAATTGGAGAACGAAGCATTTTCGCCGAAAATGCCATAGAATAAAAGTGTCTGAGACACTAAACTATATAAAAAAAACAACATATTTTTGTTGTCGGAAAATTTGTTGTGTAAAACTGCAAATTTACCTATGTATGTGCCGTTACTCGATCGCTGGCCGGCTACACGTTTGTAAATACATAATATAGCCTAATATTTTAAGGGTTCGTAGAAATGTTTAGCATGGTTGGGAGGAATAGCTCCGAAGGTATTTTACTTTCTGCATGGCTTTCTAAATTATAATAAGTTAGTGATATAAGGTGTAAGTGCGATAAAAATAATATAATGTTGGCAGAGTGGACAGAACGTCAAATTATAGTCAGGCTCTCCGCAAACGATGTGTTGTTTACCAGCTAAAACACTTCGGTACCCGTAGCCTAGCCAATGCAATTTCCTTGTTCTCCTATCATGGGTGCAAACATCATTCCCCTGACTTTTGGTAGAGTAGTCATATTAGTGATGGCTAAACCAACAGTCTGAGTAACTTGTTTTACTGTGAATAAATAAGCCATAAATCTGTAGACAACATGGTTTTAGTTTAAATGTAGTGACATCTAAAAATGTGGTAATGTTATCCAAAAAATGAAATGAATGATTTTCAGCAAGAAAAACTTAAAAATTAGGTACTTGACTTCTGGAAAATATTCCAAAAAGAGCATTTCCAAATTATGATCTCTTTTTTGATATATATATATATATATATATTTATATATATATATGTGTGAGTGTGTTTGTGTGTGTGTGTGTGTCATTTAGTAAATTGAAGTTCATTAAAATGAATATTAAATATAGCTTGTCAATGCACACTTAGATCAATTCCTTAAATTAACTATATCAGAAAGGCAATCTGATATCACAAACAATACTACAGAAATTAGATTTATCCTCTCTGCTTCAATATACTATTTATATTGTTCTAACTCTAACTTTCTTTTCTACTTTCACATATTTTAATTAGTTTTCTTTAGCAATTTGCACAATCTATCAATGTATCTATATATTACTAAAACACTGATCTTGTATGTATGTTCCCGAAACTAACTTTATACGGTGCAAGAAAGCGCTATGATTTTATGGCCACCTTACTCACCATCCGACTGCGGTGTGCAGTAGCAACTTTCGTTTAATACGGGAAAAGAATAATGAATCATTAAGACATTTATAATTATTACTAGCAAAACGAGTTTTTGAATTTAGCGGCTGCTTTGTACTGATTATTCGAGAACGAGGCAAGGCGGTCGAGAGCATGTGGCGTAGAGAGGGGATAGCGGTTATTTTGAATACAAATGTTGAGATTAAAAGCGTTCTTCATTAAAAAATTACTTCTGAATATTAAATGCTCAAATTTTCATAAATTAAAGTTTTATCTATCGATAATATTAAGCTTGTGTGTTGTCTTTTCTTTCATCCAACGCTGTCAGAATAGTATATATATATATATAGAGTAACGCAAAGGTAACCTTGGTGACATAACCGCACGTGCCTGTTACGTGGTTGCTAAGGCGCGCTACTCCGTCTAACCGCTGCAAACTAGATCAAAGGATCGGTTATTGCTGAGGGTCTCCGGGTATGTTTTCGGAGATAACTTTCATGCTGTAGTTAGTAGTAGCTGGTTTAGGGATGTGATAGTTGGCTGAAATAAAAAGGAAAAAGGGGACAGAGAAAGAGAAACTTGAACAAAGAAATTCCCCTTTTTTTATAAAAAAAGCCAGTAAAATAAACACAACACTGAATTTCGTTGATTCGTCTCCCTTTACATTGATAATTTTTTTTTTATTAATTCTTAGCATTAAATTTAAAAAATAAACGAACAGAGAAAATAATTCTATTTCCATACATGTCATTGTTTTGGGTGGTGCATGTGTACGATGCTCCTAATTTTAAATGTATTTAATGACCTAGCAGGGAATGTAACCAGTAGAAACTGGCCACCGTTTAAGGCTATCAAATTATGAGCCAAGGGAGACTAATTCTGTAAGAAAAACGTTAGTAATGGCGGCTACACGTTCTGGCATTAAAATTTTAAAACGCTTAGTGTTCTAGAAAATCGATGCTGCTGTTGTTTGTTTGCTGATATCATTAATTCTTTTCTTCATATTTTATATTAATATCTCTAAAAACTTTCCCCACCTTTTAGGCTTCTACTGTGGTCACTCGCAATCATATTCCTATCAATAGGCACCTGCAATTTACTTTTTTTTACCTCATGGGCAGCTACGTAGAGGTGATTCTCATATATTTGTTGATTTGTTTGTATTTAATGTACCTCACTATTAGCCGTGGAGTTTTAGGATTGATTATAAATGAAACATTCATTCAGCTCTTATGAATACTAACGTAGTTCCATCCTCTCTACGTAAATAGGTTTTTCATCTAATAAATAATTTATTTGTGAGACATTTATTCTCATTTAGTAGGTAAAGAGGAGGATAAGTCAGAAGTCGATACATTAACGAATAAACTTTTCTATTAACGATACAAGATGTGAAGAATAACAAAGTAATCTGTTTTATTCGTTCTTAATATGGAACATTTCAATATTGCTGTTAATCAGACAGAAAATGTGGTAAATAAATAAAGAAAAAAATATTTAAATGGTTTTTAACATTAACTTAACAATGTAACCAGTGGCGTAGTTAGGGGGAGAGCAGAGAGAGCGGTCAATCCCCCACCTGAGCACATCCTTAAAAAATGGTGCCCTTTCACAATTTTTTAACTCTTAAGTTCCAATGTGCGATGAAAGTCGAACCTCATTATTTTTCTAATTGGTACAGTGGGGTACGCTAGAACGAACGTAATTGATTCTAAAACCTCGTTCATAATAGCATCCATTGAAATACATGTATTTAGGGGTAAGCCGCAAAGACCAAAGTTGCCACCCGACACGACGATTTAAACACGAAAAATAATATAGAATCATAAATATAATAGAAAATTAAATTATTTAACGGCTGTATACAGTACCCGTTAAATTAAAGAAAATATAATAATAATAATATATTTCCAGTTAACACTTAAAGTTGTTTGATGGCACTGTTTTGTCCATGGGAGATAACTCCCTTCGTTTTTAAATTGAGAAAACAGAATGTAGAACTGATGCTTAGCTACTCTCCATAGATTGAATTCAGTTTTTGTTGATGAGGAGAAAATTAACAGAAATCTTGCTGACCCCACAGCACCCAGTTACATTAACACAAGAACACATTCCTCTGATAAACTCCACATTTCAGAAGATTATTCCACAGGTATTTTACAGCCCCTCAGTCTGTTTTCTACTGATGAATACTTCTCTTTCTCTTTGCCTGGAAGCTTTTCCATCATCAAGTTCAGGTATTTCCAGAGATGGCAGGGATTTGACGGCTCTTTAACATTAATCAAGAAAAAATAAAAAGAAATCAGAAACTTAGGAGATGGTTTCCTTCTTCTGAAGTTTGAAAACAGATGTATAACAAGGAACCAGAACAACACAATTCAACAGGAATGAACCAGGACCTTACACAGAAGACTGACCTCAAAGGTGACAGCTTCATTCAGCTGACAGTTCAGTCAGGCTTCAGTGGACAGAGGCTCCATATTATCTCACCTGTCTCTCACTCTGATCTTTGGACACCAAGAGGCAGTAAAAAGCTGTTTATTATAGAGTAGTGTCCACATACCTACCAGGTGGGCCTTTCCACAGATTAACAAATACCTGTTATCATCATTCAGCCTAAAATCTGATGCTCATCTCAAATGTTAGTCAGCCTCCGTTGTTGCTCTGTTCCTATCTGTATAGGAATGTCCACTCTGTTTATGTGCTGTTGTATGAGGGTGAACCACCCCTATTTACTATTTGGTCCCTTGTTTCTAATACAATAGAATCCATCTGACTCCCTTCAGAAACAACTGATCTGTATAAGTCATTGTTATTTAATATTTCTCTTCCTCTCATTAATTTTGTCAGTGGCAGGGAGAGATTTCACCAGTAAGGGCTACACCTTTAACAGGACACTGGGCGTCTGGTATAAGTGGTACAGGGAGATAATGAACTGGTCATCAGCAGTCAAGAAATGTGAGGTTGATGGAGCTGTCCTGATGTCTCCCATCACCAAACAGAAGAGAGAAATGCTGTCCAACATCTGCAGCAAGGTTTTTAATTTTAAGTGTGAGGATTTATTTTTTTCCAAATATTTTTATATTTCCCATCCCACCACAAGATTAACCAGTAAAAATGTCTTCTTCTTCTCTTACAAACCACAAACAGATTCCTCCCCTGGTTGGACACAGACATTAAACAGATGATAGATAAACCCTTTGTTTTTGTTTAATGTTTTTATTCCTGATTTCATTAAGTGTCAGAGATGCAGGACCAAGAATAAACTTCCTGTACCTCTGACCTTTAACATATAACAGACCCCATCAATCAGTAGATAGTCTGATTAAGGGCAAATGTCATCAGCTAATTTCCATATTAATCACATGACTCTGCCATTTTTGGGTCCAGTTTTATCTTAGTGTCCTTGTCAATGTCACCCTTATTTCTGTTGTTTATAGGGAATGCGTGGATTGGCTGCACCTCAAAGACAGGAGACTGGTTATGGATGGACGGCACAGCCGTAGAACAGACCAACTGGGCTCCTGGCCATCCTACTTCGGATGTGATGGAACTGTGCTGTATTCAACGATATGACAAATGGGTTTCTTTCTTTTGTCGGAATAAGTGGTCATTTCTGTGTGAGATGTCCACCTAGTGACAGGAAAACCACTCTCCCTTTCCTATCTGAAAACCTTCCTTGAAATCTTCTTAATCCATTCTCCTACATTTATTTTTCTTCTTTTTCATCCAAAATATTCCCCATGATTTCCTCTTCTCTTCATCCCAGTAGACAGATGGCAGCTGCCATTACTTACTCATCTGTATGTCTAATCG
Organism: Nautilus pompilius; assembly: GCA_018389105.1. Lineage (NCBI taxonomy): Eukaryota > Metazoa > Mollusca > Cephalopoda > Nautilida > Nautilidae > Nautilus > Nautilus pompilius. The sequence goes on along the minus strand of JACATO010000307.1, from coordinate 28,347 downwards.
GTGAGATCCCCTGTAATTTACATTTATAGTTTTGGGTCTTAAATCTTTCACATATGAACCCTACAAATTGATTTTTTATGCAGCCTCTCTGTCATGATCAGTTTGTCCATCAATAAATGAATATCGATTGATTTACGAACATTTGTTTTAAAGAGTTTTCTAAAAAACTGTCATGTTAACATCTCCTCCATCTCCTACTGTGGACAATGTTCCAGTATTTTTACCGATCATCTTTGGACTGGTTAATATCTATAAACAACAAACAATTGATGAAGATATATGCTAGTTCACCATTATATTAAAATTTAAAGACAAAGATAACTTCACCGTGGTTACAAACAAAATCAACAAATAAATTCATTAATTTTATACTTTTGCAGTGGAGAGTAATGGAGATACTATCATAGAAATTATTCTGAGTGGACAATGGAAGGAATCTTTTTGGAAAGTCAGTTTTTCAAAGTACCACGTAGGTAAATTATTGTGATAAATGCCAGTAGCACAGCTTCATTAAGTTTCTCAATATTTTTCTGTGCAGCCAAAACAGTTTGGAAACTTCGATGATTGATTCCCCTCAGGTTCATGTCGTCATTTTTACTGAAATAGTCGGACTTACAATTGGAAAATGGAACATGGTCTGGTACTGTAGAACGTGATCTTTGGAGTAAAGGAAATGGTGATGCTGGAGGAGGTTGGTGAACTGATATGGAATCAAGCAGCTCTAAAGTAGGCAGAGGTCTCAAAATTGGTATCAATCAGCCTGCCATTGAATAAGTAATTTTTCAAAGCTCACAAATTCACTATTTATATTAATATTTGATATTTTAAAATCAAGTTAACAGTAGTCAGGTGTATGTATACTTTCAAAGAATCCATCTTTTATAATTCCTATCAAACAGCATCTGATTCCTGGTTGACTTTTGATATTTTACACCAAAACTTACTTCGCTCAATTTAAAATATTAACTGAAGCCAAAATTTATTATTATTAAATATCTGAATACTGTAAATATTATTAAAGGTTCATATTAGGAGGAACTGGCATGAAGATGATCATCTGTTTACTCATTTTTATACCAGCTAACTAAACAGACGAACAACCCAAATCCAAAGCCAGCCATTAACCGTTCCTTCAGACCAGGCCAGCAGCTGGTATTCTAATAGTGGGAAATACATCTGGTTTATAGCCAATAAACAGCATAAGGCCTGGCACCCAACTCCCATAGATGGCTGTCGATATAATGATAGCTTACCTGAAAAACAATCTGTTCCCTCTAAATGGTGATGGGATCGTTCCAGACCAACGTAATAAATAAAAAGTGTGGTGGATTCCTGTCTACTGTGATGCACAGAGTAATAATATAGATAAAGTTGTAATTTCAAATTCCAGTGAAGTAGATAATGGTGTATGGAGTACAAATCAGTCCACAGATATTTCTTTTATGTTTGGTAAGTTAAATCTTTACAGAAAACAGCCATTGAATCATAAACAGCAGGTGTGTCATAAAGATGTAGGACACAGGAATCAACATTTGTAAAATTCTTCTCTGGACTTTGTTCATCTAAGATATCCTTTTGATTTAAACTTAGCTTTAAAAGTGTTAACGGAATAAAGGTGTCTACATTCTTTACCATCGTTTGTTTTCAATGCTTAAATTAGTAATTATAATCAGATACATTTAAAGAGAGAAATATTTTTGCACAAATAGAAGAACAGTAGCGCCACCTGCTGTTTTTGAGCTATTCAAATGAAAGTAGGATAAGTAGTGATGTCCAGAAGACCTGTTCAGAATCACAAGGTTGATTTACCTTTTTGACAGAAGAGAGCTATGGTGCTATCCTTACCTGAGAGAAAATATATCTAATTTAGTTTCCTTTGTACTTAACTGTCCATGTGCTGCCTTCAGCTCAAAGTTCCTGAAGGAGATGAACCATCATAACTGTGCTGAGCAGACTGGGTGCATCAGCATATTGGATAGATAAAGGTTTACAGTCAAATTGAACATCCTATCATTATGTATTCACCTGCTGGTAGGGATGTGAAAACTAGTTCAGGATGCACACTGACCACTCACAGCACCTGTTGGTCTCACTATCGGCTGCTGCTGTTGAAAGCATTGAACAGTGATAATTTTGATGTCCATCACCAACGAAGGTGTTTTTCAATGACAAACTCATGCATGACTTGTATACTGGTGATGGCTTGTGCTGAAGCATTCACACCCTCGCCTGTGATCCATGGATAGGTATTAATGTGCAGTCTGTTCTTTCGAGAACTCTTCATTTTCTGATGTATGTATGTACAACCACATGTTTGAGAAGAGAAGAAATAAAGATACTAGGGACTTCTTACTAGGATTCAAAATCAAGCCTTCCACATTAGCAGTCCAGTACCAAACCACTGGGCCTCTGTTTCACTCAGTAAATTATTTGCAGCAAATGAATTTTTCAAAATTATATTTAATAAGTTAGTTTCCACTATTTGGCCATTTAGAAATAGACACTGAGTAATAATTACATTATATGTGGAGATCTGCTTCATCATCTGAAATGACAGTTGGCTGCAAACAATCAGGTGAAATTTTCCAGACCAGTGAGTACAGATGGTATAAACTAGAGAAGGAATATATCAAGTGTTACAATGATCCACTCCAATATACATAACAGTCGTATCCATCAACCAAATGGATTCTGTTGAACACATCTAGGACACTAAAGTTTTTATGCCGCTGTACAGTACAATGGGGGATGCTGAGAGCTGAAAGGGATTGTCAATGTTCACTGTTGATTTGATGGACAGCAGCCCATTGGGCAAGGGCAGATAACTGAAGAATGTTATTAAGTGGCTGTCATGCATTCAGCCATAAACAGGTGAGTTACTGGATGTGTGCTTCAGGAATCATTTATAAAACTCATCTCCCAACCCAGGTAACTCACTTTGAGGCTGTAATCATAGATGAATACGTAAATCATGTAGTAATAGAAGTAATTAATGGTACATTGATATTTACGAAAGAATGAAATACTAAAGCAGTAGCCCCTACTGCTTGGCTCCAGTAGAATATGGCTAAGAAGTTTGACCACATGAAAGGTTTGCTATTGTATAGCCATCAAGAAGTCCGTTTAATCACTGGACATTCAACTTGAAATTATATCCCCTCTCAGCTGGTAATCAGCTGATTCTTTGCTGCATGACAGTTTTTTAAAAGATTCCTTAAATACCCATAACCCGTCAGAAGTGGCAGACAAGAAATTATAAATTGTTACAAGGGGCTAATTAGTGAGATCTGTGGTAAGTGGTCATCAAGGAACTCAATTCTCTTATTCTTCTTATAATTCTGTTGTCAAGATTTGTGTCAAAAGGTTTGGTTGGACTTACAATAATTGATCTTCCGGTGATTTCTGCTGAAGCTGTGAAGGAATTCACCTTTTGTAATGATGCATTGTGGGAATGAGCTAATGATCCATGGACTGGACTTTATTTCAGTTTCCATGAGCCAACGTCTAATATTTAAATGAGAAGATACCTGATGCTGTTTTATGAGAAAATATTGAAGAATAAGAGCAGTTCAACCATCTAGCATATCATGGGTAGAGTTTATATTTTGAAAACTTTCAAATATTTTTAACAAATAATCTATGTTAGTTTGTTGCTAAAGCAGCTTCTCGGAGTTCCCAGATTAGTTTGGTTATCTTACTGGCAGAGATTTGTCTGTTACCCACTCTGTTCAGTGATGAGATTCTTCCTAGAGTTTTCCAAAAGTTATTTCTCTCTATGTATAAAATCAAAGGCCTCATCCCGTTCAGAGAGAGTCGATCGCTACAACGATGTCGAATTATTTTTTCTAATAAATAGAACGGAAGGTTTATGAATAATGGAAGGAAAGTGATTCCCCCTTTTAGTTAAAACAATAATAACAAACCAGAATGAATAACCTTTCAGGGAGTTAGGTAGAAATATTAGGCCATAAATACATTTATTTGGTTCTGAGATTATTGATGTATTTGTTTTTTTAACCCTTTCAGGTTTAACCAGTTTGCTTGGAGGTTCTCTTCTGCTCCTTTCTCCTCTTTATTTTTCCACTTCAGAAACAATGAACGTAGGGATTATTTTACAAACAAGACAGCAGACAACTAGCATCTTTAGGGGGCTAGGAAATTAATATTCTGGCTTTGGGAGCTGGGCAAACGGTCACTTATTGAGACAGTTATTCAGGCCCCTAAAATCTTTTCTGGCCAAATTTGGTCAAAATAAATGACCCCTTTTGTATTTAAGGAATGGAGAAGTGAGTTCAAAAGTGGATTCTTTTACTTGTAGAGAGACAGACAGACAGACAGACAGACAGACGACAGATATGGAGAGAGAGAGTTGGTGTCTATCTTTTTATCAGTAAACATTGACCGATGTCTTAGATGTTTAGTTTTGTTATCAGTATTGTTTTTTTAAAATACACTACCAGGTGATTATAGAAATGTGGATGTCTTTAATTAATTTTACCTTTTTTAAATTCTATTTTTTAAATATAATATAATGTTTTAATTGGTTAATTTTGTTTTTTATTTGACTAAAAAGAATCTATTAAATAGCTTGGTACTCATTACAGGTGTGTCAGGTCAGAGGTGAAGTAATGTTAGCTGTGTAGGTAGAATCCTCGATGCACAAATCAACTTGATTCATCAACAGTCTTTCGTTCTCATATCTCTCCTTTGTTTACATTGCTAGTTATCTGCCCTTGCTTTTTCATTTCCAATAATAAAATGATTTTGGAAATTTAAATATCATCTGTTCTTATTCTTTTTAAAGATCGAAGTTTCCAGCATAAACTAATTAAACAGATTTGAAGAGATACCTTCTGCTGGGATGTGAAAGGTGATCTAGTAAATAGAATCGTAAAGATGTTTGATAGTTTTCTGGTAGATATCACACACACATGTGTGGACTCAGCTTTAAAGGTAATTAAACCGTAAGCTTGATGAGGGAGATGTTGAGGAACAAGAACTGAAAGATTTCTTTTGCACGGTTGGAAATTTTTCTAATTTCAACAGGTGGGGATATTCTTGTATCAGGTAACATGCACCAGTGGATGATGTGGAAATAGATCTCGTTGATGCCGCCCGTGACTCTATACATGAGATACATTTTGTTATCACTAAATACGGTGAAAAGTCTGCATAGCAGCCAACAATTGGCACACACCTGAAACTTACACAGTGATGTCTGCTGCATCCTCTTTCTTCTTGTTGTTTATACATCTCTTTTTTAAATTTTTGTTGCCAGTGCCAGTTAATGTGGATCAGTCTGAAATACCCTCTTGAAGGTTGTTCTCTTGTCCGAGCACGGGATGGTTCACGCTGAGTCTGTGGCCGAACGCACAGACGACCACATCTGCTAGTCTGGTATATACAAGAAGACAGGACTTGCGACGTGTCACACGACATATGAGCGATCCCTCTTCACAACAGAGCCACTCAAGCTGGTCCAGTGTAGTTTGAGTGAAGCTCTGTTTTCTAGTTTTGACTTCTCTCATAAATTCTTCCGATGTCCAGGGAGGAGCACCATTTGGTTGTTAGCGAACTTTGTCTGGAACTTAGGCTGTTGCTGACAGTGGAGAATACAGGAGAAAACTGATAATTTTGTGTAATGTGATGAAGAAAACACTGAGATAATGAGGGTCTAAGGGACAAACTTGATGTGATTCAGTCTTTGACTGGAGGCATCATTCATTCTACTTACTTTGTATCCTTTTTATTTGCTGAATATTTAATAATTTAAATCTGTGTTTTCCAAAATTCACTCGGTTTGTGAATCAGTTGATATTTCAAATTTAATGCAATTTGAACAAATTTGTTTTTATCGTTAAAATTTTCTGGTTAATCGGCACAAAAGAAGAAAGGATAAGGAAAGAGAAGAATTTGAGAGATGGCAAAATTAGTTTCAATACTAATTACCAAACTAAGAAACAAACTTTAATCTTTGGTTGTTTGTTTTCAGCTGAATACTCTACTAATTAGTGAACTATTATGACGTGACATCCGCAGTTATAGTGTGAGATAGGGCAGCAGTCAGGTGAGAGCAGCCAATCAAGAGAATAGATCAGAGTTGTTTGTTTTCTTACAATATTTGGGTTTCAACTCAAATAACTGACCAGAGACTAGAGGAGCATAAATTAAAAATGGGATTTTAACGATGAAAGTCGAATGAGTGAACTGAATTCATTCACGTGCGAGTTTTTTCTTTTCAAGGAACTTTTCAATTGTGAAAGACCAAAAAGAGGTGTCAGTGTAGCTGCTAATAGCAGCAGCAGCGAATAGTGAGACCGACAGGTGTGTATGATGTCAGTGAGCCTCCTGTGCCTGCTTTCCCATCCCTGCTACCTGGTAACTAGGTGATGGCAGGGTGATTTTGTCTGGCTGTGAACTGTCACCTGTGCAGCCAGTCTCCTCACCACAGCCACACCAATACACCTTCATCAGCACCTTGGAGACGAAAGGAAGATGAAGATCCTTAGCTACAAAGAAAACTAAACTTTACATTCTGTTAAAAAAGGTGAAACAACTTTGCACGTTTTATATACAAGTTGTTGTACATAATAGTGTTTGTACAGGCCCTGGCATCACCACTTTGTTACTTGCATTTCCAAACAGCTCAACAGCAGCAGCAGCTGATGTGTTCTTCTGTTGATACCAAAGTATGGATCTTCTAATATATTAAAAGGGATCTGATTATAATTAATCCTTTTACTATGGAAACCAAACAACAATAATAGTCAGTGAACATTTTTATTCCTTTAACACTCTTAAGCCAAGTTTAAGACAAAGAATTCTCGTAGGTCCGAAGACAAGGAACTAATAAAAATGATGATATCTGAGATTTATACATTATCAATCGTCCGTTTTTACTGATCCGCTCACCAAAGCTTAAAGAAATATCAGTGGAACGAGTTTTATTCTACCCAAAATAATCTACTTCACTGGACGGTGAAATTCCAACTTTACGTATTCTGGTTGTTTAATTGATCAACACAACAAAGTAAATACTAATCTACCATTTTAAAGAAATATACAATTATGGTGGAAAGATCCAGTTTCCCTCTCAAAAGAACTCGCTTTTCCTTCCTTTATTATATACGCTATCATTATATATAATAAAATGACCATGGATGGCAGAACGGTGAGTTTCTGTCCTCCTGTCAGAATAGCAGCTGCTGGCTCAGTCATAAGCTTTCCTTGTCCTTGCCAATAACAGTTATTGATTGAGCTTTGATTTCTGTTTAACACCAGCATCGATCGCCAAGTTTTCATAAAAAAGGCTAATTTTTCATGCCTGATCCTCTTTAATGCGAACTTTACAGTAATAGTCTAGTTCTCTGATACTTGAAAATAATTATTTATTTCCCCTATGAAATGTGAAATAATAACAACAGGAACAGTAAACTGTGCATGATTTCAACATTATGTATCTTATGGATGCTGTCTCCTGTTAACATTTGTGAACCCTACCAACTTTACAGCTGGGCCATTCTGTACCAGTTCTCCATCTCCTCCTCCTCTCATAGTATTAAGTGCTACAGTACTGGACCGTACAGGTGACCCTGCCAACTTTACAGCTGGGCCATTCCGTACCAGTTCTCCATCGCCTCCTCCTCTCATAGTATTAAGTGCTACAGTACTGGACCGTACAGGTGACCCTGCCAACTTTACAGCTGGGCCATTCCGTACCAGTTCTCCATCTCCTCCTCCTCTCATACGATTAAGTACTACAGTACTGGACCGTACAGGTGACCCTGCCAACTTTACAGCTGGGCCATTCTGTACCAGTTCTCCATCTCCTCCTCCTCTCATACTATTAAGTGCTACAGTACTGGACCGTACAGGTGACCCTGCCAACTTTACAGCTGGGCCATTCCGTACCAGTTCTCCATCTCCTCCTCCTCTCATACTATTAAGTGCTACAGTACTGGACCGTACAGGTGACCCTGCCAACTTTACAGCTGGGCCATTCTGTACCAGTTCTCCATCTCCTCCTCCTCTCATACTATTAAGTACTACAGTACTGGACCGTACAGAACCCTCTCTTTACACAGAATCCCAATATTTCAGTCAAATTAACATCTAAACAAAAAGGGAATCCATCAAATACATTTGCATATGTATTTTATGTACATTTGTACATCGAAAATGTGAAAATAAGTAAAAAACTGTCCTCCTGATATTTTTCAGTTATTTACCTCACGTATACCGCAGAAATCCTGATCTGCTTTGCTGAGAACAGGAAAGTTGCTGATAATATCATATTTTGATATGTTACGAGTAAAGACAGCTAATTTAAAGAATTAACCATTGGTTAGTTAAACATTTAGTGAGTTATCTCCCCATCTTTTTATTCAAATTCCTGATTAGTGGTTTTGAGCTTAATTGGTGAATGTATCTGTTGAGTTTGTTCGTAACCATGGTGAAGTTTTCATCAGTGATTTGATCTACACATTTGAATTTAATGGTGAACTAACATATACCTTTATTAATCGTTTGTTGTTTATAGTTATTAGCCTGTCCAAAGACGATCAGTAGGAGACGGAGGAGATGTTAGCATCTCACAGCAACCGAGGGTCCTCCTCTTGTTTACAGAGAAGACATCAAATATTAAAGTAAGCGGAGTCTACTACACCCTGCAGTGTTAACAATCACAGTTATTGGTTTAATTGAATAGTTATTAAGATATTTAAAACTAATTTACACAAATTAATTGATATTCATTTTATTTATTGATAAACCGATGATGACAGAGAGGCTGTTTTCTGTAAATAACAGGTGTTTCTGTGTGGAGCAAGCTGAGCGCTACCTGGTGAGTAAGGTTACCTCCCCTTCTAATTTATGAAGATCGTTTTTCAGTTTCTAATTAACTATTTAAACTAATCATAAAAAATTAATTGGTAGAGTTCAGATGTGAAGGATTAAAAACCCAAATCTGTAAATATTAATTATAGGGGCATCTCTTCGATACAAGGCAGAGATGGGAAAGTAATGGTGGCTGCCGTCTGCCCACTGGGATGAAGAGAACAGGAAAAAACGGGGCAAATTTTGGAGGAAAAAACAGAAACATAAATGAAGGAAATTCCTTTAAGAAGATTTCAGGGAAGGTTTTCAGATAGGAGAGGAGATCTAAACGTAGATCTCACACAGAAATGGCCACTTTTCATGACAATAGACAGAGAGCCATTTCATGTCATCTCCTTGAACACAGCACAATTCCTTCACATCCGAAGTAGGATGACCAGGAGCCCAGTTGGTCTGTTCTGTTTCTGTCCCATCCATCCATAACCAGTTTCCTGTCTTTGAGGTGCAGCCAATCCACACTCTCCCTATAAACAACAGAAATAATGGCGACATTGACAAGGACACTAAGATAAAACTGGACCCAAAGATAGCAGAGTCATGTGATTAATATGGAAATTAGCTGATGACATTTACCCTTAATCAGACTATCTACTGATTGATGGGGTCTGTTATATGTTAAAGGTCAGAGGAACAGGAAGTTTATTTTATGTCCAGTGTCTCTGCCAGTTAATGAAATAAGGAATAAAAACATTAAACAAAAACAAAGGGTTTATCTATCATCTGTTTAATGTCTGGGTCCAACCAGGGGAGGAATCTGTTTGTGGTTTGTAAGAGAAGAAGAAGAAGACATTTTTACTGGTTAATCTTGTGGTGGGAGGGAAAATGTAAAAATATTGGGAGTAAAATCATCCCTCACTCACAATAAATATAAAGCTTTTTGTGGAACAGGGACAACATTTCTCTCTTCTGTTTGGTGATGGGGGACATCAGGACAGCTCCGTCTCCCTCACATTTCTTGACTGCTGATGTCCAGTTCAGCCACTCCCTGTACACCTTGTACCTGATGCCCAGTTCCCTGTTAAAGGTGTAGCCCTTACTGGTGAAATCTCTCCCTGCCACTGACAAAATTAATGAGAGGTTATTCCACAGAGGAGTGGAAGAGAAATATTAAATAACAATGACTTATACAGATCAGTTGTTTCTAAAAGGACTCAGATGGATTCTATTGTATTAGAAACAAGGGACCATATAGTAAATAGGGGGTGGTTCACCCTCATACAACAGCACATAAACAGAGTGGACATTCACATACAGATAGGAACAGAGCAACAACGGAGGCTGACTAACATTTGAGATGAGCATCAGATTTTTAGACTGAATGATGCTAACAGGTATTTGTTAATCTGTGGAAAGGCCAACCTGGAAGGTTTGTGGACTCTACTCTATAATAATCAGCTTTTTTCTGCCTTTTGGTGGCCCAAGATCAGACTGAGAGACAGGTGAGATGATATGGAGCCTCTGTCCACTGAAGCCTGACTCAACTGTCAGCTGAATGAAGCTGTCACCTTTGAGGTCAGTCTTTTGTGTAAGGTCCTGGTTCATTCCTGATGAATTGTGTTGTTCTGGTTCCTTGTTATACATCTGTTTCAAACTTCAAGAAGAAGGAAACCATCTCCTAAGTTTCTGATTTCTTTTTATTTTCTCTTGATTAATGTTAAAGAGCCGTCAAATCCCTGCCATCTCTGGAAATACCTGAACTTGATGATGGAAAAGCTTCCAGGCAAAGAGAAAGAGAAGTACGTTCATCAGTAGAAAACAGACTGAGGGGCTGTAAAATACCTGTGGAATAATCTTCTGAAATGTGGAGTTTATCAGAGGAATGTGTTCTTGTGTTAATGTAACTGGGTGCTGTGGGGTCAGCAAGATTTCTGTTAATTTTCTCCTCATCAACAAAAACTGAATTCAATCTATGGAGAGTAGCTAAGCATCAGTTCTACATTCTGTTTTCTCAATTTAAAAGCGAAGGGAGTTATCTCCCATGGACAAACATTGACCATCAAACAACATTTAAGTGTTAAACGGAAATATTATTATTATTATTATATCAAGATACCTTTACTACACTATTTGTTTAATTCCTCATCAGCTGGTACTTGTCTTGAGAAAACAAAACATTAATGTTCCTCCTCAGGAAGAATTCCTGATTGTGTCCAGTAGATATTTATTCCTAATTATATCAATGTGGCCCCTATGAACGAGAGATTTACTGAGCAGAAATATTCCTGCTAGAAACTGTCTGTGGAAGAGGTTGATATTTTTATTACACATTGAGAAGTTTACTAAGTTACCATCGATAGTAGATACCAAAGTGAGGTTTAGTTCAAATGGTTGTGGTCTGTGGAACAAAGGGCAGAGTTTGCAGTTGTATCCTCCCTGTTGACCAAAGAGAAATAGGAGGTCACAGAACGAACAGAACTGTATTCCTCTGCGCTACCCCAGGGGTTCATCTAGCGATGGAGGGATAGATTGGAATCTAAATTGAATAAACATTAATTGCTAGGTAAGATCATGAGGTAAAGTATACAGTAATTATTCTCACTAAGTTAATTAGTGACATAAGACATCCTTTAACCCTTTTGTGTGTAGCTGTAAGGGAAACATTTTTGGTGATTTGTTACAGAATTTCTGGCGACTTAAAATTGTGTCCACAATTCTGATGATGTGGCCTTTGCCTTGAGCATGGACAGAGTAGCTCCCTGTAAAGTCTCCCTTTCAGCCCTTTTTGTACTATACAGTTTACTTACACTATCAGCTTTCAGTTTATTGTTGTTGTGCTCCTTAACTGTGGTTTATGTGGACGGTGCCGTTAGCTCAGTGACTTCGTTATTGATTTCAATTCAGTAAATCTATTCCAGATAAATCATCAAGCTGGTGAAATCTTCTGGATCTACTTTTAGTCCTGTATCTATACTCATTCTCCATCTACAGTTATATATACATACATGTAAATACCATGATTTGGGAATAGCCAGGTTAATGTCTACCTACCTTCATCGGATGTTGTCATTTCGTTTTTGTTCAGTATGGGATTTGTCGGAATGTTCTCTGCAGGTGAGAGGTCACACGTCCGTGGATTATGGTCAGACATAACCAAGAAACATTGGTCGGTCAATCGCCTGATCTCGCACTTCTTCGGACTCAAATTCTGCTCGTTGTCTGCGGGCTTCATCTCATTTCTTAGTCTCTCTGCAGACTGTTTCTCCGATGCTTGTGCTCTGCCGTACATCAAGAGAACAGCAACTAAATATGTGAATATCATCTTTGAATTGTCGTAATCGGCTTTAGATTCTAAGTGATGATGAGAGGCGTTGAGTCGTCCTCTGCTTCAGTCTCCTCCAACAGGTATCAGCGCAGTTTCATCTGTGAAGAACTTCTGCACACAGCGCAGTGGAGTTAAATTGTGTGTTTACCCTGGACACGGCCCTGGTGATTCCTATATTTGGAGAACGAAGTTGTGACGGGGAATCATTTTGTTTTCATATTGGCTTAAAGGTGATGAAATCTGTCTCTCATTTCCATTTAGTGATGAATATTCATCATTAATTAATTATTTATTTACTGAAATGTGGACAATGATATTGGGGTGATTAGTAATAGAAGATATTCGTTGATTTCTATGCATCTCAGTTTTCTTAGCTGACACTAGAAATGTGGTCACGTTTACTGTTAATAAGAGGACTGGACCAGATTTATTTTCCCAGAAAGTCTTTAGTATTTCATCCATCTCTGTCTGCAGGTCTGTCATTAAACGATGAAATGCTAAGGAAAACAACTGACTCCGCTCTATGGTGATCAACAAGCAGATAGGAGTAAAGATTAATTTGTCTCCACTAAAACTTGTCAATTTAATGTTGATTCTTCTTATTGAGCCAAAAATGTTGCTTTTGTAACTGAGAACCCGTGTGGCTACTTTCCTTCATCTTATTGATCTTCCTTCACTCCAGTCTGCCCACAAGCAAGTACTTGTTTTCCTATCATGTCGTCTCATTGATATTTCATTAACTGCTTATTGATCACCAATCGTTTAGTATGCGAACCTGTTTACAGATCCAGGGAGACTGGACTGGCTGTGACAGAGTAAAATAGAATGAGCTTTCAGTTTTATGTTGATGTCTGTTTATCTTTATTAATTTTGTTTTCTGTTTAACATTAAAATCAGTTGGTGTTTGAAGGTGTAGTTAGCCGACCAGAGAGCGTTGTTTACATTTCCTCCTGTGCTTATTCATCCTTTTTACCTGCAAGTTCTTCATTAATAAAACAAATCCAGTTTTAAATGAGCGCAGGATCTGCTCTGTTCTGGGCTGGAAAGGTCCAGCAGGTTTATTGGGGAGAGATTAGACTTCCTGCTGGAGGGGGAAACCTGATAGTGTATTCGGCCTTGTCCAACATCGACACAGACACAAAACTAGGATAACGAAGAGAGGAGCTAAACGGTAATAAATCCATCTGGAAATGAATGAAAAAATCCATAAGGTTTAAGCAGAACATAATATCTGTGCATAGTCTTTTTCTGTTCAGAACTCGACATAACTTTGGTATAGAATCTTTGATTCGTTTGAACAAAGTAAACCGAAGTTTTCAATTGTAAGGTTCTTGTTTGCATTAATGTCCTCCTCATGCATAGAGATTGGGATGGATTATTGGATTTCTCTGTAATTCGATGGATTACCTTTATACTAGGAAAGTCTGAAGAAGTTCTTGAAGATTTCTGGGCTTGTAATTTTAATGTCCCTTAAGTATTTAGTTGAAATGTCTCAGCTTGAAAGCACAGACAGGCAGATGATGGTGATGCTGTTATCTCTCGTCATCTTCCTTCTTAGGTAAATTAAAGATTCCACATAATTACTGGTACAGGAAATACAATTCCGCTTTTTCCTCTGATGAGATTTTCTGACAACTGAAATAAAATGACATACAGAACTGCTTTGAAGATTATTTGATTTACTATTGACTCTGCTTGGAAGGTTCAGTTGTTGAGCGATGTTCTTTCTCATCTTAAACTCATGTCCATTCTGTACATTTTATTTCAGTTCTACAAGCTTTTATCTCCCCTCTGTTGTTGTGAAATCACATGACTTAGTTATTAAGGGGCCATTACTTACAAAATCCACCCAAACATCTTTATAGATGATATTGAAGCTGAGGAAAATTTCCTGTTGCAGCCCTCTGAGAGAATTATGAGTAGTTCTCTTCAGTCTGCACTAGTTACATCAGACCTACGCCCACCACCGTCCTTCTGGATGTTGGCTGCTCAGCTTTGTGTTGTTCCAATCTGTCAGCTTCCTGTTCTGCAGACACCAATTTCTGTGGTGCACTGTACCTAACATTGGCTCTGATTCTATTTGGGGTTATAATTGCCAAAATAAAAACAGAAAATGAGTCCATTTTTGGTGAACTGTGTGCAGATATGTGTGGCAGTCTGTGTGTTTGTATTATCCTTGGGATGGATGAGGTTTAATCAACGATTAAGAAAATCTTCCCACAATGCAATGCTGCAGTAGCCCATACTGCTGGGCTTTAGTAGAATATGGCTAAGAATTTACCCCTAAGGTTTCATCCCCTTTTTGGTTGGGCTTTACCAATTTCAGTGGTGTCCAGCATATTTTACCTTATGTATACCAACATTTAATATTTAACTGAACACAACTGATTTTTGTTGTGATAAAATCTTAGGAAGAAATGAAATACCACAGAATAACTGCAGTTCAGACATCTAGCTGTGTTGTGGGCATAGTTTTGGTCTAGAAATCTTTCAAAATTTTTAACAAACAATAAATAGTAGCTTATCCAGTATTCTTATCAAATCATTTGTACAGTTTAAAGAAAATTAGATTTTTATTTGTTTATATTGAAAATAATTAAATTAAACAATTAATTACCAAATAATCAAGAAAGTTGAGATGAACTTTAGCTGATTTCTCTCCTTTCTCAATCCAGATTTTGGTGTTTACCATGGTTGTAGAAGTGACGCCTCCATGTTCGACCAAAGCCACCAATGTCTTCACGTTTGCGTTGTTAAGTAATTTCTATGTAATATGTCTGTGTTTTAAAATTTATTTTCTGTGCTTCACGACAAAAAATAAGGAAACGAAACAAGGTGAGAAAATCAGCTGAATAACTCATTGGTGACAGACTGACAGATTTACCAAAATGTCAGATGTATGTAGTATATGTAGGTTTTATAAAATGCAGATTGTGTGTGTTTGTGAGTCATGCCATTTGTTTGAGAGGTTATGAACGTACGGCACAGCTGCAGACTTCTGGTCATTAATGGAGATGAGAAGGGCAATAAGTTCCTTTTCTGAGCGAATCAAGGATACCTATTGCTACAGCATCTCAATGTTTCCAGAATGAATTGGTTAGTTACCTTCTTGGCAGAGTTTTGTCAACTAACCACTCAGCTCTACATTGGTTTTGATGATCATCTCTTTTCTAGGATTTTAAACAAAAATTATCACATTCACATACACAATGAAAGCCTGTGCCATCCAGAGACAGTTGGTTTTCTCTGGTCGATGATGACAGCCATGTTTAATTTCTGTCTTTCAATAGACAAATTGGGAAATTTTTAGAAAGTGAAAGGAAAGACTCCCATTCCAATTTAAAGCAATATCATCAAACCCAAAGCAGTATCTTTCTTGGGGATTAATTAAAAATAGTTCACACAAATATGCGTTTGGCTATTAAATGATTAATGTTCCGGGTTGGTGTTGTTTTAACCCTTTTAGTTTCAGCTACTTTGCTTTGTTGTTTTTGTTTCACATCAGACGATGCCCACAGAATTTTTTTCCAAATTAGGAAGCAGCTGATGAGAGCTGGGCAAATGGTCACTTTTAGAGACAATTATTCACGTGGCACCCAAAACTCTTCCCGGGCCAATTTTACGATGACATTAAATGACCTGATTATCCTTTAAAGAAATGGTGCAGAGAGTTCAAATGAGAATTCTTGTTTGTTTATTTACATTCCTTCCCTATTGACCGGTTCTCAATTATCAAAACTAAAGAAGTGGAGAACAGTTGACACTTTACTGTGGACCTTTCATACCTCTGAAAACAGCCTCTAGTACTGATGATGAGTTGTTTTCAACTCCCTGAATAATGTGGGTTTTCAGTGGATACACATTATAAGAATGTCCATGCTAGTGTTCAGTTCTACAGTAGCAGGAATTGCCATTCGAAAAAGTACATGGCTTTTTTGGGTGATGGCGAAGATGAAACTGTTCTAGAAGCTTGAGACATTCATTTGAACCAAATGGAAGGAGAGAGAAATTGGGGGGAATTATTGAAAAATTCTGGGAAAGATTTTGTTTTAAAAAACTTTAGGATAATCCCAAAAAACAACCCAAATATCATTTAAAGCTTTTAAGGTTCTTCTATAATTTTATTTTATTTGTGTTGCTTTCAGTCTAATAAGCATTTATTTTTGGAGTTGTTCACAATTGTTTGGCATCAATGGCTGCCATGTTGATAAAAGTCTTCTCACTGGTTTTCTTTGGTTTTGAAACATCCTTACTTTCTTAATTAGTTTCTGGTTCGATGGAGGAGAAACATCACTAACTGCTGATAAATAAACACTAATTTCTATTTGCATCACAAAATCAGATGTGATAGAAATACCACGCAAAGTCCATCTTTGCAAAAGCATAAGTCAGCCAGAGTTGTTTCCCTTTTGTTGTTCTAATTTTCTTTGTTATAGGTGCAAAACAGACATTGTTTGTTCTGAAGCGACTTTCTGGAGATTGAACTGTGTGTGACAGAGCTGTCATTTCAAACGAGGAGTCGATTTGGATGGGGATGAGGTGTCTATGAATATAAATATGTATTGGATTTCAAAATGTCTTCAGATAAACAATAGTTTATTATTCTACTTTGCAGAATGCAAAATCAATTTTCTGCAGATGGTTGGAAATTTTTGACTGGTATTTTTGAGTAAAGATGATGATAACAGCCTCTCATCTTTAAAGAGCACTGAAGAGATTAGTTTCATAGCAGATGTCTTGTGTTTATTAATAGTCTATTTTGTCTGATTTTTACATATTTCTAATTTATGCCTGCCAACATCATAGATGCTTCAACATTAAAGACGACAGGTGACTCGTATGTTTTTGTGATATTTGTCTGATTGTTCCCGATGTCACCTACTTCAGTTTGACAAAAGCTCATATTATCCGATCAAACCAATCCATAAGGAGTAGCTGTGTACTTTAACGTGCCATGTATTTTGGTGTTTCGTCAGCGACAATATTGGCTACTGAAGATAATTAGGAGGAACATGTAATTATCTATGAGAAATATTAAATGTCTTCTACAGCTGAAGAAAAGAAGTTTTTTATATCAGGGTCTGAACTTAATTAACAGCAATAATAAAGGGACAGAGGAGAGCAAACCTCGGTGATCAGCGTTCACCAGCAGCAGGGGGATGGTTCAGGCACCTGCAGACATTTAGGTACTTTGATTTACTTACTTATCTTCTCCTTACCTGGTACTAGTCTCAAGAACGCAGAGCTCAAGATACCCCTTTCCTCAGAAAGAATTACTTATCCCATCCAGGAAATTTGCATACAAAGGTTTTATCGATGGGGCCCCACTATGAACCAGGCATTTACTGAAGGAAAGAATTTCTCTTAAAAATGTTGATATTTTACTAACTTAATCAGAACTTTATTAAATTAACGTTCATTATACCCACTCAAGTCAGAATTAGGGCAAATGGTTAGTTGCCAGTATTTTGAAAAGCCAGACTTTGCAGTTGTATTAAAAGATTAATAACAGCAGTCAATCTGGACCCATCATCTGTCTGCCAGTGTTTTCAAGTGGAAACTTTTCAAATAAATTTAAGGGACATTAAAACCACAAACTATGTAACTTTAAGAACTTCTCCAGACTTTCTTACTGGTTGTTAGCGTTTGTAGCGTAAAGGTAATCCAACAAAAAGCAGAGAAATCCAATAATCTATTCCTGTTTCTCTACATAATAAAGACTCACGGAAATAAGGACTTTGTTATGGTGATTTCTGGACAGGTGAAAGACTTTCCTTATTTGACACAAAAAAGATTATGTGCAGGTACAACATTCTATTTACACTCTATACATTTCTTCCTTCATTACTCCAGTCTTGTTTCGATGTTGGACGAAGCTGAATACGCTGTCAGAAAATTGTAGCTTTTCTCTCCAAATTGAGTTGTTTCTTTCCTCTATAAAAATCTAATTAAAATGGTTTTATCAGTTTTTACTTTTCTGATGCTTGAAGGAGTTCACCTGGTTTACAGTGATTCAGTTCAGTTCACGTACTCAATCATCCGGACAGGTCCCCACATCCTACTTTCTGTTGCTGAACAGAGGTTTCCCCCTACAGCAGGAAGTCTGTTCTCTCCCCAGTATACCCGCTGGACCATTCCAGCCCAGGACAGAGCAGAACCTGGGCTCATCTGAAACTGGTCTAGCTCAGTACTCAATAAATTCAGGTAAAAATACAGAAACAAAAACAGCTGTTCTGGGATAATTTTTCCTGCTCTCTTATTTAATTAATTTCCCTTTCCAGATCAATCTGAATTTTAGTTTAAAGCTCACAAAAACAATGGATGTCAACAAACATCAATAGAGGACTCTGTGGTGGCCTTTATCTTTTATTCCAAAATATGTATGGCAACTCCAGTCCACCCACATCAATAAACAGGTTCCACAGAGCAGAACAGGTGACAAAGCAGCCGTCACTACAATATTAATGAGATAACAGGTTCCACAGAGCAGAACAGGTGACAAAGCAGCCGTCACTACAATATTAATGAGAAGGTAAGATACGAAAGTATACCTGGACAAGTGAGAGCCTGTTTATAGGTAGATCAGCTTGAAGGAAGATGCAATCAAGTGTTGGAGACCAGCCACACTGTTCTGAATGAATAGAAGAACAACAACATAGTTTGGCCAAATCAGCAGATGAGTCGTCAATAGAATGTATAGTTTTAGTGGATGGAAGCTACACTTTGCTCACTGGGAGGAGGAACACCAACTGGCCAACCTAGCATTCACTATCTTTAATATTTAATGTCATGTAAATATAATCCTCTATTTAGTAATCATTGAAGATGTCCAGTGTTTTCCTTACAACTTGACAAGGAAACGGTACTTATTGGACCTTTTCAACTGACTTCATGGAGAGGAAGAGGTACTAGCCACTTTCTGAGAAACTGAACCTGGTTCAGTCCTTTTATTAACAAGAAGCATGACGACAGTCCTAGCGTCAGGATCATCAACTGAGGTGTATATTTTGTGACCATCTCTTAGCTGCTACACTTCAACATATTACAGCACTGGATTGTGGAATTGTTTGAGATCTTTAGTATAATACAAACCTTTCTATTTAAATTACTAACCACATCATATATAGAACAATATAATTTAATACATAGAAAGAGTGATTTCTTCGACATATATAAAATATATAGATAACAACGAATATCTTCTATTACTAATCACCCCAATATCATTGTCCACATTTTCAGTAAATAAATAATTAATCAATGATGAATATTCATCACTAAATGGAAATGAGAGACAGATTTCATCACCTTTAAGCCAATATGAAAACAAAATGATTCCCCGTCACAACTTCGTTCTCCAAATATAGGAATCACCAGGGCCGTGTCCAGGGTAAACACACAATTTAACTCCACTGCGCTGTGTGCAGAAGTTCTTCACAGATGAAACTGCGCTGATACCTGTTGGAGGAGACTGAAGCAGGGGACGACTCAACGCCTCTCATCATCACTCAGAATCTAAAGCCGATTACGACAATTCAAAGATGATATTCATATATTTAGTTGCTGTTCTCTTGATGTACGGCAGAGCACAAGCATCGGAGAAACAGTCTGCAGAGAGACTAAGAAATGAGATGAAGCCCGCAGACAACGAGCAGAATTTGAGTCCGAAGAAGTGCGAGATCAGGCGATTGACCGACCAATGTTTCTTGGTTATGTCTGACCATAATCCACGGACGTGTGACCTCTCACCTGCAGAGTTCATTCCGACAAATCCCATACTGAACAAAAACGAAATGACAACATCCGATGAAGGTAGGTAGACATTAACCTGGCTGTTCCTAAATCATGGTATTTACATGTATGTATATATAACTGTAGATGGAGAATGAAGTATAGATACAGGACTCAAAGTAGATCCAGAAGATTTCACCAGCTTGATGATTTATCTGGAATAGATTTACTGAATTGAAATCAATAACGAAGTCACTGAGCTAACGGCACCGTCCACATAAACCACAGCTAAGGAGCACAACAGCAATAAACTGAAAGCTGATAGTGTAAGTAAACTGTATAGTACAAAAGGGGCTGAAAGAGGAGACTTTACACAGGGAGCTACTCTGTCCATGCTCAAGGCAAAGGCCACATCATCAGAATTGTGGAGACAATTTTAAGTCGCCAGAAATTCTGTAACAAATCACCAAAAATGTTTCCCTTACAGCTACACACAAAAGGGTTAAAGGATGTCTTATGTCACTAATTAACTTAGTGAAGAATAATTACTGTATACTTTACCTCATGATCTTACCTAGCAATTAATGTTTATTCAATTTAGATTCCAATGTATCCCTCCATCGCTAGATGAACCCCTGGGGTAGCGCAGAGGAATACAGTTCTGTTCGTTCTGTGACCTCCTATTTCTCTTTGGTCAACAGGGAGGATACAACTGCAAACTCTGCCCTTTGTTCCACAGACCACAAACTATTTGAACTAAACCTCACTTTGGTATCTACTATCGATGGTAACTTAGTAAACTTCTCAATGTGTAAATAAAAATATCAACCTCTTCCACAGACAGTTCTAGCAGGAATATTTCTGCTCAGTAAATCTCTCGTTCATAGGGGCCACATTGATATAATTAGGAATAAATATCTACTGGACACAATCAGGAATTCTTCCTGAGGAGGAGGAACATTAATGTTTTGTTTTCTCAAGACAAGTACCAGCTGATGAGGAGGAATTAACAAATGGCTGAATAAAGGTATCTTGATATAATAATAATAATAATATTTCCAGTTAACACTTAAATGTTGTTTGATGTTCAATGTTTGTCCATGGGAGATAACTCCCTTCGTTTTTAAATTGAGAAAACAGAATGTAGAACTGATGCTTAGCTACTCTCCATAGATTGAATTCAGTTTTGGAGAAAAATTAACAGAAATCTTGCTGACCTCACAGCACCCAGTTACATTAACACAAGAACACATTCCTCTGATAAACTCCACATTTCAGAAGATTATTCCACAGGTATTTTACAGCCCCTCAGTCTGTTTTCTACTGATGAACGTACTTCTCTTTCTCTTTGCCTGGAAGCTTTTCCATCATCAAGTTCAGGTATTTCCAGAGATGGCAGGGATTTGACGGCTCTTTAACATTAATCAAGATAAAATAAAAAGAAATCAGAAACTTAGGAGATGGTTTCCTTCTTCTGAAGTTTGAAAACAGATGTATAACAAGGAACCAGAACAACACAATTCATCAGGAATGAACCAGGACCTTACACAGAAGACTGACCTCAAAGGTGACAGCTTCACTCAGCTGACAGTTCAGTCAGGCTTCAGTGGACAGAGGCTCCATATTATCTCACCTGTCTCTCAGTCTGATCTTTGGCCACCAAGAGGCAGCAAAAAGCTGCTTATTATAAAGTAGAATCCACATACCTACCAGGTGGGCCTTTCCACAGATTAACAAATACCTGTTATCATCATTCAGACTAAAATCTGATGCTCATCTCAAATGTTAGTCACCCTCCGTTGTTGCTCTGTTCCTATCTGTATGTGAATGTCCACTCTGTTTATGTGCTGTTGTATGAGGGTGAACCACCCCCTATTTACTATATGGTCCCTTGTTTCTAATACAATAGAATCCATCTGACTCCCTTCAGAAACAACTGATCTATATAAGTCATTGTTATTTAATATTTCTCTTCCTCTCATTAATTTTGTCAGTGGCAGGGAGAGATTTCACCAGTAAGGGCTACACCTTTAACAGGACAGTGGGCATCTGGTATAAGTGGTACAGGGAGACGATGAACTGGTCATCAGCAGTCAAGAAATGTGAGGGAGACGGAGCTGTCCTGATGTCCCCCATCACCAAACAGAAGAGAGAAATGTTGTCCCACATCTGCAGAAAGGTTTTTCATTTTTGGAGTGAGGATTGATTTGGTTTCCATTATTTTTATATTTCCCCTCCCACCACAAGATTAACCAGTAAAAATGTCTTCTTCCTCTTCAATTATAAACCACCAACAGATTCCTCCCCTGGTTGGACCCAGACTTTAAACAGATGATAGATAAACCCTTTGTTTTTGTTTTAATGTTTTTATTCCTGATTTCATTAACTGGCAGAGACACTGGACCTAAAATAAACTTCCTGTTCCTCTGACCTTTAACATATAACAGAGCCCATCAATCAGATCATCTGATTAAGGGCAAATGTCATCAGCTAATTTCCATATTAATCACATGACTCTGCCATCTTTGGATTCCAGTTTTATCTTAGGGTCCTTGTCAATGTCGCCCTTATTTCTGTTGTTTATAGGGAATGCGTGGATTGGCTGCACCTCAAAGACAGGAAACTGGTTATGGATGGACGGCACAGCCACAGAACAGACCAACTGGGCTCCTGGTCATCCTACTTCGGATGTGAAGGAACTGTGCTGTGTTCAACGTTATGACATGAAATGGCTCTCTGTCTATTGTCATGAAAAATGGCCATTTCTGTGTGAGATCTCCGTTTAGATCTCCTTCTCCTATCTGAAAACCTTCCATGAAATCCTCTTAAAGGAAATTCCTTCATTTATTTTTCTGTTTTTTCCTCCAAAATTTGCCCTGTTTTTTCCTGTTCTCTTCATCCCAGTAGGCAGATGGCAGCCGCCATTACTTTCCCATCTCTGCCTTGTATTGAAGAGATGTCCCTATAATTAATATTTACAGATTTGGGATTTTAATCCTTCACATCTGAACTCTACCAATTAATTTTTTATGATTAGTTTAAATAGTTAATTAGAAACCAAAAAACGATTTTCATAAATTAGAAGGGGAGGTAACTTTACTCACCAGGTAGCGCTCAGCTTGCTCCACACAGAAACACCTGTTATTTACAGAAAACAGCCTCTCTGTCATCATCGGTTTATCAATAAATAAAATGAATATCAATTAATTTGTGTAAATTAGTTTTAAATATCTTAATAACTATTCAATTAAACCAATAACTGTGATTGTTAACACTGCAGGGTGTAGTAGACTCCGCTTACTTTAATATTTGATGTCTTCTCTGTAAACAAGAGGAGGACCCTCGGTTGCTGTGAGATGCTAACATCTCCTCCGTCTCCTACTGATCGTCTTTGGACAGGCTAATAACTATAAACAACAAACGATTAATAAAGGTATATGTTAGTTCACCATTAAATTCAAATGTGTAGATCAAATCACTGATGAAAACTTCACCATGGTTACGAACAAACTCAACAGATACATTCACCAATTAAGCTCAAAACCACTAATCAGGAATTTGAATAAAAAGATGGGGAGATAACTCACTAAATGTTTAACTAACCAATGGTTAATTCTTTAAATTAGCTGTCTTTACTCGTAACATATCAAAATATGATATTATCAGCAACTTTCCTGTTCTCAGCAAATCAGGATAGTTTTATCTTAGTGTCCTTGTCAATGTCGCCATTATTTCTGTTGTTTATAGGGAGAGTGTGGATTGGCTGCACCTCAAAGACAGGAAACTGGTTATGGATGGATGGGACAGAAACAGAACAGACCAACTGGGCTCCTGGTCATCCTACTTCGGATGTGAAGGAATTGTGCTGTGTTCAAGGAGATGACATGAAATGGCTCTCTGTCTATTGTCATGAAAAGTGGCCATTTCTGTGTGAGATCTACGTTTAGATCTCTTCTCCTATCTGAAAACCTTCCTGAAATCCTCTTAAAGGAATTTCCTTCATTTATGTTTCTGTTTTTTCCTCCAAAATTTGCCCCGTTTTTTCCTGTTCTCTTCATCCCAGTGGGCAGACGGCAGCCACCATTACTTTCCCATCTCTGCCTTGTATCGAAAGATGCCCCTATAATAATATTTACAGATTTGGGATTTTAATCCTTCACATATGAACTCTACCAATTAATTTTTTTATGATTAGTTTAAATAGTTAATTAGAAACCGAAAAAACGATCTTCATAAATTAGAAGGGGAGGTAACCTTACTCACCAGGTAGCGCTCAGCTTGCTCCACACAGAAACACCTGTTATTTACAGAAAACAGCCTCTCTGTCATCATCGGTTTATCAATAAATAAAATGAATATCAATTAATTTGTGTAAATTAGTTTTAAATATCTTAATAACTATTCAATTAAACCAATAACTGTGATTGTTAACACTGCAGGGTGTAGTAGACTCCGCTTACTTTAATATTTGATGTCTTCTCTGTAAACAAGAGGAGGACCCTCGGTTGCTGTGAGATGCTAACATCTCCTCCGTCTCCTACTGATCGTCTTTGGACAGGCTAATAACTATAAACAACAAACGATTAATAAAGGTATATGTTAGTTCACCATTAAATTCAAATGTGTAGATCAAATCACTGATGAAAACTTCACCATGGTTACGAACAAACTCAACAGATACATTCACCAATTAAGCTCAAAACCACTAATCAGGAATTTGAATAAAAAGATGGGGAGATAACTCACTAAATGTTTAACTAACCAATGGTTAATTCTTTAAATTAGCTGTCTTTACTCGTAACATATCAAAAATGATATTATCAGCAACTTTCCTGTTCTCAGCAAATCAGGATTTCTGCGGTATACGTGAGGTAAATAACTGCAAAAATAGCAGGAGGACAGTTTTACTAATTTTCACAATTTTCGATGTACAAATGTACATAAAATACATATGCAAATGTATTTGATGGATTCCCTTTTTGTTTAGATGTTATTTTGACTGAAATATTGGGATTCTGTGTAAAGAGAGGGTTCTGTACGGTCCAGTATGTGTAGTACTTAATAGTATGAGAGGAGGAGGAGATGGAGAACTGGTACAGAATGGCCCAGCTGTAAAGTTGGCAGGGTCACCTGTACGGTCCAGTACTGTAGCACTTAATACTATGAGAGGAGGAGGAGGAGATGGAGAACTGGTATGGAATGGCCCAGCTGTAAAGTTGGCAGGGTCACCTGTACGGTCCAGTACTGTAGCACTTAATAGTATGAGAGGAGGAGGAGATGGAGAACTGGTACAATGGCCCAGCTGTAAAGTTGGCAGGGTCACCTGTACGGTCCAGTACTGTGTAGTATTTAATCGTATGAGTGGAGGAGGAGATGGAGAACTGGTACGGAATGGCCCAGCTGTAAAGTTGGCAGGGTCACCTGTACGGTCCAGTACTGTAGCACTTAATACTATGAGAGGAGGAGGAGATGAGAAACTGGTACGGAATGGCCCAGCTGTAAAGTTGGCAGGGTCACCTGTACGGTCCAGTACTGTAGCACTTAATACTATGAGAGGAGGAGGAGATGGAGAACTGGTACAGAATGGCCCAGCTGTAAAGTTGGTAGGGTTCACAAATGTTAACAGGAGACAGCATCCATAAGATACATAATGTTGAAATCATGCACAGTTTACTGTTCCTGTTGTTATTATTTCACATTTCATAGGGGAAATAAATAAAATATTTTCAAGTATCAGAGAACTAGACTATTACTGTAAAGTTCACATTAAAAGAGGAACAGGCATGAAAAATTAGCCTTTTTTATGAAAACTTGGCGATCGATGCTGGTGTTAAACAGAAATCAAAGCTCAATCAATAACTGTTATTGGCAAGGACAAGGAAAGCTTATGACTGAGCCAGCAGCTGCTATTCTGACAGGAGGACAGAAACTCACCGTTCTGCCATCCATGGTCATTTTATTATATATGATGATAGCGTATATAATAAAGGAAGGAAAAGCGAGTTCTTTTGAGAGGGAAAACTGGATCTTTCCACCATAATTGTATATTTCTTTAAAATGGTAAATTAGTATTTACTTTGTTGTATAGATCAATTAAACAACCAGAATACGTAAAGTTGGAATTTCACCGTCCAGTGAAGTAGATTATTTTGGGTAGAATAAAACTCGTTCCACTGATATTTCTTTAAGCTTTGGTGAGCGGATCAGTAAAAACGGACGATTGATAATGTATAAATCTCAGATATCATCATTTTTATTAGTTCCTTGTCTTCGGACCTACGAGAATTCTTTGTCTTAAACTTGGCTTTAAGAGTGTTAAAGGAATAAAAATGTTCACTGACTATTATTGTTGTTTGGTTTCCATAGTAAAAGGATTAATTATAATCAGATCCCTTTTAATATATTAGAAGATCCATACTTTGGTATCAACAGAAGAAACACATCAGTGCTGCTGCTGCTGTTTGAGCTGTTTGGAAATGCAAGTAACAAAGTGGTGATGCCAGGGCCTGTACAAACACTATTATGTACAACAACTTGTATATAAACGTGCAAAGTTGTTTCACCTTTTTAACAGAATGTAAAGTTTAGTTTTCTTTGTAGCTAAGGATCTTCATCTTCCTTTCGTCTCCAAGGTGCTGATGAAGGTGTATTGGTGTGGCTGTGGTGAGGAGACTGGCTGCACAGGTGACAGTTCACAGCCAGACAAAATCACCCTGCCATCACCTAGTTACCAGGTAGCAGGGATGGGAAAGCAGGCACAGGAGGCTCACTGACATCATACAGCACCTGTCGGTCTCACTATTCGCTGCTGCTGCTATTAGCAGCTACACTGACACCTCTTTGGTCTTTCACAATTGAAAATGTTCCTTGAAAAGAAAAAACTCGCACGTGAATGAATTCAGTTCACTCATTCGACTTTCATCGTTAAAATCCCATTTTTTAATTTATGCTCCTCTAGTCTCTGGTCAGTTATTTGAGTTGAAACCCAAATATTGTAAGAAAACAAACAACTCTGATCTATTCTCTGATTGGCTGCTCTCACCTGACTGCTGCCCTATCTCACACTATAACTGCGGATGTCACGTCATAATAGTTCACTAATTAGTAGAGTATTCAGCTGAAAACAAAAACAACAAAGATTAAAGTTTGTTTCTTAGTTTGGTAATTAGTATTGAACTAATTTTGCCATCTCTCAAATTCTTCCTTTCCTTATCCTTTCTTCTTTTGTGCCGATTAACCAGAAAATTTTAACGATAAAAAACAAATTTGTTCAAATTGCATTAAATTTGAAAATATCAACTGATTCACAAACCGAGTGAATTTTGGAAAACACAGATTTAAATTATTAAATATTCAGCAAATAAAAAGGATACAAAGTAAGTAGAATGAATGATGCCTCCAGTCAAAGACTGAATCACATCAAATTTGTCCCTTAGACCCTCATTATCTCAGTGTTTTCTTCATCACATTACACAAAATATCAGTTTTCTCCTGTATTCTCCACTGTCAGCAACAGCCTAAGTTCCAGACAAGTTCGCTAACAACCAAATGGTGTGCTGCTCCTGGACATCGGAAGAATTTATGAGAGAAGTCAAAATTAGAAAAACAGAGCTTCACTCAAACTACACTGGACCAGCTTGAGAGGGCTCTGTTGTGAAGACGGATCGCTCATATGTCGTGTGACACGTCGCAAGTCCTGTCTTCTTGTATATACCAGACTAGCAGATGTGGTCGTCTGTGCGTTCGGCCACAGACTCAGCGTGAACCATCCCGTGGCTTGGACAAGAGAACAACCTTCAAGAGGGTATTTCAGACTGATCCACATTAACTGGCACTGGCAACAAAAATTTAAAAAAGAGATGTATGAACAACAAGAAGAAAGAGGATGCAGCAGACATCACTGTGTAAGTTTCAGGTGTATGCCAATTGTTGGCTGCTATGCAGACTTTTCACCGTATTTAGTGATAACAAAATGTATCTCATGTATAGAGTCACGGGGCGGCATCAACGAGATCTATTCCACATCATCCACTGGTGCATGTTACCTGATTACAAGAATATCCCCACCTGTTGAAATTAGAAAAATTTCCACACCGTGCAAAAGAAATCTTTCAGTTCTTGTTCCTCAACATCTCCCTCATCAAGCTTACGGTTTAATTACCTTTAAAGCTGAGTCCACACACAAACATCACTTCATGTGTGTGTGATATCTACCAGAAAACTATCAAACATCTTTACGATTCTATTTACTAGATCACCTTTCACATCCCAGCAGAAGGTATCTCTCAAATCTGTTTTAATTTAGTTTATGCTGGAAACTTCGATCTTTAAAAGAATAAGAAACAGATGATATTTAAATTTCCAAAACATTTTATTATTGGAAATGAAAAAGCAAGGGCAGATAAACTAGCAATGTAAAACAAAGGAGAGATATGAGAACGAAAAGACTGTGATGAATC